>CM061542.1:55934118-56374118 GCA_030864215.1 Capsicum pubescens | reverse complement strand
TTATAATACATAAATAAAGTTATAATAATTAATTAGAGATAACATAATAAAATGATGGAGGAAGCAGTTCATGAAGCAGACATGAGAAGCAGGCATGTTGACGGAGAGTTGTCTGCTTATCCTCCTCATTCCCTCTTATAAGATATAATTGTTTAGTAAATATTATTAATTTTATAATACATAAATAATGTTATAATAATTAATTAGAGATGACATAGTAAAATAACGGAGGAAGCAACTCATGAAGAAGACAGGAGAAACAGACATGTTAACGGAGAGCTGCCTGCTTCTTCTCCCCATTCCCTCTTATAAGATATACTAGATGGTTGAGGCCCGTGCTACATTTTGTGTTAAAGCTACATATAGCTGAATTCTATATCAAGCTCTTCCTGGGATAATTATTTGGCAAATTTGGCGATAATATTACATCGATGCATAAACATAAAACATTTCCTAGACAACACAAAAGCTGTTAACTCCGCGATATCCAGGTGTAAACATTAAATCGATATCATTTTCATTGAGAACAGGACATGATTTAAACTTCTTTTCTCCACTTCCGTCGTTATAGCTACGAATTTCAGCTTCTGCTAATTCGATTTCAATGCCTTATCATCCTTTTGCTGCCTCTGCAGAAAGACTGGTTACTTTATTCGTATCATTTGGACAAGGTGGGATTGTTATTTTGCCAGAACTATGACAAACATGTAAAAAAAATGGGTACATTTGGCTCTGGCCGCAGGAATACTATGTTTATGCAAAAACCAGTAATAAATTACAATCTGTAGTCATGATTGTATTGAGAACTCTAGGAAAGAGAGCAATATGATGACAAAAACTGTCCTTCATTGCAATATGATTGTTCAGCAGCTGCTTCAAGTGGACGAAACACAACCTTTGCTTTTCCCTTTGTTGCATTAAAACAAAGCTCCTTGCTCAACCTGTGGAATGTTAATTGAGATATGAAGCAGAGCCAATTGGGGGACAAGAGTGAGATGAGAACACAAGATTTAGTCAACAAGCAGAAAAATCTCAGACTTTGACAGAAAATAGGAAAAGGAACAAAAAAAAATCATCATATCATTAAACACGAATTCGAAGTGCAAGGTGAAGTGGCTTCTTTTTGGATATTATAATCTACATGCATTGTGAACATCTCGAGTAGGCACTTGCACGGAGTTTAAGAAAATAAAGAAGACTTCAGGAAAAAGGTCATTCTTTTGAAACAGAATAAAAAGAAAGTAGGTCTTTAAAATTGTATGACATACTCGTGTCTAGGCTTTTCATGAAACATGCTAATAAAAAATATAATCCTGTCCTTAGGGACCAAAAATATTTCCAAAGAAATGTGGGCATTGGGAGGGTATTTTCAGGAGACCACCGCAACCAATATGCACAAATTGATGTGCTAGTCAAGTTATAATTTCTCCACGTCTTTGACTGATTATAGTTGCAAGGAACAAAGGGATGCAAATAGAGCACAAATAAGTAGTTAAACAATAACACTCTTTATGTAGAAGGTAGGATAAACAATTTGACCCTTCACTAATGGTTTGTAATCTTAATATCTTATCATATCCCGGTTAAATCTAACATGGCTCTAGAATAGAAAGTGATACCCATGAAAGAGCACTGAACTCCTTGTGACAAATAATTTACAAAAAATTGTGCATATCTTTTAGTTCTGACTAACTAACTTTAACCTCTTGAAGCATCTAAGCAGCAGTAGCACAGAAAATTAATTTTTACTTTCTTTTGTTCTTCAGTTGTGTAACCACATCCCAAAATTTCTACAGAAAATCTGTGAGTTTTTTAAATTTTTACTAATCATGCAGAAATGGAAATCTGTGTGATCACTTACCGTTCTTAATACAACTTATCTTGGGGTTTATGGTTGCAGTAGCTAGCACGTGTTAACACTCTAGTTTTAGCAAATACCTTGTTGTAGTAAAATAAAATTACAACCTAATCTTGCAATAACATCAAAAGCATATTGAACTGCAACTTGCATATGGCTTCTGTGCTACAACATACACATATTCATAGAGAAACATGATGGAATTGGTTTAATATTTACACATTGACAAAATCTGAATTTTAACATTATGACACAATATTTATCAAGACATACAACAAAAAAAAACAGGTAAAATAGTAAATTTTCAAAAGCAAGAACACATTGATAAATATACCTGACAATTAAAACCACCAAAAATATATTTTCAATTTTTAGCAAGAAGATTGATCTCTATTGTCACGTCCGCACAAAATTTCTTCTACAACTACTCTTCAAATTAACAAAAATACAACAACCAACACAATCAACAAAAATAGGTCTGTAGAAAAAATAAAACCGAACAAAAATTTCTCACACAAAAAAGGCTCACCTTAGAAGGCTTGCGACCAATGTAAAAAGATATATCTTTATTTTGTAAGAGTAGAAAACATTACCTTTTGAGCTTGTCGGTTATTTAGTAGAGTAACTTACATAAATCCCGGATAGTTTCAGCAATATTACATAAAATCTCAGATAGTTTTCTAATTACATCTTATCTCGGAATTTCGAATTGGTGATACATACGTTAAGCAGTGATACATATGGACTAGTGATACATATGTATAGGTATCACTAGTATATACATATGTTTACACTAGTGATACATATAGCATGTGTATCACTAGTAAATATGAAATTCGAGATTTTATGCAATTTTTTAAAATATTAAGGGATATTGTGTAATATGGTGTCTTAAATATGGGATTTGTGTAATTTTCCTATTTAGTATATCCTTTCACCACCCACGACTTCAACGACCTTGCTTTTAGCATCACCAACTTTTAAAGCCACCAACAGATAACAAAACAAATTAGGCGAAAACAATTGCAAATAAAATTGAAAAACTGAGTGGAAGAACACAGTCCAAACTAAGACGGAAAGAAGAAGAAAAATAAAGTAGAAGACAGTGGACGTAGAAAAATTCTAGATAGCAATTGTTTCAATCGCTAATTTTATGATTAACATGCCATAATTCCCTCTAGCGTTTACAAAAGCTAAAGTACACTTGAATGCAAATTTAAAATTCATGCAGAATCCAGAACGAACTTCTAACTATCAAAATCAAAGTAATAGAACAAAAGGAAAAAAGATAATGTTATTTGAGTCATGCCCACGTGAGATGTTTCCACCAAATTCTTAGCCCATCTTAGATGAGCAACTCTGCAATAAAGATACCATTTTTACTGATACAAACAATGGAAAAAGTATCTAATAAAATTTAAAAGATTGCAATTCAAGAAAGATTTCCTTTTTGAATTCATTCTTACCTGTTCTTGGTTTGAAAATAAAGAAAGATCTTTCAAATTTAAACTCGATTTTATCAAATCCTGATTGAAGCATAGATAAACAAATTAGCGAGTCACTGTTGATCATTCCGTGTGGTTATCGAAAAATTCCTATTGTCCTTAGAATCATAAGAAAATCAAACTATGAAACACAAAACCAGATCAACCACTAAACAAAACTCACAAACAATACATGCATCGTTGCTGAGTCGGTGTTGCTTCCAATATCAGCAACAATTTTTTATATAAGGATTTCAACTAGACCATATCCATCAACTTCTTTATTTTCTTTACCCAACTGATTGAATTTTTACTTTTGCTGCCAACTTACTTTTTTCAATTATATACAACATCTTTACTTCTCTGTCTACCATTATTCTATGTAGGAGGCATAAGCAAGACTGCGCCTGCTAATTAGAACTTCTGTATCATTGTTTTCCTCTTATTGCATACTTAGATACACAAGAACTCTAAAACAATATCCAGATCAATGTATTAAATAAAAATTATCAAAAATTTCAATCTTTTTGCAATTTCAAAATTAAATATAAAAAGAAGCGATGAAGGTGCAAAGGAGTTGTCTTTTATTAGTATAATGAGCAAATAGTGTTAGTAAAACGAGGAAAAATATCAAGATAAATTATGTAACGTGTTTGTCGAGAAATTTTCTAATGTTTTGTTAATTTTAATTAAATCTGAACGTAGATATATATTGAGCTAAAGAAGAGCTTTAGAAATGATTTGATAATATACTATATTGTAAGTAGACTGGTCATCATCATTATCAACAGTAGGTGGTCAAATTAATATTTTTATGCAGTTTGAATTTTTCGCTCTCGATAAAGCAACTTGTAATTGACCATGTGAAAAGACAGACTCACGTAAATAAATTCCAACATAATCTAATGTTTGTCCTTGAGCTTTATTTATTGTCATAGCAAAACACAGTCGTACTGAAAATTATGTTCTTTTAAAAGGAATAGACAATTTTTCATCATCCGAAGATAACAACGGTATTCTTGGAATAAATACATGTGTATTCTTAAAATCACCACTGGCAATTTTTGCACTTATAACGTGACTTTTAAAATCACAACATATCAATCGTGTACCATTGCATAAACTTTGAATTTCACAATAAAATAATAAGACAATTTTCTTTTAAGGTTAATTTGTAAGGAGATGATCATACTGGTTATACAGATTTTGCCTCTTCCAGTGAATGTTCTGGATGCAAATGTCAAGACTGCAGTGTAAATAATGCATCACAAGTATCACAACTATCCACTCAAATTTGTACATACACGCTAAGGGGAATTACATATGCCCAATAGTCATGAACTGCACGGGACCACCTTCATCCATGTTCCATACCGATGCGATGTGGTACTCAACCCTCTGAAATATCACAATATAGACCTGTGTGTCACTGACCCTGTATATGTAATTAAGTCATAAAATACAAAGACTATGACTCAGGATATATCACATAGCACACCAATATTACAAGTATAAAATTTATCAAAGACACTTAATTAGTCAATTGCAATACCATTATCTCATCCATGTACGCAATATCAACCAAGCTCACAAATCACAAGTCTACCTGAAGTTCAATTTAACAAACATTAATTTTATCAATGGGCATGAAGTCTAAATCAAGTCTACAACTACAATAGAAATCAAACCTACCTCAACCACGAGTCCAAGTCCAACTACTCCACAAGAGCCTTGCCCTTTCTCAAAGCTTCGGATCATTCTCGGTCTAACAAACATCAAAGAAAGAGTATTCAATAATAACTTACTCTTTAATTCTAAGCATTAGGTATTAAAACTCACTAATAATGACGAAATAGCCCTTGGGAGGCAACTGTGAAGTGACGAAAATGCCCTTGATCCTTGCTTCATCACACTTATATATATTAGTAAAAAAATAATGCTTGTTGAATTTACTAAATACGAGTGAGTGAATGCTTTTTCTGCCATGAATGTATGACCTCTCCATATATTTTCAAGCTTGCTCTTCAAACGAGCCTATCGCTCTCCAGGTTCTTCCTAAATCATTGTCAATAAGACATCCAAAGAGATGTTTTAGAAGTAATATTTGTTGTTGTATCAACTATAAGAAATGTTGTTTAAAATCTTTATCCAATATATATACTATCGTGTAAAGAAATAATGGCAGACTTAAGATTTAGAGTCAGTGGGTACCGACTCTGGTACGACTCTTTCTCTTTCTGTGTGTGTATATATAGTATATACTATTCGTAAAAATAATTCTATTGACTACTGATGCTCGTTGGGGCTGATTCCTGAAACATAGGTAAAAGATTTCTAACCCTAGACCCCAGAACAGGAAAGGTGATTGCAAATGTTGCTGAGGGTGATGCAGAAGATATTAACTGGGCAGTGGCTGCTGCTCGTAAGGCTTTTCATGAAGGACCATGGCCTAAAATAAAATGAGTGCTTATGTATCCACTTCTCGCCTCAGTATAGTCTTATGCTGCTTTCTATTAGTTTAGACAAGTGTACACCTAATTCTTCTTGGTTTGTAACTGCAGGAGAGATCAAAGATACTGTTGCGCATGGCTGATTTGATTGAAAAACATAATGATGAAATTGCAACTCTTGAGACTTGGGACAGTGGGAAGCCATATGTACAGGCTGCTAGCATTGAACTACCAGTGATTGTACGTCTACTGCGTTATTATGCTGGTAAGTCAGCAAAGAGGCAAATTCAAATTCAGGATATAGAGTCATTGGGTTTAGAATGAGTGTCATCTTATTATACGTATCTATTTAAATAAGCTATATTTTATAATAGTTCTATGTCACTGCTTTCATTTTCAGCACTAAAGATACTTCAGGCTCTAAGGTTCTCCGACTTGTTCCTGCAAGTTGGGCAGATAAAATTCATGGTTTGACTGTTCCTGCTGATGGACCATATCATGTTCAGACATTGCATGAGCCAACTGGGGTTGTTGGTCATATTATCCTATGGAACTTCCCTCTTCTCATGTTTGCTTGGAAGATTGGACCTGCTTAAGCTTGTGGCGACACTGTTGTGCTAAAGACAGCAGCAGACCCCGTTATCTGCTCTTTATGTATCGAAGCTATTGCAGGAGGTAGCATCAAAGTTTTCTTATATAGCTCATAAAGAGTCTGTTTCGGGCACCAACCAATTTTTCTTCTCTTATCATCATCATATTTTAGTAAGAACATCAAATGTTTTTTGAATTTCGTGACGACATATATCTCACAGAGTTTACATTACTTACTTCAGTACCAAGTTAGAGAAGTGCATCATT
Organism: Capsicum pubescens; assembly: GCA_030864215.1. Taxonomy (NCBI): domain Eukaryota; kingdom Viridiplantae; phylum Streptophyta; class Magnoliopsida; order Solanales; family Solanaceae; genus Capsicum; species Capsicum pubescens. Next base: position 56,367,468 of record CM061542.1, on the reverse strand, counting down.
GACTGATATCTACCCTTTGAAGAACAACTGAATTACCTTCTCCTTTTTTTAAATTTTTTGTGCTACAACTTTCTAAGTTATATTTCTCATAGTTTGACATATCTGGAACAGGCTGGCCTGCCTGAAGGTGTTTTGAATGTCATTTCTGGTTTTGGTCCTACAGCTGGTGCTGTTCTTTTGTAGTCATATGGATGTGGACAAGGTAAAAGTCTCCGAAATTAGTTCCTACTATATAATTTGCATATAAATTGTGGTGTTCTTCTTATTCTTCACCATGAAAGTAGAGGACCCTGGATGTTTTAGTGTTGGTTTCACCTTTCTAACCGTATCAGCATGAGCTTGTATATTGGCAAGTAGAGTTTATTTTACTGTCGCACACTGATCATATCCGTTTAATTGCACATAGGATTGATTCAGAACAATTTGAAAATGTGCCGAAGTATATTAGTTCTGGTATTGAAAGTGGAGCTACACTTGAAACTGGAGGTCACAGACTCGGTACACAGGGATACTATATTAAGCCCACAGTTTTCTCCAACGTTAACGTAGATACAGACTCCGTATGCTGTTTTGTATCATGTTTTTGGTTATGAGTTTACTTTTGTTTTCTTTGAAAATTCTGTCATCTTGTTGGTGATGTGCAAAGTAAACTGCAATTGATGTGTAAGTGAAAAGAGTTTATATTTTATTCAACTGTTGAAACATTTCATTTGTTACCCTTATTACATGTGACTGACTATAAAGAAGGCCAAGGCAGCTAAACGATGACTAGAAACTATCCCTTAGCGCAACAAATTTAGCAAAACTTGTATGGGAGCCTATGAGATCTGATAGTAGTTTCCAGAAGTTAAGGTAGAGAGGAATGATTCTCGACAGAAAAAAAGAAGTAAATTTATTCAATTACTAGTAACAACCTGAAGATGGTTACATTCTATGCAAACCATACCAAAAACAGCAAAGAAGCAACAATACAAATGAATATTTTATCTAGAATATAATATAATACAATGTATTGAAGACGTATCAATCATGGTTATCACCAGGATTAGTTTTCTTTTTGCTGTTCTTGACAAGGGAAACAATTGACTGACCAATCTTCTCACCCATCATAGTAGAAACATGCTTCTTCTCTTTAGGAAGTACACTTCCCTTCTTGGGCTTGAACGGGAATATCCCGTTGCTGCTCTCTCCAATGCCTGCCGTATCTGCTTTTCCCTTATCTGCCATCTCCTATTCACTCTCTTAATTCTCTCTGTTCTTTAAGTACTTGAGATGATAATAGTGTTTGTTGTGTGTCTCTCAGCAAGGGATTAAAGGCTTTTTATAAGCCTAAGAAATCAATTCTCCTTTACCATTTTCATATTCATGTCATTTGTGTGTGTCTATGTGTGTGTGTGTGTCTGTGTGTGTCTTTGTGTGTTGAGGAAGGGAGACTTCTAGTTGTATGCCAAATTTCCTTTGTATGTCTCTGTGTGTGTGTTTTTGTGTGTGTGTGTGTGTGTGTTGAACACAAAACTGGAGCTTACATTTGATGGTTTGAGCCGTAAGTGTTCCCCAGTCAAAATATTGCAGTGGGGATGTCTTACTATTTCCATTTACTAATGTCTTTTGTGTGTGTGCATTTTATTAAGTCTACGTGAAGATCATCTAGTATTGTGTATGTGCGGAGAAAGAGAACCTTTAATTATGCACCAAATTTCCTTTGTGTGTGAGGGCATGCATGTGTACACTCAACACAACTTCAATTTACATTTCATGTTTTGTGTTCCTAAGCGTGACAAAACGATCAAAATGGTCCTTAATGTATGTTTGGTTCCATTAGTTCCTTAATGGGTAAACATGATCAACATGGTCCTTGAACGTGGAACGTAAACTTAAAGTGTATTCGATTAGGCTAAGTAGGTTGTATATGGAAAAGATGTCGAGGGTCTTTGATTTATTTTGATAGCAAAAAATAGCATTTGTCTACTTATATAACTTTAAGACCAAATCGATCGCCTTTTGGAATACATTAAGGACCATTCCCATCATGTTTATACATTAAGGATCAAATGAAACCAAAACCCACAAGTTAAGGACCATTTTGATCTTTTTCTTGTCAGAGTGCTGCCGAGCTGACACAAAATAACTAAATATGATTATTAAAAAAAATATTGAAGAGAGAAATGTGTCTTAAGTTATGCACATGGTTTGCCCCATCAGACTATAGGTCCAATATTTTACATAGAGCATGCAAAATCAACCTCCCATGGGTACAATGTACACACCCTTAATTCACATTTTAGACATTGATTAGGCAAGAAGAAACCTAAAAGATTAGTCCACATGATAGAGACTACACCAGAAACTACAAAGGAAAATCAATTAGTTTTAATTTGCAGGAATGAAAAGCATGATTTTCTAGAAAGGATTTTTAAGAGGATCCTAAAAGATTATCGAGAACTTATTAAGATAAAATAATAAAAATTATCAAAACGATCAAGTTGCTGCGACATTTCTATCAACTTTCCCCTGTTTTTTCCATCAAACTTCTTGGCGATCCATGGCATGTTTCAGAATTAGAAAACAAATAGACTCACCTAGAAGATGACAAACTTGAAACTTTTGCAGGGGCGGAGCAGAGTGAGGATAGTTCAAAACAATTTCTTTTAAATACGGAAAAGGTTCAAAATACCCTCGAACTATGGAAAAATGAAAATGAAGCAAATATATCCCTCGTTAAATTTTGGAATCAAAAAGACCCTCACCGTTAGTTAAACGGACCAAAAATACCCTTATCCACTTCTACAAACTCTTTAAATTTTTTTGAAATAATACCCAATTATCCTCCTGGACTATAATACCCCCAAAAAGCTATGACACACTTCAATTTAAAGAGGGTTTTATTATCTCTGAACTAACTAAAAGTGTAATTTTGACATTCTTCGTGCCTACGTGGCACAACACACTGGAGTGTCCAAGTAGGCACATGTGTGTGCCATGTAGGCACTAAGGGTATCAAAATTATACTTTTAATTATTTTAAGGGTAATAGACATCCTTTAAGTTGAGGTGTGTCGTACAAGTATTTTCTCAAAAATAATTTTGACTGACATGGAATTTCCAACTCAATATTTTCACATAGTTATTGCTCATTCACCATAAGCTAGCTATACAACACTACAACAAGTTCATCTCCTCAGGTAGCCATGTCCGACACCAAATTCAGATCAATTTCCTCCATTATCCATAAAAACAATCAAAGACTTTCGGTGTTTCTCGTTCCCAAAAAAGTCAAGCAAAACTCACCAAATTTTTTCAAAAAATCACAAATTTAAAATTAGATTATGAAAAAAAAAAATGAAAGTCTTTTGGTCTATGAGAGAGCGAGAGAAAAGCGAAGCAATATTTGGGCTGTGCACTCGAGGATGGATAGATCTTGTGTATCTATATCTGGTTTTGAAGGTTCTTTATCACTGGATAGTTGCTTGGAGGTGGCGAGCCACTGGAAGAGGAGATAAAATTTAACTTTTTTTTCATATACCTCATTGGTGAGTAAAGGTATACGAGAATAAAAGAAAGAAGAAATTGCGAAAATGGTGAAGCTCCTGTAATAGAGAAGAAACCTGACGAAATTAAAATCAATTTATATGAACTAGTATCTCTAAATTTTGAAATTCTCTGTTGTTCTTGTTTATTAAATGAACAATATGTTGAATTGAATTTGGTTTGTTGATGAATTCTGTAAAAATATAACAATTTCAAAATAGGTAAAAAAAAAAAAAAAAGGATGTGACGAAGAAGATAATACACATAAGAAATAAGTTATCCAAGTTGAAAATTTCATATCAGTCAGAAATAATTTTTTAGAGAGTTTTTATGTGTGGTGGAAGTTCATTAAAGAATAAGGCTATTTTTGGTCCGTTTAACTAACAGTGAGGATATTTTTGATATCAAAATCTAACGAGGGATATATTTACTCTATTTTCGATAATTTAAAGGTATTTTTGAACCTTTTCAAATTAAGAAGCAGGTCCGATGAAAAATTAAATGAAATTAGTAAGTGTTATTGATTGACCAAAAGCTGGGCATTGACATAAGGGAAGCAGAACGAGTCTATGCAAAGCCGATAAAAATAGAAAGAAATTCTAAGTGAGCGGCAGGTGAAAACAAATATTAATGGTGTAAGTAGAGGTATCCAGTTGTAGTCTCTCAAAATACTATATACCTATGCCCGTGCAAGACACGGGTATTTTAGCAACATTAATGTACAAAAGAAATTTATTTTTAGAAAGATTATTTCCTATTTGTTTTAATTGTTTAGCATAGGAGTAAAAGAAAAGAAGTGTAATACAATGAACCGATGCTAACATAATACATACATTCAGTGTAGTCATTTAATAAGAAACAAAAGTATATTTATAAAAAAAATACTATCATGTATAATTCAATTACAAAGATCTAAATAAAAATATTATTAAAATAATACACGAGGACGAAACTAATAAATATAAGAAAAAAATAATATGCATGTGTAACCATTTTATTGTACCATAAAAATAAGGATAAAACTAATAAATAGGCAGAATACATCGCCAGACCCCTTAATTTGACACCATCTTTCACTTTGACACCTCAAATGAACATTGTTCACTTTAGGCATCTAAAATAAGGTCCAACTGTGTCATTTTGACACTTTTTGCTGACTTGGCAACTTGTCTGATTTTCAAATAAGGAGTCAAATCTTGCTTATGGCCCCTCTCCAAATATCAACCAAACTTATGCAATGATAATCAGTGATGAAAGTCACAAATCTGTTGCAATTAGGCAGGGATTTTGGGAATAAATCCTGTAGCTACTGGTAAGAGTCTTGAGCTAGCCATGTATGCAAGAAATGGAATAGGTGGAAGCCAAAATCACAAGTACAAGAGAAATTCACTCTGCAGTGTGATTTTTGTAAACTCAAAGGGCATAGCAAAGAGATCTGTTGGAAGTTGGTTGGCTATCCTCAAGATTGCAAGGCTAAGAAGAAGCTCAGGCATGCAGGAACTAACACAACATATAATGTGTCCTTGGTTCTCATGAATATCCAGTAGATTAAGGTGGTTGTTATACTAAAGATGCAGGACAACCAGTGATTTCAAATAATCAGATGGCTCAACTAAGTCAGATTGGAAATGCAACCTTTACCAAGGAGCAATATGAGCAAATCTTGCAAGTGATAAACAAGAATAACTCTGTCAACATATCTACGGAATCTGCAAATGTATCAAGTGTAGGTATTTCTACTTGTCTAGCTTCTTTTGATTCATAGAAATGGATTATAGATACTGGTGCTACAATCACATGGTTGATGACTTAGAACTATTACTTAACAAGATTATTACAAAGTTACAAAAGTCAAAGAAAGTGTATCTACCAAATGGTGATACTACAATGGTCACTCATGTGGGAACTAGTTGTTCATCAAAAGGAAACACCATTACAAATGTCTATCATATTCCATAGTTTTCATGTAGTCTCCTATCAGTGTCACAAGTGACTAAGGAATGACATTGTTCAATGAATTTTTTTTCTAATTTCTATGTTTTCCAGGATCTTTATACTGGAAAGGTGAGGGGGATTGAGAAGCTTGATGGAGGTTTATATCTTCTTGTAGATCAGTCAAAGAATGAAGTTGCAGTAGCAACTAAAGCAACTACTAAAGTAACTGTGGAAAGAACTCAAGCTGAAGTGGATCTGTGGCATCAAAGGTTAGGACATGCTTCAACTGGTGTGCTGAAAAGGATTGAATCTCAAGGAGTACAAGTAGTTCAGAAGTGTTTACTCACTTTTGTGCCTTTTGTGTTGAAGTCAAAACTCAATTCAATGCATCAGTACATATTCTAAGGAATGACAATGCTAAAGAATATATGTCAGAAATATTTCATTCATCTATGAGACAACACGGTATTCTCCACTAGTCATCATGTGTTGATACAATCTCTCAAAATGGAGTTGCTGAGAGAAATTATAGGCATCTACTTGAGACAGCTCAACCACTTTTATTCCAAATGAAGGTTCCTTAACAATTTCGAGCAGATGCAGTCTCTTTTCTGATTAATCGCATGCCGTTTACTGTGCTTGCTGGTAATGTGCCTTATGGTGTTATTTTTTCAAACAAGTCACTGTTTTCAATGGAACCTAAGGTATTTGGAAGCACATATAAAGTTTGAGATGTTCGATCATCTGTTACCTTTTTTGGGGTATTCTCATATTCAAAAAGAGTATAACTGTTATTCTACTAAACTTGACAAATACTTGACGTCAAATGATGCAGCATTTTTAGAGACTAGACCATTCTTTTAGGCACCTCCTATTTCTACAAGTCGGGAGGAGGAAGATGAATGGTTAGTCTATCAGATGAAGAATGACAAGAATTACATGAACAAAATGGTGCACATTTCTTCTGTTGTTGGCCATATTTTTTGGTTGCAAATAATTAGTATTCTACAAATCCCTTATATTTACAAGATAGTCTTCTCTAAAAAAAAAAATTTGACAATGCTAGAAAGTTTCGAAGACCTTCCATGAAAATTCAATGAATTCTATTATCTTCCATGAAAAATCTCCTAGTTTCTCCAAAACATTCCACCAACGCAACAAGTTTCCTTCCTGTGTAAGCCTTCCACATGGCCAACTTTGTGTCACTTAGTGCCCGTTTGGAAGAGATTATAATCTGGTCAAAACAGATTATAATCTCTTTTTAGCTTAAAAGAGTGTTCGGCAAATTTCAAAATAGCTTAAAATAAGTTGTTTTTGGCTTTTTTTAAGCTAAAAACAATAAGCTCCAAATGGGAGCTTATTTTTTTCCAACTTATAATCTATTTTCCATTGACCAAGTAAATGACTTTTTTGTCCTTATAATTTTTTCTTATTCCAAAATTGTCCACAAAGTTTATATATATATATATATATATATATATATATATATATATATATATATATATATATATATATATATAATTTTAATTTAAATTATTTTAGCAATAAAAATTAATAATATTAATTAGAGGGCACGCTAATTAATCAGGTAATTTAGCAGAAAATTCTTTCAGTTTTCTTACTTCATTAAAAGAATTCTTTCAGTTTTCTTTTAAACTACTTAACTCGTATATGGAAACTGATATTGTGCTTCCATTTTAGTTTGTCATGTTCAGTGATGCATGTCTTCTTAATTAGACTACATTATATAAATTAATAATATTAATTAAAGGGCACGCTAATTAAGTGCTAATTAATGCTTTCTTAGTAAGTTAACGATTCAGTGAATTTTAACTAATTAATAATTTTTTTCATGATTTAGTGAAAATATTTAGCCTACCCCGCTAATCTAATTTTGGAAAGCCATCAAACTAATAATTTAAGAATGATTAGTTTAAGAATAATAAAATCTATTATTAAACCATCAACTAACGATTCATTGAATTTAAGAATAATAAAATCATCAATTTACGAAGAAACCAAATTCACTGAATCGCTAATTAATAATTTATTAATTATTTATTGAAGACAAAATTAAGAATAATAAAACCATCAATTTACGAAGAAACAATTTTGTCTAAAGATATTTTCTTAAGTAGTAAATAGTAATATATTTCTTCCACTTCAACTTATATAATGTAGATGGATCGGATATGGAAATTAAAAAATATGAAAAAATTGCAATGTTTTAAAGTATTTTTAAATAGAAAAATATTCTTATGAATTTTTTTTCAAATACATGACAAATATTAATAGCCTCCTTAAATAATTTCAACTTTATAGCAATAAAAATTAATAATAATCAACTCTATATATTATTAACAGCTATAAGGGTATTTTAGTCATTTTAACAAAAATAAAAGTGCTTAAAAACATTATTTACCAAGCACATCAATAACTTTTTTTCAGTTTCAGCATTCTTATCCAAACACTTGACTGCTTACTTTTAAAATAAGTCCAGCATTTTCAAAAACATTTTAAAGAACTTTTTTCAGCAACTTTTTTTCAGCCTATCCAAATGGACTCTTAGCACCGAAGTGGCATTGATGACATGACGGCTCATCACACTCTCTCCCACTTGATGTTGCAGCGACCGCGGCGGATTATTGCTGCATAAACTCTAAGTCTGTCAAATCTTCGATCGTCTTGTACAATGGCTTCCTCAATAGTACTAACTTGTTGGTTGGCGTTGCAACTGTCTTGGCCCAAACTTTAAGCTAAGAATAACATGTTTTCATCTGTAAGGTTAGGGTCATATTTCTAAGATGTAAGGACAAATGTAGTTGTAGTTACTGGTGTAGTAATAAGGATCCATTGCATCTTTTTCCTCTCACTTTGTATCCAACTATATTTACCCATGAAACGTGTGTGCATATCATATAATACAACCACATTTACCAAAAATGACAAAAGTTATGAAGGTAATACATCACAAAAATCTCTCACCTTCATTGTCCATACCTAACTCAAAATACAACAATTAACTATAGCATATTTAATCCTTGCATAACATTTGTGGGAGGTAAAGTTTTAAGTAGACTACAGAATCCATCTAAGCTAGAATACTGCAAACATATTACATACCAATTAGCTTTTACTGGATAATTGGATTTTATTTATATATATGCATGCTGCCAACTATGTTCTGAAGAACCAGGTTTCAAAACCATCTTTGCGCGGATGGGAGATGATGATTGATGTCAGACATGATTAAGGGAAATCCCATTGTCCGTTCTAAACGAAAGGAATGAGATAGGCGGCCGCTTACACGCACTTCAAGTCTTCTTTTGCTGATTCAATAGCAGTCTGGAAAGTAGACCGAACAATTTTCATCAGCAATCAAGATGTAAATGCAGAAGAGTAAAACACAAGTTTATTGCTAAAGGGAATAAAAACTAGGATTTACCTCAAATCTCCACTTAATCAAAAATGGTATTAGGTTACAACTCTATAACCAAAGGGGCTAACTCTAGCATCTTTCACCCTTCCTAGTATAACTGCCCTCGTCAAGATTCTACCACAATCTTGAAAGCCTTTAAAACTCAGGAAACAAACACCTATTACAAATCTTCTATTAAATAGGTTACGATTTTAAGAACAAGAGATTCAAACCTAATCAACTCTAGAATAAAAACAACTTCATCATGGACGGATTCTTTCATTGATCAGCTGAATAGGTCGAAGCACTTTCTCACAATGACGACTATTTGCTTAGAAATATATCTATGTTTGTGTGAAATATCGTGAGTACAATAGCATCGATGTGGTGCTTTATATAAGACTTGTGATAATTGAAATTCTCATTTCTTGCTCCAAAATTCATCGAAACTTGGTGAAGAAATCCAATCCTAGTTGGAATTGAAAGCTTTTTCCTTCTATGCAAGTGCAGCAATATTTCCTTGTTGATCACAAATTTCTTGATGCAACAGATTTTCTCCATAAGCCAAAATTCTTCAAGGAATTCAACTTGCAATAGGATTCAGCTTCGTAGCTTCTGATCAACAGTCATCTGCTTCACTGTGTGTGTAGAACTTTTGCAACTCTCTTCCTTCTGCAGACTCTAATGGCCTGGTTATTCTGTAGTTGTTTGTCACACCTACTAGTACATTGTTTGTCAGTCATCAAAACTGAATTCATCTCAACCTCAGCAAATTTGTAATCCCCAACTTAGCTTCTACTTTAGCTCTACAAATCTGCTTTTTTGATGATGACAAACTCATAGTAGCTTCATGACAATTCCATGTCAGTTCAAATGCACTCAAGTGCAGTATACTCTTGTATCATACATATTTTGTTGTATTTGTTAATCATCAAAACTTCATATGTAACATAGCCCGCAGTTCAAAAGACACACACGCATTAGACATTTTGTACTGTGTAGATTCACTCGACCGTACTTTAACTATTTTATCAGAAACCTGTCACTCTCACCGGTACAAGTATTAGGTAGTTTTGCTCACGATGGTATGGACGAATGATAAAAAATCACCTAATATCTTTTTTGACTCGCTTAGAATTTGAATCTGAACTGTAAATTTGCTCACACTTCATTCTAATCTGATCTGACCGCCTTGTAACTTCACTTGGCTTTCTTAAATTAACATTGAGTACAAAGAATGAAAAGTGTTTCTTGAGATATGATACATTCTGTGACTTGCATTCATTGTACACCTTAATTCACTCTTATATGAATAACATTAATATACTGTTTTAACAGAAAAAATATTTATTAGTACCCTAACACATATTACCCTTATGGATTACGATATTTGAATAAACACTAATGTTTAACATGTAATCAAGAAATGAATGGCATCAAGCATTTTGAAACATCATAGAATTAAAAAGGGGTCACACAAATTGAGACGGATGGATTATCATGTACAGTGATAAATGTACAAATCTTCAAAAAGTAATTTTTGTATGCTCATTCTTATCTACCAGTAAGATTTGTGATACTGATACTGTTCAAATCACTCTTAATTTCTCTGTTCTCATTGCACATTTTGAAGAAACTAGCATGTTTATCTGTAAAAGCAGGTTGTAATGGTGCTGGAAGACTTGTAGTTTCACCAGTAAGCATGACAAGAACAGATGAAATACTTGGCCTGTCTTCAGCAAATTCTTGAACACACAGTAAACCAATCTGCATGTATTTTCTGATCTCCATTTCCGTGCTCGGGTTCAATATGAATGGATCGATGAAAGTTGACAAGTCTTGTTCTTTCCATAACTTCCATGCCTGAAAACAGTGAAAAGTTGAGCATCAAACTTATTGATGCATAAATAGAAGTGATAGAGAAAGTAATTCTGCCATCATAATGTAAAAATATAAGATGCATATTGTTTGACCTCTCTATAACGGTTACCCTCTATAATAACATTACATTATAACGGCCAAAGTTTTCTTTAGAACCAATTTTCATTGTGAGTTCTCTATAACAATATTTTGCTATAGCAACCAAAATAAACGATGCCGTTATAGAGAGGTTTGACAGCATAGTTTTTCAGTATGAGCATTTTCAGTGAGAGTAGTCTTACATATCCCAAAAGGCTCAAAGAGGGTGTCTCACTCCAAGAACTTGTACTTTTTCGGCCACTTATGATCTCTAACACTAAAACTCCAAAGCTGAAAACATCGGATTTCTCAGAGAATCTTCCCTGCATTGCATATTCGGGGGCCATGTATCCACTGTAAAGATGTCAACATTTTGGTAAGAATGTTACATTAACCAGATAAGCTTTCCAAGAACCAGAAATGAATGCTGTATATGGTCATTTGAAGGGAGAAAATGATGCAAAGTTTATAGAATGGCTTAATGTTCACTTACTAAGTACCAACTACTCTCCTTGTGTTTGCTTGATCTTGGTCAGATACGAAAATCCTAGCCATGCCAAAATCTGAAATCTTTGGATTGAAGTTATTATCGAGCAAAATGTTACTTGGCTTCAGATCTCTATGAATTATCTTCAATATTGAATCTCTGTGAAGATAAAGGAGTCCTCGACTAACCCCTTCAATTATAGTGGAACGTTTCCTCCAATCCAAAATGCCTCGATGTCCTTCATCTAAATATTGGTCAAATATGAACATAGAATGTAGAGAAGAAGATAAGAGAACTTTCTAGATAAACTGAAAAATAGTGACAAGGGATTAACTTTGCTTCAGAAGAAATGTGGAGCAATGTTGCTCGGATTCTCCAAAAATGCTGATGTGTACTCATGTCGGATCCTCTACAAATTGGAAGATCTAACACGCACGCATCGACATTATTGAAGAGTACGAGCAACATGGACGTGGAGTAACTAAGAACTGCATGAGAAATAACGAAGGACTAACCAAATAGAAACACATCCAAGCTTTTCTTTGGCATATATTCATAAATCAACATTGTCTCTTCTTTATCCACACAACATCCCAAGAGTCTAACAAGGTTTCTATGTTGGACTTTAGAGATCACCAACACTTCATTCATGAACTCCTCCAGCCCTTGTCCAGAGGCTTTTGAAAGCCGTTTGACTGCTATTTCCTTCCCATCTTCCAATTTTCCCTAGAAGGAAGCACCAATTTTAGCAACTGAAATTTAGAAAGTGATCGAGAGAAATGGAAATTGTACCCTATAAACTGGACCAAAACCGCCCTGACCAAGCTTATTATCCTCATGGAATTGGGATGTTGCATTTGCAAGCATATCAAGGTTGAAGACTGGTAACTCTTCCATATGAACTGCACTTCTGTCACCAAGTAAAATTACCTCCTTTCTTTTCACTCCTAAGATCAGCAGCGATATAAGTTAACTATAGCTAACAAAATGCTTCAAAATGTATAATACAAAAACTTTACAGTCTGTTTTACCTCTACGTCTGGTCATCTTTGTACAGCAAAGGAACAAACAAACACAGAGTGCAAGAAAACCAAAGATTACTGGAATTATAATTTTCTTTCTGTCTTCATGATGATCTGCTACACATAGCAAACACCAAAGGTGAACAACTATCAGTTTTTTACTGAAGTAAGCAACTTAAATTATATATATGGTATTCAATTAAGTCCATGATATCTCAAATGACTGATTAAGCAACTCTGGGTGGATAATGAGTCTTTCATTGAGCTCCCAATACATACCAAGCTCTGAATGTGCCACGCGAATATAGAGATCTTTCCCCCAGCTTTGGAACTGCTGAATATCAATCAAGTTTTTACTCCATGACATACAGCCGATACCTGAGTCATATGCATACGCTATGCAGGAACAATTTCCCAAGCATTGGCTTCTACATCGGTCTTCTGCAGTAGATGACCTTTCAGCAAAATCAGGCAATTTCATTAACTCCATCTTTAGAAATCCGTCTTCTTTACTTGAATCCTCCGAGTTATTTTTACTCTTTACTTCACATTGCAAAGCTCTCCTCCGAACACATCCACTAGTCCAGTTCCCCTTTTGCCATTCTTCCCACTGCTTTGGCTCGAAACCTTTCAGACAAGAACAGATGGGCGACTCCAAATAATTGCAGCTCCCAAATGGACCACACGTTCCATAAACTTCACAATTGTTTTTGGGAGCTGACCATATCATCTTCCAGTTTGTCTCATTCCCATCCCAATATGATTGAACCAGGTTTCCTTTCCAATCCAAAATGAATTTCATTAAGAAATTAAAACCAACAGGGCCAGTAAGATATACAGTACCTTCGCGATCATTCACTACACTGAATCCATCAATCGACACAGAATACATATCCTGCACTCCGATGAAGATCTGGCCATTCCACTGACCACTTCGCCAATAGGGGTGGCTGCCTTTCCAGATATACATCTGAGGAATGATTCCAGAGTTCATTCCTAAAGAAAAATTTCCGAAATTAGGATCCCAAGGGCTTCTCCAAGATTTTACTTCTACCCTCTCCCCTGTCTTTGTGTTTTCACTTATTCTCATTTTAGGGACAATTGAATCAGCAGGATGTTCAAAACTCTGCCATACTGTGCTCCTATTGTTCAGATGATCTACAAGAACAAAGTTCCCGGAATCTTGGAGAAGGGCGACTGAGTTTACCTGAGAGGTTGGAACATTCGATGACCAAAGAATCTCCTCTTCTCGGTTTGTAACGACGACATTTCCATCACCAGATATCTCCACAACCCCAGAAGAATCTTTTAAAGGTTTGTCCCTATTAGCCACCCAAATAACAACTGTATCAGAAAAATTGTACCAAATACCAACATACCTATTAGTGCTGTTTAGAGGACTGAAAAATCCCAATTTGAAGAAGCCTCCTGGGGACAATAAAATTCCAGGATCTCTCAGAGATTGAGTGCTAGTAATGCTATCTACTTCTGTGCTTAATCCTGTATTGAAACAATGAAGAATAACAAGAATGGCATGAACAGAATGTTGCACATTTTTTCTGCTGTTGGTCATCTTTTTGGTTTTCCAAGCTTTCCTATTATCGTACTGTAAGACTTCTTTTGGATCTACTATCTTAAACAAAATAAGTTGTCAAAGTCCACTATCACAAGTTTCCAAATTGTCCAAGTCCATTATAAAAGCATTTGGTCAACCTCAAAGAGCTATCACATGTCAATCGGAGACTTTCAGGCCAATGGAAAAATTGACTTAATATGAACACTGCAAAATGTTCTTTGGCTAGGAAAATGTCAAAGAAATGAGACTTGTTTGCATCTTCTGTAAATCAGGTCCATACCGTCAAGACTTAAAAATTCCAGTCTGAATGAACAATTTTTTTTTATTTTGAGAAAAGACTTTTTCAAGAGAATTGTTTTCTCATTTTTTCCCCACTAACGTAAACAATGATGAATCCAATTTCTCTCCCTGCACAGTCTAGAATATAACACTGAAGTAAACAATCAAGGCTATACCAAAACATGTAAAAATATTTAGTTCCTTGAGTTTTCATACAACAAGAACGATTGCAAGAAAAGGATTTTGCAGTTTTTTCCTTTAGACATTTAGTATCTAAAACTCACTGGCTCGACTAATCCAAATTCACTCCACATACTTGTAAAAGCGCCCCCACCAAAAGTTCTCCATTACCAGGGCTTCAAGCTGAGACTACGAATTAAAGTTGGAGAAATTCCAACCATCACACCACACCTATGAATGGTAAAAAGGTTTTGTTATTTGTTGTACGTCATGTCTGAGATGGATGAAGATCCAGAGAAAGATTGCATGTCCAAACACTAATTTCAAATCGCATGTCCAAACGCCTACTAAATATCCTCTTTAAGTCATACAGAGTAAAAATTGAAATTCAAGAGGGGGAAATTGAAATTTCTTGTGAGTCGACTATTAAGCCTTCACAGTCGACTTGCCTGCAAATTAATACACTTCATAAGACAGATTATATTTAAAGAAATAGACAAGTAAATAATCAACTTCAAGTACAAAAACACGAAGATTTATCCTGATTTGGAACACCGAGGGAATTGAAATTTTGTGTGAGTCGACTATTAAGCCGTCACAGTCGACTTGCCTGCAAATTAATACACTTCACAAGACAAATTATATTTAAAGAAATAGACAAGTAAATAATCAACTTCAAGTAAAAAAACATGAAGATTTATCCTGATTCGGAACACCGAGGGAATTGAAATTTTGAATGAGTCGACTATTAAGCCTTCACAGTCGACTTGCCTGCAAATTAATACACTTCACAAGACAAATTTTATTTAAAGAAATAGACAAGTAAATAATCAACTTAAAGTAAAAAACACGAAGATTTATCCTGATTCGAGACATCGATGTGGTGCTTACTTCCAGTCCCCTTGGGTTTCAAGATTTTCTTAGATCTTTCAAAGTCGGGCTCGAGTACAATGATGATAAACAAGTTCCGAAGACTTAATTTATTCTTCAGATCTTGTGACACAAGTTCAGTGTGTATTACAAAGTTGACTCGATCCTATTCTTTATTTGACTATTGTAAACTGATAAGTACAAAGCTTGTAAGATTAAGATTGAGACACTTTGAAGTTTTTTCTTGAAGTTGCGTGTTTGCTCCAATCCTCAGTCCTTTCTTTTATATGCTTTAACTGCTCCAGCTTCTTTTCTTCGTAAGGGAACCCAAGAGATTTCGTTCCAATCTGGGATTTTAATTGATTCCTTGATTGAGGAATGCTACCGTATAGTATGTCCATATCAAATATGTCCATACACGGTACTTATACACGTCCGTATCAGATATGTACGTGATCTTCTTTCCTTTTGCTCCCGTGGTGATTGATACTCTTTCCAGGGTTTGCTCCAGTCAAGTTGTTGTTGGATGCTTGCTTATTGATGTTATTCCAAGTTTAGCGCCGGACATCTTGTTGTTGAATGCTCGCTTTCTTTTGCAAGATATTCTTAGATATCTTTGAGTTGATTCTTTAGAGATTCTGGAATCTCTTTCGATCTCCTGTATCTTTGGTGAATCTTGCAAGATATTTATTTATTAATTTGTCTTTATTAAAACATATGGTGAGAGTGTGGGGTTAACAAAAATGGTGCTACTTACAATAATTGTGTGGCCCTAAGCTTTCCAGGTTCATTTGTAAGGTGAACTGCTTATAGCTAAATATCCTATAACTTTTGTCTTTTGTTTTGGGTGGGGTATATATGAACCAGGGGAAGCTAAAGGGTTCGTTTGAACTTTCTTTGTCGGTAAATTACACTATATATAAGATTAAAAAAAAAATGATGGAAATCTTGAATCATAAACAATATACCAAGATCTTTTGTCAAACTACTTGTACCCTTTCTTCCCACATGTAGATCAGAAATTTTTTTCTTCATGAACAGTGGGAACTTCGTACAGCTCAAACTGATACTGCCTTCAATCTAGATGTGTTCTTGAACTTCTACTTCTTCCTCTTATCGGTAAAGAGGTAGAGTTGAACCCGCGCATAAAATCTTTTCAGTATAAAATACTTAATTCCTGAAATAGGACTTTTCAGAGCAAATTGAGATTTATAGAATGTTTCTTTCGCTCACTCTCTTAATCCACAAAGCAAGCTAGAAATCAAACATACTTCAATTGCAAAATAGTAATAATCAACTATATAACTCACGTATATCCATTAATCCTGGAGGTTCGATTCCCCACCTTGTAATCCCCTCTCCCTAGCCCATTTTTTCTAAAAAAAAACTAAATTGGTGATTAATTGTAATGGTCAAGACGATAGTGTCAACCAAATAATAGCTTACCAATAAAACTTGATGTGTTTTTGGTATGAAGAAAGTCATTTTCGAGGAATTCTTGTGACGAGGGAGTCATTTTCTAGTATTAGCTTGCCCAAACATTTGTCATCAAAAGGGGAAAAATGACTTCCTCATTTAAGGTCACATAAGTTGCTCCAACTAACTGTGAAATATTTTTACTAATCTCTAGCATTCAAAATTTCATCAAGAATCTCTCCGGTATGTTAATATTATTATTAACTTATATTATATATGCTTCAAGAATGTTTTTCACTCACCGACTAAAATTCCAGAATTGAACTTGAGTTGAATTCATGAATTCTCAGAAACTTGAAAAACATAAAAGAATTATTCTCTTTTCCACTCCAAATTATTCACAAAAACTCTATGTCCAAACACAACTCTAACTTCCAAATATCATTTTTCACTTTGAAAACAAAAACAATTATTTTCAAATACTCACAATTTTCATGGCTAAACGCCTCCTTAAAGAAACTGTAATTGGGGACTGAGATTCATTACCTCTACGATTATGAAAGAGGCTGGAGTAGGAAATCATATATGTTTGATAAGCTCCATCAACGATGAATTCTCTTCAACCTCTCCACATCTTTCATTCTCTTGGGAATCTCCTTTAGCTGTGGACAGCCACGGATATTAAGACCTTTAATCAGAGGCATGGCAGTTGTGGCTAAATGCCATCTTTCTAGGTTCGGAAGTTTATTAAGACGAAGGAACTCCAATTGACAGAAGCTGTTGTCACTGCAGCTAATTTCCTTTCCTTCATAAGCTCCTTTTAAGTCGAGATTCGTTAGTCTTGGTAAAATTCCCAATATAGGCATCGGATCTTCCATGAGTTTTGAATACCGAAGGAACATCATCGTGATTGAATTTGGAAACGGGTCCGATAGAGGCAGTTTCTCTATTCTCCCTTTTAACCACAATCTCTGGAGCTTTTGACAAGAACTAAGAAATTCAAGGGCTGGGAATGATTCATCACGTATACAACCCAAGAAGAGAGTGTGAAGGTGTTTCAAGTTGCCAATGTTTTTCAGGGAGTAAGTTTTGGCAATACAAAACATGCGTAATTCTCGAAGATTGACTAAATCAATAGGGTCAACATCTTTCCATTGATCACAAGAAATGCCATTAAGAACTTGAAGACTTGCGAGTTTGCTTAAATGTTTCAGAGGGTTCGAATACCAAGCAACTAAATGTCTTAGATTTATTAGGTCAGCTGTCTCAGGAGGTAGTTGGCATAAGTGTCCGTATTTATTGAAGACACGAAGTGTCTGTAAATTCTTGAGATTGCCAATGGAGGAAGGAAGATCATGGATACCTCTCAATGTTAAGAACTTGAGGTGGTACAAACTTCCTATGGCATCAGGTAGTTTAGTGCCAGAACGGATCTCCAAGTGCAACACATATAAATGTTGGAACTCATTACGGAAGTTTATTAGACCCAGCTTACAAAAATCTCTATCATACAACATGATTGACCTTAACTTCATATTAGAACGATCAAGTGAGAGGTACCTTTGTGCTTGACCATGAATCACATGTCTGAGACAAAATGAGGATATGGAGTGCTTTCTTGGATCATAAATGTCAAAAATGTTGCGCTCCAATGCCTTTTTAATAGCAAGATCCCGAAGTAGATCGTGGATCCTACATTCAGCAACTTTTTCCCACATTGTACTTACCACTTGTATCAAGCTTCGTCTTATCAGCTCATTCAAAAAACCTTCAGCGACATCCTCCATTCTTTCTTCCCCTCTTGGTATGAAACCCTCTGCCATCCACAACTGCATGATGTCGTCAGCATAGATCACACGATCCTCTGGAAAAACACCGAAGTAAAGAAAACACTGCTTGAGCATAGTTGGCAAATCATTGTAGCTCAATGATATTATGCAGGAGATTTCAATTGAGTCGTCTTTAATGTTCTTCCAAAGGTGGTCCTCCACCTTTTGCCATTCTTCTAGCCCCCTTTTATGCGAAAGTAGTCCGCTTAATACAACAATTGCAAGAGGTAAACCTCCACACGTATCCACCATATCTCTAGCTAACCTTTCCATTTCTGGAACCATTGCCTGAACATCAAGTAGTTTCGTAAAAAAGAGATTCCAACTTTCTTCTTGGCTTAGGAAACGAAGTCTATGGACAAAACCTTTGTCATCTGCTCTTTCAGCAACATCCTCTTTGCGTGTGGTAATAATTACTCTGCTGCCGTTCTTGATATCTGGAAATGCTCGTTTCAAACTTTCCCAAGCTTCTCTATGCCATACATCATCAACCACCACAAGGTATTTGAGTCCTTTTAGTAGATCACGCAGGTAAATTTCTAGATCTGTCTCAGTCATCTTTTCCAACAAATCTAGATTTTCCTTTGTGTGTCCTTGGATAGATTTGATGATATCCCTAAGAAGATCCATGGTGTTGTACTCTTGAGAAACACATATCCAAGCGCGTGTTGGGAAGCTAGAGACTATGCTAGGACTGGTGTAGAGGTTTCTCGCAAGAGTTGTCTTGCCTAATCCGCCCATACCATAAATGGAAATGATGCTTCGACGAGGTTCTGCTTTGAGAAGTTCAGCCAGCAATCTTTGTACAACATCCTGAAAGCCAACAAAAATGTGATCCTCATCTACATATGAGGCAGTTCTCCTCAATGTTCTAACGATAGCAGACTGATCGTTTGACCTATTACTCGCCCCTTCTCCTGCATTATTGATATCTGCAATACCATAAGTCTCTCGTTTGCGAGAGACATCCATGATTCGTTGCTTGAGTGATTGGATCTGCTTGGCGACTTTGTAGAATTTGGTCTCCTTCCTACAGATGCAAGAGCAAGCCTTCAGACGACTAGCAAATTCATCATCATCACCTTCTCTTGCCACGAAGCTGTGAGTCTCGAGTATAGCAACAGCTTCATTAGCAATAGAGTTGATTTCAAACACCCATTGTTGAACTCTTTGATCTCCACTTTGCTTTTCCTCTGCATGTTTGAGGAATGATTGCATGAAGAGCAGCTCATTTCTGAGCCACTTCACATCCTCTCTAAGACTTAAGCGCAGGTTAACTTCCTGTATGAGGAAATCACCCAGTCTTTGAACTGCAAACGACACAAAGGCATCAGCCATCTTCACTAGATCAGAGATAGAATCAGTATAGATAAAATTGTGAACAAATATCAAGTTGAAGTAACAGAATCTGAGAGTCAACAAATATCGTAGTTATTATGGTGACAAAAATGTGGATGAAAATCTGATTGATAACCATGTGGTTAGTGGACAAAAAGAAAAATTAGAGCAATGAAAGTGAAATGTGGTCCATTAGACAAGGCAAGAGAAAAAGAAAGTCTCCATTATCAAAAGGGACAAAGATGCTAGATAAGTGAAAGGTACATTTGTACAAATATCCCACTAGTCCTTACCTTGGCCTTCAAAATGAGTGGTTCTTTTCGGTGCAGCGAAAAAAACCAAAGTAGGTAACGATCTTAAAATTGTTCATAAGCACATACGACACTTGACAACTCGCTCACGAATCTTCCATGATCTTGCAAGCTCAAATAGCTCTCTTTAACACTAGATCACTAATGGAACGCTAAAGACTTGAAAGATTTACTTGATGCTACAAATGAATGTGTCTCCTATTTATAATACTTACTTAGGGTTAATTACAAATAATAATTATTATACAAGTTCCTTATATTTACAAGATAGTCTTCTCTCAAAAGTCCAAGGAATCTATGACGTTCCATGAAAAATCTCCCCGTTTCTCCAAAATATTCCACCAAGGACTAGTTTCCTTACTGAGTAAGTCTTCCACATGGACAACTTTTTTTCACGTAGCACCGAAGTGGCATTGATGACATGACGGCTCATCACACTCTCTCCCACTTGATGTTGCAGCGACCGCGGCACATTATTGCTGCATAAACTCTAAGTCTGTCAAATCTTCGATCGTCTTGTACAATGGCTTCCTCAATAGTACTAACTTGTTGGCGTTTCAACTCTGTCTTGGCCCAATATATTTTCAGCCAATCGACATATATAGCTGTAGTTACTGGTGTAGGAATAAGGATCCTTTGAATCCTTTTCCTTTTAGTCTACATTCAACTATATTTACCAATGAAACGTGTGTGCATATTATATACTCCCTCCATTTAAAAAAGAATGACCTAATTTCACTTGACACGGAGTTTAAGTAAGAAAACTTTTAATTCTTGTGGTCCTAAATTAAAGTTGTGGCAAATATACCAAAAGACCCTTCAATCTTGTGGTCTTAAGCATGCCACGTGTAAAGTTGAAATTTAAGTATTGTTAAAAAAGAAAAGGGGTCATTCATTTTGAAACGGACTAAAAAGAAAATAGTCATTCTTTTTAAAACGGCTGGAGTAGTAATATATACACATTTACCAAAAATAACAAAGTTATAAAGGTAATAACATCACAAAAATCTATCACTCTCATTGCCCATACCAAACTCAAAATACAACAATTAACTATAGCAAACTAATCCTTACAAAACATTTGTGGGAGGAAAAGTTTAAGTAGACTACAGAATCCATCTAAGCTAGAATACAGCACACATATTACACATAAATTAGCTTTCATTGGATATTTGGATTATATATCATATATTGTGCATATCTTAAAAAAGTAATTTCATATGCTCATGTTATCTACCAGTAAGGTTTGTGATGCTGACATTATTCAAAGAAAACCTAGTTTCTCTATTCTCATTGCGCATTCTAAAGAAACTAACACGTCGTCTTTCAGTAAAAGCAGGTTGTAATGGTGCTGGAAGACTTGTAGTTTCAGTCGTAAGCATGACAAGAACAGATGAAATACTTGGCCTGTCTTCAGCAAATTCTTGAACACACAGTAAACCAATCGCATGCATTTTCTGATCTCCATTTTCGTGCTTGGATTCAATATGAATGGATCGACGAAACTTGATAAATCTTCTTCTTTCCATCACTTCATGCCTGAAAAGAGAGAAAAGTTGATCATGAAACTAGTACATGCATAAATAGAGGTGACAGAAATAGTAATTCCACCATCATAAGGTGAAAATTTAGTTAGGACCTCTCCATAACAGTCATCCTCTATAACAACATTCTACTATAATGGTGAAATTTTCTTTGGAACCGATTTTTAATGTTATGTTATCTAATATGTAGACTATAACAACAATTCGTTATAGCAGCCAAAAAATAATTGAATAATGACACTGTTATAGAGAAATGTTTGACTGCATAGTTTATGTACTTTGAGTATTTTCTGTAAGAGCAGTCTTTTGAAAATTAGCATATAAGAGGAGTCTTACATATCTCAAAAGGCTCAAAGAGGACGTCTCATTCCAAGAAATTGTACTTTTTTGACCACTTATGATCTTTAACACTAAAACTCCAAAGCTGAAAACATCGGATTTATCAGAGAATCTTTTTCTTTTTCCAGAGAGAACCTTCCCGCCGTTGCATATTCAGGGGCCATGTATCCACTGGAAAATTCGGCAACTTCTTGTAGAATTTTTATTTTTAAAATAAAAATTGGGGGTAACGGAAGGGGAAAATCAGGCAGAGAATTACAAGATGGAAAATCGAACCTCACTAACAAGGTGACAGTCCAGGTAGTTGCAGTGTGAAAGTTGATAAGTTAATAAATATGTATGATACGGTCCTTTTACGGAAGAAAATTATGAAAGTTATGGTATATATAGATCAATGTTCATTTAATAAGTACCAACTACTCTCCTTGTGTCTGCTTGATCTTGGTCAGATCCAAAAATCTTGGCCATGACAACCTGAAATCTTTGGATTGAAGTTATTATCGAGCAAAATGTTACTTGGCTTTAGATCTCTATCAATTATCTTCAATCTTGAATCTTTGTGAAGATAAAGGAGTCCTCGCCCAATCCCTTCAATTATAATGGAACGTCTTATCCAATCTAAAATGCCTCGATGTCCTTCATCTAGATGTTTGTCAAATATGAACATAGAATGTAGAAAAGAGGATCAGAGAACCTTTTTTCTAAATTTTCTGAAAAATAGCAAGGGATTAACTTTGCAGAGACTCTCTAAAAATGCTGATGTACACATGTTGGGTCCTCCAAAAATGCAGTACATTTGGAGGATCCAACATACATACATCAGACATTATTGAAGAGTTTGAGCACATAGATGTGGAGTAAATAAAAACTGCGTTGAATGAGATGTAAAAAGCTTTGATCAAGAGTAAGTACAAACCAAAGAGAAACACATCCAAGCTTCATATATTCATAAATCAACATTTTCTCGTCTTTATTCACACAACATCTCAAGAGTCTAACAAGGTTTCTATGTTACTTTAGAGATCACCAACACTTCATTCATGAACTCCTCCAGCCCTTGTCTAGAGGCTTTTGAAAGCCTTTTGACTGCTATTTCTTTCCCATCCTCCAGTTTTCCATAGAAGGAATCAGCAATTTCAGCAACTAAAATTTGGAAAGTGATCAAGAGATGAAAATCGAACCTTGTAAACTGGACCAAAACCGCCCTGACCAAGCTTATTATCCTCATGGAATTGGGATGTTGCATTTGCAAGCACATTGAGGCTGAAGACTGGTAACTCTTCCATATAAACTGCACTTCTGTCAGCAAGTAAGATTACCTCCTTTCTTTTCACTCCTAATATCAACAGGGATACAAGTTAACTATAGCTAACAAAGCGCTTCTAAATGTATGATACATAAACTCAATAACCTGTTTACCTCTACGCCTGGCCATCATTGTAAAGCAAATGAACGGACAAACACTGAGTGTATGAGTACCAAGGATTACTGGAATTACAATCTTCTTTATGTTTTTATGATGATCTGCAATGTAGAGCAATCACAGAAGGTGAACAAATATCCGTTCTTTACTTATATGGAATTCAATTAAGTCCAAGATATCTCAAATAACTGAAAATGAGTCTTTTATTCAGCACCAGAATACATACCAAGCTCTGAATGTGCCACACGAAAATAGAGATCTTTGCCCGAGCTTTGGAACTGCTGAATGTCGATCATTTTACTCCATGACATACAGCCAATAACTGTGTCATATGCATACACTATGCAGGAACAATTCCCCGAGCATTGGCTTCTACATAGGTCTTCGGTAGTAGATGACTTTTCTGCTAAATCCGACAATTTCATTACCTCAAATCTTTATAAATCCGTCTTCTTTACTTGAATCCTCTGAGTTATTCTTATTCTTTACTTCACATTGCAAAGCTCTCCTCCTAATACAACCACTAGTCCAATTCCCCCCTTTCCCATTCTTCTCTATGATTTGGCTCGAAACCTTTCAGACAAGAACAGATCGATGACTCCAAATAATTGCAGCTCCCAAAAGGACCGCACATTCCATAAACTTCACAATCATTTTTGGAAGCTGACCATATTATTTTCCAGTCTGTCTCATTCTCATCCCAATATGATTGAACAAAGTTCCCTTTCCAATCCAAGACTAACTTCAATAAGAGATTATAACAAACAGGGCCAGTAAGATTTACCGTACCTTCCCGATCGTTCACTAAGTTAAATCCATCAGACACCACAGGATACATATACTGCACTCCGATGAAGGTTTGGCCATTCCATTGTCCACTTTGCCAATAGGGACGGCTGCCTTTCCAGATATACACCTGAGGAATGACTCCAGAGTTCATTCCTAAAGAGAAGTTCCCAAAATTAGGATCCCAAGGGCTTCTCCAAGATGTTGCTTCTACCCTCTCCCCTGTTCTTATGTTTTCACTTATCCTCGTTCTAGGGATAGTAGAATCAGAAGGATGTTCAAAACTCTGCCATATTGTGCTCATATTGTTCAGAGGATCTACAAGAACAAAGTTCCCAGAATTTTATAGAAGGGCAACTGAGTTCACCTGAGAGGTTGAAACATTTGATGACCAAAGAATCTCCTCTTCACCGTTCATAACAACGACATTTCCATCACCAGATATCTTCACAACCCCAGAAGAATCTCTTAAAGGTTTGTCCCCATTAGCCACCCAAATGACAATCGTTTAAGAAAAAATGTACCAAATACCAACATACCTATTACTGACGTTTAGAGGACTGAAAAATCCCAACTTGAAGACGCCTCCTTGGCACGATAACGTCCCAGGATGTCAGAGATTGAGTGCTAGTAATGATATCTAGTTCTCTACATAATCCTGTAACGAAACAATGAAGAATAACAAGAATTACATGAACAAACTGTTGCAAATTTCTGCTGCTGCCTGATCATCTTTTGGTTTTCCAAGCCTTCCTATTAACACACTGTAATACTTCTTTTGGCTCAACTATCTTTATCAAAGCACAAGATGTTGACAAAATCCACTATCACAATCTGCCAAATAGGATTTTTAATTTGTCGACCCCAGAGAAATATCACAAACATGTTAGAGGACACACATGTCATTGTCAATCAGAGTCTTTCAGGCCAATGGAAAAATCATGTTTTGGAATTCATTTTTTCTTCAGAAGGAAAGACTTCTTTCCTACGGAAATTTTTTCCATACAAAACTACAACTTCTCATATCTTTCAGAATTGAAAGAATAAATCTGATTTCCCTCCTTGCCCAACCCCGGTAAATACTTGCCTACACTGGGTTTTATCACCAAAATCAAGCAATTTACTATGGTGGTTGAAGTTAAAGTGAGAATGCATATTACTTCAACGCGTTTAAGAGACAAATGTGTGTATGCAATACATGTGTCTTACATTCATTGCTTTAGTGTAAGCACCGGGTGCATACCATATTGATACGGGATTAACCAAGAACACACAAAACATACACTCAAAACAGTCCACAAGTTCAAGAGAACCGAGGACCCTTTGAGTGACCCCTCTCGAATTCAAGATCTACAACAAGAACACAATTAATGAGGTGATTAACACCTATTTTAAGCGGATAACAAACTAGATTAACAACATGAGAATGAAGAAGGGAATAACAACAACAACACAAACGGGTACAATACGAGATACAAACATTACAAGATTGCAAGAATAGAAAGGATAGATAGAGTGACATACACTATCTCATGAACTAAGAACCTAAGTGTATTCAAGCACCTAGACCCTTAATACAATGATAATAGGAACACCTACTCTCTTCGGTGAGCACAAGAGAGACCTCAACCTCCTCTAGCACCCAACGTTCTAAGCAAGAATGCAACACTAGTGATTCCACCCTAGTATCACCCTAGTTACAAGTTTCGGATTTGTGCCTCAAGGAGAGAGGACTTGTCTTTCAATGTTATACAATATTCATTATCATCAAAGTCTAATGAATGAAACCCTAAAAGGTTCTATTTATAGATATTACCAAAATAGTGTGAAATGTCCATAATACCCCTCAAGGGTGAGGTGCCCATCAAGTGCAAGAAGTGGGCTGATTTTGGTGTGTTTAGGCCCTCCTTTACACTTCACTTGTGCACTTCCTTGGACGGATTTATTACGCACTCATTCACGTCCATCCTCGTGGTCGTACTTGTATCATCTTCCCCTTCTTGAAAAGGATTCGATCTCGAATCCGTACCTCACAAAATTAAGAGAAGACAACAAGCACACATCCTCAAGATATGAGGGGTTAGGGTTAGCAAAATACACACATCACATTCCATGCCGAGGGGGGACAAACTTGGAGTATATCCACGGGTCCTTTGTGTTGAACATACAAAGCTTAGTACAAAAGACACAAAGGAAGCGGTCATCATCCATAAAAAGAGATAAGGAAGAACATTGTCTTCCTTCATTAGCACCCACAACCAAACATTGCTTGTCATCTTGACCAAGCATTAAGTGGGGAGTGTAGAGATTTCCACATTCCAAGAGGGTGCCGGGATCAAATGGAAAAATTAGCCAAGATCCCTTCCTTCCCCTAGAATGTCACTCCCACATTCACACACAAAAATATTTTCATACACATAGTCTCTATGAACAAAACTAATTGCAATGCTTTTACCACACAAGATGTTCAAAGAGTCATGTGCATTATCAAGATCAATTCTACAGACATCATCACTAACTTGAGAATTTTTAAGGACACTATTCACATGCTCAAGTAGTGAACTACATTTAAGAGTAAATTGATCATCATGCACACCAAGAGTACTCATTTTTGAGACTACACATTCCTTGCCCATAAGAGTACTCTCATCTTCCAAGAAAAGATTTCCATCTTTAGGAGGAATGTTATCACACCATAGTGGGTTAGCATATCGGCTATAGCCTTCAAGGCAAGCTATACCATCATTTTCACCACTAGGTTCATTAGGAGTGTTTATATCATCTTCAAACAGAACATTAAACGTAAATAAAGCATGATCTATCTCACGGACAGATTTGGAACTAACAAGTGTTTCGCTCTCTATAAGTTCACTATCTCGTACCAAAGATGTTTCAATCTCCTCTTTACCTTGGTGTGGGTCGGGGTAGCCCACCTCTTCCTTCGGGAAGCTCTCGTCACAAGGTGTTTAGACAAGGGAAGTTGGATTTTGTGGGATAAGTTTAGGTAGCAATTGGCGTAGCCTTTCCACGTGCCATTTCATTTCTTGAATATAGTCAGTGATGCGGTCAAACGTGGCATCGGGATTGGTGGCAGCCATGGTACCTAAAGAAAAGACAACAATGAACAACAAAACAAACAAACTTGTTAGCTCAAAAATGTCTCACCACACTCTCACTCTCGATTTTTACCTCACACTTGGTTTCACAAGTGTTGAAAGTCGGCTTGTACTTCGTGAGTGATTGAGGAATGAGTCTATCTTTGCCCGGAATAGATTTTCGTTTGAGTTGACTCAAAAGAAAATTTGTTTACGGACTTGAACCAACAAGACACAACAAATTCACAAAAGAGAAAAACACACAACAAATGCTTAACACGAATGAACGAACACAAAGACTAACTAACAATCTAGTAGATGAGTACTAGTTTGCCAATTAGTAGTGGAACCAACAAAATTGAAACAAAGGAACAACAAAAGGAAACAAAGAAATCTGAAATTTGAGCCAAAATTTGATGCATGAACAGTACTTGATGACGTGGCAGTCACGTATTGGTTGCGGTTTCTACAATTTTTATTTTCCAAAGTCCAAGTCTGGACCAATTTTAATTTGGATTGGTGGAATTTGTTTTAAGGAGGGAAGAATAAGTCTTGGAGCCTTTTTTTCAAGTTTCAAATTTCAAGACTTGACTTTTGTAATACTTTTCCTTAAAACATGGACCCTTGTTTCATGGGAAAGTGGTTGAGAAGTGATATAAAGTCTTTTGGTGGTTGGGGGTCTTTCAAGACTAAAAAAAACTTACACCTCTTCCTTCACCTTTTAGGATCTATCATTCACTTTATGTTCTAACAATATATGAAGGAAGGTGAAGAACTTAAAGAACAACAACAACCACACCAAGAACAATAACAACAATCTTCAAGAACAACAACAACAATTCCAACGGCCAACTCCAATCCACAACAACAAACGGTCAAGTCTCTTTAGTGTTGTGTCTTCGGTTTTAACAAGAGATGAAGGTTGTGAAGAACTTCAAGAACAACAACATTCACCAAGAATAACAACAACACTCCTTTCAACAACAACAACCAAATACACGGCCAATCAAGTTTCTCAACAACAATGTCTACCACAACAATGTTCAACAACAATGGGCCAAGCTTATGTTCACAATTACAACATCAAAAATACAAGCTCAAATCAAGATATAGACTCAATATGTTAGTGAGGAACAAAACTAACACCTAGAGACAACAAAGACAAATAAAAATCTCGGCCAAGACACAACAAAAACACAATTTTTGGCCAAGAACACAAAATGGACAAATTATTCTTTTTCTGAAATTTTCAGATTTCAATTTATTTTTTTTATTTTTTTTTGAATTTTCAAGTGAGCTAGCCCAAGATTTGATCTTGTAGGAACAAGATCAAGCCATGCTTTGATACCAAATGATACGGGATTGACCAAGAACACACAAAACACACTCAAAACAGTCCACAAGTTCAAGAGAACCGAGGACCCTTGGAGTGACCCCTCTCGGATTCAAGATCTACAACAAAAACACAATGTAATGAGGTGATTAACACCTATTTTAAGCAAATAACAAACTAGATTAACAACATGAGAATGAAGAACAAGATGAACTTAACAATGGGAATAACAACAACAACACAAACAGGTACAATACGAGATACAAACATTACAAGATTGCAAGAATAGAAAGGATAGATAGAGTGACATACACTATCTCATGAACTAAGAACCTAAGTGTATTCAAGCACCTAGACCCTTAATATAATGATAATAGGAACACCGACTCTCTTCGGTGAGCACAAGAGAGACCTCAACCTCCTCTAGCACCCAACGTTCTAAGCAAGAATGCAACACTAGTGATTCCACCCTAGTATCACCCTAGTTACAAGTTTCGGATTTGTGCCTCAAGGAGAGAGGACTTGTCTTTCAATGTTATACAACATTCATTATCATCAAAGTCTAATGAATGAAACCCTAAAAGGTTCTATTTATAGATATTACAAAAATAGTGTGAAATGTCCATAATACCCCTCAAGGGTGAGGTGCCCATCAAGTGCAAGAAGTGGGCTGATTTTGGTGTGTTTAGGCCCTCCTTTACACTTCACTTGTGCACTTCCTTGGACGGATTTATTACGCACTCATTCACGTCCATCCTCGTGGTCGTACTTGTATCACATATTGTACAATCATATTAAACAAAAATGACAAAGTTACAAAAGTAATACGTTACACCAATCTAACACCTAAGAGTCCACACCAAATTCAACCTACAACAATCAACTATAGTTAACTACTCCATAGAACATAACATGTATGGGAGGATAAGTTTAACTAGACTAGAGAATCCCTCAAAGCTACAATGGTGCACAAATCTTGCACACTAATTAGCAGACACCAAATTTCACTTCAATGTTCAACCATTTCACTTCACAATAACTTCTCTAGGGCAATCATGTTTCGAATCACCTTACCTGCATAAAACCATAAATCAAAGGAAATCTTACATATATTTGATAGGATTATAACAATTCTGACAGGGTTTAAAACTTAGAAACATACCAAAGGTCGGCGAAAAATGCTCAACTCCAGCTGGAGATCTGCTAGATATATTGCAGGAGGCCTTCCTGATTCAGCCCGGTTGTCTCTAGCCAAGGCAGCTCTTTCTTCCATCTTTTTGCAATGATCTCTTATCTTTGACTTGAGGAATGGCAAAAAGAGATTCAACCCCATAGACCCATGGAGAAATAAGCTGAAAGCAATAGAAAGATAAACAAGATGTAGACAAGTGAATGAGGACAGGATGATTATCAGCAGGAAGTTTACACGTTAAAAGTGTAAGGCTCAAAGTTTTCTAATCTTTCAGTCTTCTCTAACATTCTCATAATATAATTTATTCAAAGTCACCAGAATCAGTACACTGGTTCAAATTAGAAACTGTGGTAGATATTTTTGTGGAGTAAGCAGCAGTATTGAGGTTCGAGAGAATTCTCTTTTACCTGTCAATATTAGTGCCTGCATAATCATCTGCCTGAAATACTTCAGTTCAGCAGTTTCGCAATATGTTGAAGGTTCCCTTAAAGGGTCAAGATGAGTAGCAGCTCTTTCAGGGTGCTATTTGGTACACCACTTTAGCAGAATGCTAAACCCTTATTTTGGACGTTGCACAAGAAATGCATTTAAGGTGTTAAGTCATTCAATAGAAGATTAATGCATCCATGCATTAAATGGATCAATTTCTTATTGTAAAGAAAAATAAATGCTTCACTCTGAACCTCAGGTCAAAATCAATCCAGAGCACAAAATAAACAGATGAACTTTAGGCACGACTTTACTCATAATTGACACCATGTTGAGGAACAAAGCAGTATTATAAGCAATGGAGACTGATCTTCAAAATCAGCCATCACTAATCCGTTTTCCTTAAAAGCACGCACATAGAAAGCATGATGCATCTCACCGATAAGACTTATTTTGCAAGGCAGTTATGATGATAAGAAACTGAATGATCAGAAATTAATAAGAATGAAATCCACAGAGATGTCTTGATCTGCTAGCATCAAGTGATGGGTCGGAACATTGGGATCACCATGGAGATCCAGTCATTTTGCTGTCAGCCCATTTAAGAACTATCAGAGTAACAAGTTCCAATATTGAAGGGTAATGTACTTGAGGCTATAGACGATAAATCTTCAACATAACCCAGCCCATCTCTTAAAGTTCAACGCTGCCTCTCTCTTTTTCATCTGGGATTCTGACTGAAATTTTGGAGCCTTCCCCTTGTAGAGTGTTCTGTGGTATTTTAAGAAGAGGGCGCGATATTTGTACTTGTCAATAAACATATTACCTTTCTCCATCATCTCTACAACTTCATTTGCTCGAACAAAAAAACCACCTCTAACAAATGTATAAAGTACAGCATCTAACAGTTCCTGATCAAACTTCATTCCATAAGAAAAAGCAATAGACTTCATTTCACCCCATAGTTCCGCCACCTCGACATATTTTCCACCAATGGTGGCATAACCTGTGACCAGAGAATGAAATGTTTGTGCATTTGGAGCATGGCCCAAACTCCTCATCTTCTTAAAAGCCTTTTCAGCATCTTGCATCAACCTCTTTTTGCAGAAAAAGTGAATTACATTATTCCAATCATGAACTCCATAATCTACTTTTTTCCCTTCCTTGATTTCATGCAAAAGTGTCACCATTAAACTAGCTTCACCTCCTTCTGCAGACCCTTTCACCAATTTCTCAAATTCTTGATGACCAGCTCTTGGTATCTTGGCCTCTTTCATCTCCTTGAACAGGTGAAGGGCCCCTTGAGAGTCCTTCTGTATCACCTTGGACTGGATCAATACTTCATAACAGCTTGCATCTATCTGAATCCCAGCTCTACGAGCATCTCTAAGCAGTGATGCAACTTCCCCTGCTCGATTCTCTTTACAGTATGCTTTCAAAAGAGATGTATAAACAGAAGAACCTGTTCTAACACCAGCCAATCGCATTTCATCCAGAAGGTCATGTGCCTGATCTAACCATCCGAGTGAAATACAAGAGTTTATCACATGAACCAAGGCAGAATCATCAACTGAAACTGGAGAATCTTCTTTCTCTGCTTTAATTAGAAATTCCGCAAGATCTTTTGTTCTTCCAGCTTCTAAGAAAGCCTTTACCAATTTAACATATAATTTCTCAGTAGGCTGGAGAATACCATGTTCAGTTGTAATAAATTCAATTTGTTTCTGCAACTTTATTACCAAGACATCAAGTAGGTTTTTAGCAATGGTCTGCAGTTCTGAAAACTTTCTGTCCCTACAGAGGTCTTCGTATGATACCCAATTTTCTGATCCATCTGGCTTTCGATGATGTGCATCCTCGGTGAGAACATTTGAACGCAATGTATCACCACTTCTAGAAGCTTCTAGGAGCAAACTAGCTGTACCAAGCGAATTTTTAGCTTTCTCTGCCTTGCGAAGCATTTCTAGAACCATGTGGGATGTAGATTCAAGATCTCCAAATTTCAGATAGCATGAAAGCAAACAATTATAGAACTGACGAAATTGCATCTCCGTCACATTAGGGGCCTCTTCCATGTCTCTCTTAAGCTTATTGAACTCCTCCCTTCGACCATTCTTCTCATAAATATGAGCCATTATGATTAGTAAAGTAGCATCAGCTTTCAAGTTGATTCGAGGCATCATGTCAAGGAGCTGCTCTGCTTTTCTAGTAGTTCCAAACAGAAGACATCCAACTAAAGCAATGTTAAAACATGTAGCATTAGGCTTCATGGAAAGCAGAGATTCATTGCTCTTTTTACGGGGATCAACTCTTCCATCCTGGAACAAGTAACCTATTTCAAGAACCAATTCAACAGCAAGGTATGCTCCAGTAGAGGTTTGTGACATATAAGCAAGGATTGCAGACCAAGCACTCACAGGTGGATACCTCTCTGTTTCCACAAGCTTCCTTACAAGAGTAGATGCGGGAATAGGTGATCCACATTTGGCAAAAGCTAAAGAGAGATATATAAGAGTATTTCTCTCAAGCAAGTCATGCTTACTCTCCTCAAATGCCTGTTCAATCATGCCATAAGCGCTCTCCAGCCGTCCAAGATCTGAGCTTTCAGCAAAAGCTGCTACAAGTTTATTAACAATTGTTTTTCTAGGAAACCCTGCCATTTGTATGTGTCGCACATACAAAGCCCATGCATCGTCCAATTTATTTTCATCAATCACATTTTCTAACTCCTCGGACATTTTACCAATGTCTTGAGCCTGGACAAGGATTGTCCCAGCAATGGTAGAAAAAGGAGCAGTCTGAGCAAACGCAGTGCGGTCAACTCTACTCTGAATCCCACTGTTGCCCCAAAAGAAGCCAACTGACCGATTGACAATCTCATTACTCCAACCAGACTGAATTGCTTGTCTGAAAACTATAGAAGCCCCATTAACAGGAAAAATCCGAAGCAAGGAACAAGGCCAGGCTGTTAAAACCAAGTTCAACTTCCGGAGACTGATCATTTTCTCCCAGTAGCATTCCTAGATCTTCATTTCATGTTGAATCTTGGTTGACAAAAGAATTAAAAAAATATTAGAGATTAAATTATCAATTTCTATTTTGTTAAAAAATAATTTCCATTCTCTGAAATGCTAAACATAACTCAAGAGTGCATGACTTATTTAGATGTTAGACATATTTTGAATTCATGGAATTCAGATGATGCAGTTTGATAAGGCCAGAAATTGAAGTTGGCTGTATGAGGGATCGAAAGGATTTCCTAAGTGAGTTGACATATAATGTTTCAATTTAAGTTGCTAAAACTTGCAATATAATGATAATTTTGCATCTTTTATATCATTAGTTCTTTTGTTATCTATTTATATAAAAAAGATATCAGTATAAAAATCATACAAATTCGAGTTGATTTCAAGTGGACTCGGAGCTCGGCAATCCCAATTCATAGTTCATGTTCTGTCATTAAGAAGCATGCTGAAAGCTTGCAACAAAATGGTTAATATTAGACTTTTTATAGCCTAATTCTTGTTTTCCTTTATGCATTATGAAGATTTCAGAGTAATTAACATGGGAAGTAAATAAGAAAGCAGAATTAGCTTGTAAAAATCATAAAGAAGTATCAAAACCATTTCTTTATGCATTGATAGTAGTCACTAAGCATGGCAACCCCAATTTCGAATTAGTGTCTTACTATTAAAAGCAGCCTCTCTGCTTTGTCTGAGGTAGTGGTATGGACAGCATAACACTTTACCCTCCCCAAACCTCACTTTGTGGGAATACACTGGGTATGTTGTTGTTGTACTATTAAAAGCAGGCTGAAAACATGCAATATAGTGACAGAGATTACACCTTTATGGCCTTATACTCCTTTTTCACTTCCCTTTTCTTTTAGGAATATCTCAGAACACTAACTAGCATCAGTACTTGGATGGCCATCCAAGTTATGGAAATTACAGAATACACAATAAAATCACTTTTGTTTCTTTATAACAACAACATCACTCATGTTTTGCCAATTATCGCACAAAATAACTCATAGTGGTAAAATACTTCCTCTCACCAAAAAGCTCTCTCTCATTATCCCACAAAATCACTCCTGCAGATCAGCTTAGTAATCTCAACTATCGATTCCAATCTAAAGGATGAAAGGAAGATATCTACTCCAAGTCAAACTGAACATGAATCATGGAACAGTGATTAACCGAAGAACTCATGTCACATGCATTTCCTCCAGCTACAACCCCCTCGCATCAAAGACAAACTTTTGGGGGGTTTAAAGCTACAGTATGAAAATAATTTGGGTCTTAAACAACAGCGCAATGGAATATGCAGACAGCCAATCGCATAATTTAAAGCTAGATAGAAAGAATAGCGACATTAAACAGAATCAGCAATCAACCCAATACCAGCATTCACAATAGCTCAGTGTTTCTGTATCGGACAAGCAACTCAGACTTCCACAGGCATCCGTAAGATAAGAACTTGAAATGGAAAAAAGAAAGAGACAAAGCAAAAGAAATCAAGAACTCACAACCTAGTAATGCAATGACAGTACAGTCTGGCTGACAGCAATCCGAAGAACGTAGCTCAAGAAACAAAAGCATATACCAAGCAGCAAAATAGCACAACTTTTTCCCCAGTATCATTAGCCACTCCAATACTAAAGCACTAAACAATGAGAGAAATTGCTTTTAAGGGAGAAAAGGAAAAGAGTTAATGGTCAAAAATACACCGAAAGTATCCTGATTTTTTGAACTTTATACCTGAACTATTTGGTGTGCCTTGAATTAAAAGGGACAAACAAGTTTCGCAATTAAGTGAGGGTCCTTCAAGTTTTAAAAATTAGGTAAAAGGGACAATTTTTTTTCAGTTTTTTTTAAACATTTTCGCTCCAACAACTTTGCACAATTGTTGAGTTGTTCAACAATTGTTCAAAGTTGTTCGCCAACTTATAACTGTTGAGACAACTAATGCAGTTGTCGAACAACTGTCCCAATTGTTTACGCGACTTTATCTTTTTAACTTAATAATATTGTGGGACCCACTTGTCCCTTTTTTTAATTAAAGACTTGAAAGGGTTTTTCAACTCATTTTTCTCCGGTGTCTAGGTGAACTATCACCAACTATTTATCAAATGACTCAAAACACAACTAAACTGTCAGTTGTTCCTTTTTCCTACTTGAAATATCACCATAGTTCATGTGTGTTTTGGGAACAATTTACAGTTGAGGTGGTCATGGTACCCAAGGTTGTGGCCTAGTGGTCAATGACGTGGGTTGAGCAACATAAGGTCTCAAGTTCAATTCCCAATTCCAGCAGAGAAAAAAATACTAGGTGATTCTTCCCATTTGTTGTGGCCTTGGTGGACTACCTCTTGCTTGTGGAAAGTGTCGGGTATCCCGGGGAAGTAGTCGAGGTACATACAAGCTGGTCGAACACCACGGTTATCAAAAACATAATTAATAGTTGAGGAGTGTTTTGATAAATAATTGGTGATAATTCAAGTTGGAACTCAAAAAATCGGGATAGTTTTAGGTACATTTACACTTCACTCGAAAAAAAATGATAATTTTTGGGGATAACAGAGTGATTTTATTGTTATAAAAGAACTGATTTTTAGTGAGTAATTTTCATAACTTGGATGACCATAAAAGTAATTAACTGTAATAAAAATGCATATTAATTAGAAGAAAAAGAAAATCAGAAATTGAACTGAAAACCAACAATATAACGAGTAAAAATTGCACCTTTTATGGCATCTTTTTTCTTTTATAATTTTCTATTTTCATAATACTGATTAGCACTTCATTGGAAAAAAAAAAAAAAAAAAAAAATTAGCCCAAAAAGATAAAAAAGGAACTCACAGTTGGATTTTTTATTTGCTCAGAGAGAAGTAAAGTTGGGTGGAGAAGGAGAGTGCTGCTAAACTTTGCGCAGAAGAAAAAGACGACTGTTGACATAAACTTCGATGTTGGGCCTCTTCAAAAAGAACTATTTCGGGCCAAAAATCAATGTAAGACAATAACGACTCGTTTGGTACAGTGTATAAGATAATATCGAATATGTTGTATTAGTAATAATGGAATTAGTAATATTGAGATTATTTTTTTATGCAGTGTTTGGTTTGATGTATTAAAAGTAATATGTATTGTTATATTTTAAAAAGAATATTATTTGTTTACGAAAATACTCTCGACATATTATAACTTTGTGTATTTTTTTTGCAAAAGTTTATTATTCTTTTTTTAAAATAAAATTTTTTAATAATATAACTAATTATTTACTTTAGAATTTTAATATTTAACTATTCACTTACAAAAATTATTTTTTTATTATTTTTTCTTTGTTTGTTCATCAATTGCTTGTTGTTCCCACTTTGTGTTGTTTTTGAGTTGGAGGGAGGTACGTATAATTTTTGGATGAGACAATAAAATTATTATTAAAATAAAATTCTATTCTATAGAGTGTTAAAACTAAGTAGAAAAATTATTTTTATTTATGGATATCCTATTTACAAAATTAAAGCTTGTATGCAATTTATTTTCGAATTTTGACTAATAAATATTTTGAGTTAATGGAGTAGTTTTTTTTATAACTATAATTATTTGGAGGGATATTATTAGTTTGATAAATTGAAAAGAAGTAACTCATATTGAATAAATTGAAAAAGACTTAGAAATTTGAGGACATTTTTGTAAATAATAATAAAATTTGTAAACTAATTTATTTGAATAAATTTATTAGTACAAATATAAAAAATAAAATTAAGAGAATAAAAAAATATTTAAAAGAATTTGAGGGACATTCTTGTCTTTATACATACTAATCACATGGTATTAAAACTCATGTATTACTAATACCACCATATGTAATGTATTAGTAATACACCTTATAATACCATGTAGGGTGTATAACTAATACATGGTATTAGTAATACATTGGTTCAAAATCCTACAAAACATAGTATTAATTAATACCACACTTAATATATGGAATATTTCTCCTAATTCGGCCTACCAAACGACCATAAGGGTCACTTGCAAATTTTTTGCAGGAAATTAGATACAAGAAATTGCATGTCATAGACCCAAATATAGGTAACTTTAGATATTTGACCCCAATAAGAAATGTCTTTAAAGCATAACTTTTCTTATTTTTTAAGTATAGTACAAGTACCATTTTACCTTTCTACACCTCAAATATATTTTTAAAACTTTCCATACTTATTTGTATCTCAATTTTTTTTTTATTTTCACTTTTTATTTTTTCCTTTAATTTATTATTCTATTTTTTTATTATTTTCACTTTTTTATTTTTTTTCT
This sequence comes from Capsicum pubescens, assembly GCA_030864215.1. Taxonomy (NCBI): domain Eukaryota; kingdom Viridiplantae; phylum Streptophyta; class Magnoliopsida; order Solanales; family Solanaceae; genus Capsicum; species Capsicum pubescens. The sequence continues at coordinate 56,329,861 of CM061542.1, read as the reverse complement.
TTCATTTTATTATTTTCACTTTTTATTTTTTCCATTAATTTTATTTTCATGTTTTAATTCATTGGTCTCAACCTTTATTTTTTTCTCTTTTTTCTTTTTTCTAAAGCATTTTTTTTTTCTTTTTTTAATTCATTTGTCTTTAACCTTTATTTTTATTTTATTTTTGTTTTTTATCAGTTTTCTTTTTTTCCCTCATTTTTCTCAAACTTTATTTTATTTTTTCCTCTCATTTTTTATTTTCTCAATTTTTTTAATTCTTCGCTTTTTTCTTAATCTTTATTTTTTTTGCCTTTTTTTCTAACTCTTTTTTTTTATTTCTCTATTTTATTTGAACACTTTTTTTTTCAGTTCTCTTTCTTTCCCTCATTTTTTTCAAACTTTATTTTTATTTTTCCTCTCATTTTTATTTTTCTCAATTTTTTTAATTCTTCGCTTTTTTCTTTCCTTTTTTTTCTCAATCTTTTTTTTTATTTTTCTATTTTGTTTGATCGCTTTTTTTTTTTGCAACTTCTATTATATTTTGCTAATAAATAAAAAATTGGATAATCCACAAAGGGATCTTCTTTTTTTGACATCAAAGCAAATTTAAGGACATGAATTGTTGTTATGAAGTTCTTTGAAAATTCTTGAGATAAGTCGTGTCTCTAAGGCAAGAGTTGTAGAATATCTCGTAAATAAAGACATAATGTGGTAGAGTCAACTCTTGCCCGTGGGGCGTAATTTATTATTTGAAAGTCCTTGAGCAAAGTCTTGCCTCTAGACGAGAGTTGTAGAATATCCCATAAATGAAGACATAACATGGTAGTGTCAACTCTTGCCCGTGGGGCATAATTTATTATTTGAAAGTCCTTGAGTTAAATCTTGCCTCTAAGGTAAGAGTTGTAGAACATCCCATAAATGAAGACATAACGTAGCAGTATCAACTCATGCCCGTGGGGGCATAATTTGTAGTTTGAAAGTCTTTGAGCTAAGTCTTGCCTCTAAGGCAAGAGTTATAGAACATCTCATAAATGAAGACATAACGTGGTAGTGTCAACTCTTGCCCGTGGGGCATAATTTGTAGTTTGAAAGTCCTTGAGCTAAATCTTGCCTCTAAGGCAATAGTTATAGAACATCTCATAAATGAAAACATAACGTGGTAGAGTCAACTCTTGCCCGTGGGGCATAATTTATAGTTTGAAAGTCCTTGACCTAATTAAGTCTTGCCTGTAAGGCAATAGTTGTAGAACATCTCATAAATGAAAACATAACGTAGTAAAGTCAACTCTTTATCGTGAGGCATAATTTGTAGTTTGAAAGTCCTTAAGCCAAGTTTTGCCTCTAAGGCAATAGTTGTAGAACATCTCATAAATGAAAATATAACGTGGTAGAGTTAACTCTTGCCCATGAGGCATAATTTGTAGTTTGAAAGTCCTTGAGCCAAGTCTTGCCTCTAAGACAATAGTGGTAGAACATCTCATAAATAAAAATATAATGTGGTAGAGTGAACTCTTGCCCTTAGGGCATAATTTGTAGTTTGGAAGTCCTAGAGTCAAGTCTTGCCTCTAAGGCAATAGTTGTAGAACATCTCATAAATGCAAACATAATGTGGTAGAGTCAACTCTTGCTCGTAGGGCATAATTTGTTGTTTGAAAGTCCTTGAGCTAAATTTTGTCTCTAAGGCAATAGTTGTAGAACATCTCATAAATGAAAATATAACGTGGTAGGGTTAACTCTTGCCCATGGGGCATAATTTGTTGTCTGAAAGTCCTTGAGCTAAGTATTGCCTCTAAGGCAATAGTTTTAGAACATCTCATGAATGAAAACATAACGTGGTAGAGTCAACTCTTGCCCGTGGGGCATAATTTGTAGTTTGAAAGCCCTTGAGCTAAGTCTTGCCTCTAAGGTAATAGTTGTAGAACATCTCATAAATGAAGATATAGCGTGGTAGAGTCAACTCTTGCCCATGGGGCATAATTTATTGTTGTAAAGTCCTTGAGCCAAGTCTTGCCTCTAAGACAATAGTTGTAGAATATCTTATAAATGAAAACATAACGTGGTAGAGTCAACTCTTATCCGTGGGGTATAATTTGTTGTTTGAAAGTCCCTGAGCTAAGTCTTGCCTCTAAGGTAAGAGTTATAAAACATCTCATACATCAAAATACAATGTGGTAGTGTCAACTCTTGCCCATGAAATATAACTTGTTGTTTGAAAGTCATAAGTCTTGCATCTACAATGTAGTAGTGTCAACTCTTGCCCATGAAACGTAACTTATTGTCGAAAGTCGTAAGTCTTGCCTTTATAATGTGATAGTGTCAAGATGTAACTTGAATGAAAGAAATCGAAGAAAAGAACAAAAATTATAAAAATTACAAAAAAAAGAAGAAAATGAAGAAAAATATTAAAAAAATAAAAATCAAAGAAAATGTAGAAGTTGAGAGAGAATAGAAAAAAATAAAGGTTGATAACAAAAAAGAAAGATTAAATAAAAATAAAGGTCGAGAAAATTTTAAAAAGAAAAAATTAAACAAAAATCAAAGAAAAATAAAAACATTTTTTGTTTTTATAAAAGTAGAAGTTGAAAGGTGTAAAGAAAAAAAAAGTAAGGGTTGAGAAAAACTAAAAAGAACCAAAAAAGAAAGAGGAGAGAAAAAATAAAAATGAAAAATAATATAAAAGAAAAAGAAAAAAAAAAGAAGTTGAGAGGAAAAAGGGAAAAAAGTAAGGGTTGAGAAAATTAAAAATAAAAAGAGAAAATAAAAAAAAAAATCAAAGTAAAATTTAAAAAAAAGTAAAAAAAAGTTGAAAGATATAAATATGGAGTTGTTATCCATTATGAGGATTATTTATTTAAATTACTCCATTGATCAGAGGCAATTTTGTTCAAAAAAATATTAGTTAATAGGTAAAGGCTATTTTAAAAAAAGTTTTTAAATTTGGGACTAAAATTTAAAAGTCACCCTGATTTGGATCTATTTTTTAGATTCACCCGGTTAGGTAGGATGACCAAAAAGTGGCTGAATTTTAATTTTTGACCTCCATAAGAAAGGTCTTTAAACACTAGTTTTTCTTCTTTTCTATATATAGTACAAGTAAATTTTTGTTCTTCTAAGTATTTTTAAACTTTTCATTCTCATTTGTCTCTCAACTTTTTCTTTATTTTTTTAATTTTTTTAACCTTAGCTTTTATATTATTTTCCTATTTTAATTCATTTGTCTCAACTTTTATTGTTCTTTTACTTTTTTTTTCATTTTTTTTTCTTAAACATTATTTATTTCTTCATTTCTCTCTTCTTTTTTTTTTTTTTAATTCATTGGTCTCAATATTTTTTTTTTTTATCATTTCTCATTTTTCATTTTTTCTTTTTCATTTTTCTCAAACTTTATTTTTATTTTTTTCTTCTCATGTTTGTTTTTCTCAATATTTTTTTTACATTTTTATTGTTATTTATTCTTCTCTTTTTTCTTAACCTTTATTTTTTTCTTGTCTTTTTTTTTCTCAATTTTTTTTTTATTTCTCTATTTTGTTTGTTCTCTTTTTTTTTTCTCAACTTCTATTAAATTTTGCTAATAAAAAAAAGTTGGATAATTCGCAAATGGGGTCCTTTTTTTTTTTTTTACATCAAACCAAATTTAAGGGCATGACTTGTTGTTCGGAAGTCCTTTGGAATAAGTCTTGCCTCTAATGCAAAAATTATAGAACAACTCATAAATCAAGACATAATGTGGTAGTGTCACGTCTTACTTGTGGAGTATAACTCGTTGTTTGAAAATCCTTGAGTTAAGTCTTGCTTCTAAGGCAAGACTTATCATCTCATAAGTCAAGAAACAATGCGGTAGTGTTAACACTTGTCCATTGGGCGTAACTTGTTCCTTTGGGAGGTTTTTGGGCTAAATCTTGTCTTAGAGGCAAGACTAATAGAGCATCACATAAATTAAGACGCAATATGACAGTGTCAACTCTTGTCCATAGGGTGTACCTTGTCGGCTAAGTCTTGCCTACAAGACAAGAGTTATAGAATATCTCATAAATCAAGACACGATGTGGTACTTTTGCCCATGAGGCGCAACTTGCTGTTTGAAAGTCCTTGGACTAATTCGTGCCTCTAAGGCAAGAGTTATAGAACATCTCATAAATCAAGACATAATGTGGTAGTGTCAACTCTTACTCATGAAGCATAACTTGTTATTTGAAAGTCCTTGATTTATAAAATATCTCATAAATTAAGACACAATATGATAGTGTCAAATCTTGCCCATGGAGCGTAACTTGTTGTTTAAAAGTCCTTGGGCTAAGTCTTGACTCTAAGACAAGAGTTATAGAACATCTCATAAATCAAAACATAATGTGATAGTGCCAACTCTTACCTATGAGGCATAACTTGTTGTTTGAAAGTCCTTGGGTTAAGTCTTTCCTCTAAGTTAAGAGTTATAGAATATCTCGTAAATCAAAATATAATGTGGTAATGTCAACTCTTACCCACAACGCACAACTTATTGCTTGAAAGCATTTGATCTAAGTCTTGCCTCTAAGGGAAGAGTTATAAAGCATCTTATAAGTCAATACACAATATAATGGTGTCACTCTTGCCTATGAGGCATAACTTGTTGTTTGATGGTCCTTGAGTTGAGTCGTACCTCTAAGATAAGAGTTATAAAGTATTTCATAAATAAAAAATACAATGTGTTAGTGTTGACTCTTTCCCAATGTATGTAACTTATTTGAAATTTCTTGGGATAAGTCATGCCCCTAAGGCAAGAGTTGTAGAACATCTCATAAATGAAGATATAACGTAGTAGTGTCAACTTTTGTCCGTGGGGCATAATTTATTGTTTGAAAGTCCTTGAACTAAGTCTTGCCTCTAAGACAAGAGTTGTAGAATATCTCATAAATGAAGACATAACATGGTAGTATCAACTCTTGCCCGTGGGGTATAATTTGTTCTTTGAAAGTCATAAAGCTAAGTCTTGCCTCTAAGGCAAAAGTTGTAGAACATCTCATAAATAAAAACATAACGTGGTAGAGTCAGCTCTTGCCCGTGGGGCATAACTTGTTGTTTGAAAGTCCTTGAGCTAAGTCTTGCCTCTAAGGTAAGAGTTATAGAACATCTCATAAATCAAAACATATGTGATAGTGTCAACTCTTGCCCATGAGACGTAACTTCTTGTTCGAAAGTCATAAGTTTTGCCTCTACAATGTGGTGTGTCACCTCTTGCTCATGGGGCGTAACTTGATTGGAAGAAATCGAAAAAAATTGCCAAAAAGGAAGAAAAATACTAAAAAATAAAAAATAAAAATCAAAGAAAATAAAAAATAAAGAAAATATAGGAGATAAGGGAAGAAAAAAAAGAAAATAAAGGTTGAGAAAAATAAAAAAAAAGAGACAAAACAAAAATAAAGATTGAGAAAAAATTAAAAAGAAAAAAAGAGAAAAAAATAAAAAGGAGAAAAAATTTAAAAAATAAATAGAAGTTGAGAGAAGAAAAGAGAAAAAAAATTAAGGGTTGAGAAAAAACTAAAAAGAAAAAAATTAAAAATTAAAAAATTAAAATCAAAGTAAAATAAAAAAAGAGATTTTTTTTAAAAAAATAGAAGTTGAGAGGAGAAAAGAGAAAAAAGTAAGCTTGAGAAAAACTAAGAAAAGAGAGAGAGAGATAAAAGAAAAGATAAAAATTAAAGTAAAATAAAAAAGAGAAAAAAAGTTGAAAGATAAATATTTATGGAGTTGTTTAGAAATATTTGAGATATTAAGGGGCAAATGGGTCATTGTGCTATATAAAAAAAAGGGAAACTAAATTTATAAAATCATTTTTATGAGGGACAAAAAGATACAGCCACCCATTATAAGGGTCATTTATGTAATTTACCCAATTTTTTGGGTAAAATATCACAAAAAGATAAAGTTTAGACCACAATTACAAGGTCGGTCATGGTTAAATTTTATATAATTATTACCAAATATAAATATGCCTTAAAAGTCCTCCCTTTCTCGCTTCCCTCCCCCTTCTCTCTCCCACCTCTCTAGTTCTTATTTTCTTTCTTTATCTCTCCCATCTCTCTCTTTTATTTACAATTTTAGGAATTCCAAAAAAATACAAATATATATATACAATTTCATAAATATAGATCTACATAAAAATTCCAGAAAATAAAAATATACAAATACAATTCTAAAAATATAGATATACATACAAAATTGGGAACTTATACATATATGACTTATACAATTGGCATATACGACTTATACATATATGATTTATACAATGACATTCAGATATACAAATAATATATAACTTATACATATATGAATATACAATTGCCACAAAATATACAATTAATAACAATTTATTTGAATAAAAAAATAACCATTTAATTTTAAAAAAATAATGACTAAATTTTTAAAAAAATAATTTGTATACGAATATAGAATTGAAACAAATATACAATTACTAACAATTTGTATGAATCGAAAAAAATAATTACAGTTTTTTTTTATAAAAAAAGCACACAATTGCATATAAAAAACAGAATTAAAAAAAGAATGAGAAAGTGAAACACCCCAGCTTTTGACCCTCAGATTTTTTTTTGAATTTCTGGTTGCTGGACATCATATGACTAGGGGGTACTAGTCGTATGATGGGGCACAGTTGGTATGTATGTGTCATGACCCGAATTGGGGCCTTGGTCGTGACGAGTATCCCAAACCATAAGGCCCGAAACACCCCTATATGTATGGTAATCATGCACACAATTCATATGATAAAAGAAATGCGAAAGATACACAATATAACGGAAACATGGTCAAGAATCATATGCGTACAGTAATGGGGAAATAGTGTCCCACAATCTCAATCAACATCTCTAAAATCGTCTGCGAAATCTCTACCACATGACTGAAACAATAACTATCTAAAAACTGGGACAAGGCCCCCAGTAGATCCAAAACTACTAAATGATAAATGAAATAGCAGACATCAGGCCTTTCAAAATATAGAAGGCTCACCACTTGATTCTGCGATCTGTCGGAAGAAATCTACTGGTTATCTGGACCCCTAGATTGTGCCTCCGAACTTGGGAGGGAAGGGGGTCAATACAAAAGTACTGGTACGCAGAGAAATCAAAATAGAAATATAATATTTTTACACAATATAGGTGAGAGCCATTATAAAGCAGTTTCATCTCAAATCATTTGAAAACACATGGGCATAATGTAATGATTTTTCAACACCAATGCAATGCATTTGAGCTAGGTAATATACCCTACAATTTGTAATTCCACGGCTATGTGGAATCCGTCTTTTAACTCGACGGCCGAGCCTCAAATCCAAGTAGCCGCCAGGATTTGGAGCTAGTGATACCCCCCATGTGAGCACACCGCGGGAACCCCCTATGTGAGATCCCTCAAATAATTATATTAATCCTCCTATGTAGGATACAATATCATATAACCCGTATCGGCAACTATGGTTTCCAGCGATGAGCCCTTTCACTCAAACGCCTTCTTCGGATATCCATCTTTCTCATGAAAATTAATGCATTCAAACTTTGTTCAAAATCAATCACATGTCATACTCTGTAAGGTATCGTCATACCCGACTTGCAAGTCATAGGTATCATATGATTCTCTTCATTCAATCATCATATGCAACATATTTCAACATGAACAAAACAACCCTCTCTTTGAAAGTCAAAAACCAAATCCAAATCATGACATTTTTTAAAGATATTTCATGACATGCATTTCAAGATGATTTCAAACAATTCATATCATGTGAAAATTTAAAACAACATCATATCAAGAGAGGGGTTCCATGTAAATCATGCTCTCAATTTATCATCATTATGAAACACATGCATATACATATATAATATATCAAAACGTTTCGGGGAAAGGCCTAAAAGGCCACAACAATATTATTTAAACATTTAAAACATAATTATATTCATAATTTCAAAAACCCCATTGAAAAACATGATTTAATTGCCCATGAGATTTTTAGGATAACCCCACGTGCCTCTATATGCGAATATGATAGGTGCTTCTTGAAGCCTACATTCTGGGGATTCCAAATATGTAATTGGTTTAAAAAATCCAAGGTTGAATCTTGAGTTGCTTGGGTTTTTATTTTGAAACCCTAAGGAGAGTTCTTGAGCTATTTTGGTGAATATGTGTGTAATTCGGCTCTTTAGGGATTAAATCTCGTGTTTAAGTTGATAGGGGATTGGTAAATTACCAAATTGCCATTAATTTCTCGGATGAGGCTGAAAATTAAGCCTGGCGCGATATAGCAGGCGATGCGGGCCTTAGTGCACTGCGATTAAGCAGGCGTCGCCCGCTCAATTGCGGGCTAAGGTTTATTGAACGCGATCTAGCAGGCGGCGCGGGCTAATCGCACGCTGCCACTAGATTGAAAACCAAACGTGGTCTTAGGCTTGTCCAAAAATTCCAAAACTCTAGCGAGATGTACTACAACCTTGCCCCATCGCAACGCAACAAGAAAATCCAAAAACGGATGTCGGGAAGGTCGAAAAGTTGTATCCCGAAGATTGCCAGCTAAAATGACTCTAAGTCCTCCTTACACTTAGAATTTTTTTAACCTTTTTAAGTCTAAGAGCACACTATTTAAAGGCTAATCCATGCACGACTTTTATGGGGCGTTACATTATCCCCCCCTTGGGATCATTCATCCCCGAATGATGACACGGAATATAGTCACGCACGATTTTCAAATGTACTCAAACATAGAAAAGAAGACATAAGGCAAGAATTGTACCTTCCATCTCATCACTCGCTGAATCAAATAGGATTGGGTACCTAACTCTCATGTCGTTTTCTGACTCCCAAGTTGCTTATTCAACTTTTTGATTTCGCCACAACACTTTAACTGAGGCTATCTCTTTGCTTCTCAATTTTCTCACTTGACGATCTAAGATTGCTACGGGCCCTTCTTCATAAGACAAGGAACCGTCCACCTTGATTTCTTCAATGGGTAACACTAAGGAATGATCTTCAATGCACTTTTTCAACATAGATATATGAAACACCGGGTGAACAAAACCCTTATTTGCAGGCAACTCTAACTCATATGCAACTCCACCTATCCTTTTTACAATCTGGTACGGTCCTATATAGCGAGGACTCAACTTACCTTTCTTCCCGAATCGTATAACTCCCTTCATGGGAGAAACTGTAAGGAATACCCAATCTCTGACTTCAAACTCTAACTCTCTTCTTCTAACGTCGGCATAGTATTTCTGACGACTCTGAGATATCTTAAGTCATTCTCTGATTAACTCCACATCCTCCATTGCCTGATGAACAAGATCGGGCCCAAACAACCGCGTCTCACCAACTTTATACCACCCTATCGGAGACCTACATCTTCTCCCATACATGCTTCAAATGGTTCCATCTTAATACTGGAATGAAAGCTATTATTGTAAGCGAACTCTATCAATGACAAGTGATATACCCAACTACCTTTGAAATCTTTTACACAATCCCTCAACATATCTTCAAGGGTCTGAATGGTGCGCTCAGCTTGACCATCAGTCTGAGGGTGGAATGTTGTACTTAGGTTCACTTGGGTAACTAAACCTTTCTGAAATGATCTCCAAAACTGAGAAGAAAATTGCGTACCTCGGTCGGATATAATAGAGACAGGTGCTCCATGCAAACGGACAATTTCCTCAATGTACAGCTTCGCATAATCATCTCCCGAATAATTAGTCCTCACAGGCAAAAAGTGAGCTGACTTTGTCAATCGATCTACAATCACCCAAATGGAGTCATACTGGTTTCGGGACTTCGGAAGTCCTGTAATGAAGTCCATGTTTATCATCTCCCATTTCCATAAAGGCAAAGCTATCTCTTGGGAAGTACCTCCTGGCCTCAAATGCTCTACTTTCACTTGTTGACAATTCAAACACTTGGACACAAAATCAGCTACATCACGCTTCATATTATTCCACCAATACAAAGTTTTTAGATCATGGTACATCTTAGTAGAGCCTGGGTGAACAACATACCTTGATGTGTGAGCTTCATCAAGGATTCTTTTTCGCAGTCCATCAACATTCGGAACGCACAACCTACCCTGATATCTCAGAATACCATCACCACCAATTTCAAACAACATTACCTTTTGTTGACCCACATCTTTCTTGATTTGCATAAAGATGGGATCTTCAACCTGCTTCTGTTTAACTTCAGCACATAGGGATGACTTAGCTAACTCATGAACAATCACCCCTCCATCTTCGAAATCTAAGAGTCACACTCTCAGATTTGTAAGGTGGTGAATATCCTTCACCATCTCTTTCTTCCCTTCTTCAACATAAGAAAGGCTGCCCATAGACAACCTGCTGAGAGCGTCGACTATAATATTTGCCTTGCCCGAATGGTAATGCAGGCTCATATCATAGTCTTTCAAAAGCTCCATCCAACGCCTCTGCCTGAGGTTCAATTCTTTCTGCGAGAAAACATACTGCAAACTTTTGTGGTCAGTATAAATATCAACATGAACTCCATAGAGATAATGCCTCCAGATTCTAAGTGCAAACACCACGGCTGCTAATTCTAAGTCATGAGTAGGGTAATTTCACTCATGCACCTTTAACTGCCTAGATGCATAAGCTATCACCTTACCATGTTGCATCAACACACAACCAAGTCCCATACGAGATGCATCACAGTAGACTACAAAACCATCTACACCCTCGGGAAGAGTCAAAATAAGAGCAGTAGTCAGCTTGTCTTTCAACTTCTCAAAACTGTTTTCACACAAGTCAGACCACACAAACTTTATATTTTTCTGAGTCAGTTTAGTAAGCGGAGAAACTATGGAAGAAAAACTCTCTACGAACCTTCTGTAATAACCTTCTAGGCCCAAGAAGCTCTAAATATCGATTGGAGTTGTGGGTCTGATCCATTTTCTCACTGCCTTAATCTTTTGGGGATCCACTCTAATCCCATCGCTAGATACAATGTGCCCCAAGAAGGCAATAACATTCAGCCAGAATTTACATTTAGAAAACTTAGCATATAACTGATGATCCTTAAGGGTATGAAGGACAATTCGAAGATGATTGGCATGGTCCTCCTCACTTTTGGAATAGATCAGAATATCATCTATGAACACTATGACGAACAAGTCTAGAAACTGACGGAACACCCTATTCATAAGATCCATGAAGGCTACAGGGGCGTTAGTCAACCCAAAGGACATGACTAAGAACTCATAGTGACCATATCAGGTTCGGAAGGCTATTTTGGGAATGTCTGACTCCCTAACTTTCAACTGATGGTAACCCGAACGAAGGTCTATTTTTGAAAACACTTAGCACCCTGAAGCTGGTAAAAAAGATCATAAATCCTAGGAAGAGGATATTTGTTTTAATTGTGACCTTATTCAACTGGCGGTAGTCTATGCACATACGAAGGGACCCATCCTTCTTTCGCTGAAAAGTACGGGTGCACCCCATGGGGAAGCACTAGGACGAATAAAACCTTTGTCTAGGAGGTCTGCAAGCTATTTTTTAACTCTTTTAGTTCCGTGGGAGCCATTCTATATGGCATAATAGAAATAGGATGAGTGTCTGGCAACACATCAATGCCAAAATCTATCTCCCTATCAGGGGGTATCCCTGGGAGATCTTTGGGAAAGACTTCTGGAAACTTATTCACTACGGGGACTAACTGAAGAGGAAGATTTTCAACCCTGGAATCTTTTACTCGGATTAGATGGTACATACAACCTTTGGAGATGAGTTTTCGGGCTTTAAGATAAGAGATAAAGTGACCTCTAGGTTCCACAGAACTCCCTGCCCATACAATTGGTGTCTCATTCGGGTAAGAAAAAGTAACCTTTCTGGTTCTGCAATTGAGTGTGGCATAGCACGAATGGAGCCAGTCCATCCCAAGAATATCATCAAAATCTACCATATCAAGTTCTATAAGGTCTGCCACAGTATCCCGACTAAGAATAGACACAACACAATTTCTATACACCCTTCTAGCAACAACAGAATCACCTACAGGATTGGAAACAGTGAAGGGTTCTACAATAACTTCGGGTTCAAACCCAAAACTAACAGCCACATAGAGGGTCACATAAGATAAAGTAGATCCGGGATCAAACAATACATAAACATCACGGGAAAAGATTCGTAACGTACCAATAATAACATCAGGTGAAGCTTCCACCTCCTGGCGGTTAGCCAAAGCATATAACCGGTTATGACCCCTCCTGGCAGCTGAAGGGGCACTCTTAGGAGGAAGAGCCGTGGAGGCAGCCTGGGGCTTGCCCCCCCCCATTTCCTCCTACAGAAAGGCAATCTCTTTGAAGATGACCCACCTTGACATAAGTATAACAATTTTTCCCCTAAAAAAAACACCTCCCTGGGTGATTCCTTCCACAAATCTCACACCCTGGATAAGTACGATGCTGCTGAGACACACTGCCCTGCGATTGAGTATCTGGGCCCTCGATCCAAGATGAGTCTGAAAACTCTGAGGTCATCTGTCTGCTGGTGGTCCGGGCCATGGGGAACTGGTAGCAGACTGTGTATTCCCCCAGTTCTTCTTCTTCTACTTCTTTCCCCACTTACTGCTTTGAGGCTGTCTGTGACCCTGGTCGGCAGATCTGGCTCTTTTTTCCTGTCTTTCTATCTGCTTAGTCTCAGAAATCTTCTTTTTTTTCTCTTCTACCTGTTGCATATGAATGATCAGCCTATCAAAGTACAATTCCTTATTCAGCATAGCTCCCTGGCACTCAAGAACCAGATCATCAGAAAGGCCGGATGCAAACTTTCTCATTCAGGCCCTCATACTACTTGTCATCTCAGGAGCATAACGGGCCAACTAATTAAACTTAAGAGTATACTCCTGAACACTCATCTTACCCTGATTAAGATTCATGAACTCCTCGGCCCTTGCCTCCCTCAACTCTAAAGAAAAGAATCGATTAAGGAAAGCATCTACAAACTCACTTCATACCGAGGGCTCAGCATTGTCACCCTTCGCATCTTCCCAATCATTGTACCACTGATTCGCCACCTCTTTTAACTGATACACGACCAATTCTACCCCTTCTACTTTATCAACATGCATCACTCTGAAGATCTTTTCTATTTCATCTACAAATTCCTGCGGGTCATTTTCTACTTTAGTACCTATGAATTTGGGAGGATTCATCCTCATGAATTGGCTCACCTGTGTAGCTCCAGAAGTAACAGATGCAGACCCAGTATCTTCTGACCACTGAGTCTGTGTAGCTACCAACTGTGTTGACATATGAATGGATTGTCTGAACTCTGCATTTGAAATATCTCTCTGATTAGCCGAGGGATGGTTAACATTGGTCTGTGGAGCTCGAGGTGGACTGGCTGGGACTCCCGGAGTAGGGACAGAGTCTGGAGTAGGAACTTTGTTGTGTGTCCTCATCCCATGAGTGAGACAGACCTCCCCATTCTGATCACTCTGATTAGTATTGCGGCGAGGAGGCATAACTGTTATTTCTGTAAGACAAAAGATTTCTGATTAGGAATAGACTTGACTCTGAAGCACGAACTATTCACAAAGAAGGGGAACATTTCCTAAACGCCTAATAGGCTCCTACTTATAAGTGTGGCGCGCTACACACCCATAAACAAGACTCTACCCGACGCGATTTCACAGACACCCTGGGACCATGAACCGTGCTTTGATACCAAGTTTGTCATGACCCAAATTGGGGCCTTGGTCGTGACGAGTATCCCAAACCATAAGGCCCGAAACACCCCTATCTGTATGGTAATCATGCACACAATTCATATGATAAAAGAAATGCGGAAGATACACAATATAACAGAAACATGGTCAAGAATCATATGCGTACAATAATGGGGAAATAGTGTCCCACAATCTCAATCAACATCTCTAAAATCGTCTGCGAAATCTCTACCACATGATTGAAACAATAACTATCTAAAAACTGGGACAAGGCCCTCAGTAGACCCAAAACTACTAAATGATAAATGAAATAGCAGACATCAGGCCTTCCAAAATATAGAAGGCTCACCACTTGATTCTGCGATATGTCAGAAGAAATCTACTGGTTATCTGGACCCCTAGATTGTGCCTCCGAACTTGGGAAGGAAGGGGGTCAATACAAAAGTACTGGTACGCAGAGAAATCAAAATAGAAATATAATATTTTTACACAATATAGGTGAGAGCCATTATAAAGCAGTTTCATCTCAAATCATTTGAAAACACATGGGCATAATGTAATGATTTTTCAACACCAATGCAATGCATTTGAGCTAGGTGGAATGCCCTACAATTTGTAATTCCACGGCTATGTGGAATCCGCCTTTTAGCTCGACGGTCGAGCCTCCAATCCAAGTAGCCGCCAGGATTTGGAGCCAGTGATACCCCCCATGTGAGCACACCGTGGGAATCCCCCCATGTGAGATCCCCTAAATAATTGTATTAATTCTTCCATGTAGGATACAATATCATATAACCCGCATCGACAATTACGGTTTCCAGCGATGAGCCCTTTCACTCAAACGCCTTCTTCAGATATCCACCTTTCTCATGAAAATCAATGCATTCAAACTTTGTTCAAAATCAATCACATGTCATACTCTGTAGGGTATCGTCATACCCGACTTGCAAGTCTTCGGTATCATATCATTCTCTTCATTTAATCATCATATGCAATATATTTCAACATGAACAAAACAACCCTCTCTTTGAAAGTCAAAAACCATATCCAAATCATGACATTTTTTAAGACATTTCATGACATGCATTTCAAGATGATTTCAAAAAATTCATATCATGTGAAAATTTTAAACTACATCATATCAAGAGAGGGGTTCCATGTAAATCATGCTCTCAATTTATCATCATTATGAAACACATGCATATACATATATAATATATCAAATCGTTTCGGGGAAAGGCCTAAAAGGCCACAACAATATTATTTAAACATTTAAAACATAATTATATTCATAATTTCAAAACCCCCATTGAAAAATATGATTTAATTGCCCATGAGATTTTTAGGATAACCCCACGTGCCTCTATATGCAAATATGATAGGTGCTTCTTGAAGCCTACGTTCTGGGGATTCCAAATATGTAATTGGTTTCAAAAACCCAAGGTTGAATCTTGAGTTGCTTGGGTTTTTATTTTGAAACCCTAAGGAGAGTTCTTGAGCAATTTTGGTGAATATGTGTGTAATTCGGCTCTTTAGGGATTAAATCCCGTGTTTAAGTTGATAAGGGATTGGTAAATTACCAAATTGCCATTAATTTCCCGTATGAGGCTAAAAATTAAGCCTGGCACGATATAGCAGGCGACGCGGGCCTTAGTGCACTGCGATTAAGCAGGCGTCGCCCGCTCAATTGCGGTCTAAGGTCTATTTTACGCAATCCAGCAGGCGGCGTGGGCTAATCGCGTGCTGCCACTGGATTGAAAACCAAACGTGGTCTTAGGCTTGTCCAAAAATTTCAAAACTCTTTCGAGACGTGCTACAACCTTTCCCCATCGCAATGCAACAAAAAAATCCAAAAACGAATGTCGGGAAGGTCGATAAGTTGTATCCTGAAGATTGCCAGCTAAAATGACTCTAAGTCCTCCTTACACTTAGAAAAATTTTCAACTTTTAAAGTCTAAGAGCACACTATTTAAAGGCTAATCCATGCACGACTTTTGCGAGAAGTTACAGTATGTTAACCAGTGTTGGTTGGTTGGTTGGTTGGTTGGTTTCTGAAATAGGTACGACTTGGTCGGTACAAGTCATATGATAGTATAAGAGTCGTATCATAGTCGCATATGGTAGACAGTGTTCAAACCTCCTTGATTTTATTTTACTAGGTATTTTGTTTATGCGTACTGATCGTATGATTTGGGTACAACTTGGTTTAGGTAAGTCGTATGGAATACAATATTGGGTCCAAGGGAGAGGCCTAGGGTACGAGTGGTGGGTACCACTCGTATTGAAGGGTACGACTGGTATGGGGTAGTCTTACCATCTGACGGGAATTTTAAGTAGTTTAGTTGGGTTAGTCTGGACATTTTCCATCTCAAAATCCTTAAGTCCCCCCGTCTTAAAACATGTTGTGGCCTCTCATGACATACTATTGAAAGATTAAACACTCCAAAAATTCTTTCTAACTTACTCTTAAAGATTGGAGGCTAAGGTTTCTACTAGTGTTCATCTAGAGGCTAAAAGGGTCAAGTTCATTCTGTAAATCATCTTGTATAAGGCATGAAACTCTTCCCTCATTGTTAGTTCATAAATTTCATGTGTTTTAAAGCTTGATTTTGATTCATAAATGATGGTTTTGGAAACCAATGTTGAGTGTTTTGATGCATATTGTTGAGTATTATTTACTCTTGGTTTAAATTATGTTTATGCATGATTTTGGTAATGGTTTGCACATGTGGGTGCTTGATAATTGTGGTTTAACAATTGGGTCATGGGTTACCCTAAATTGAATGCTTTATACTTTGTTTTGGTCTTGGTAAATGCATGCCCTCAAAGTGTTTGTAAAAATGCCTAAAAGAATGAACTAGTCACATGACAATGTTGTTTTGAACTAAGACTTGACCTAATGATCATGAATGGTTGGTAAATGGTTTGAAAGTCTATGTTAGCCATGTAATGAACTAAATGGTAACCTCAGTGTTTTAAATTGCTAAATGTATTTAAGTCCCTAAATATATACTTGAATTATGTCTTTGTTAGACAATGGATTCGAGTCCCTCAACTTTGAATTGAACAAGTGTCTTTGTTAGACAATAGGTTCGAGTCCCAAAGTCAATTGAATGGTTTATTTTATTGATAATGATAATGGCATGTGGTATACTTCCAAGTAGTGTTGGTATGACGATACAAACAAAATGCCTTGATAACTAATTGACTTATTGGTTGTGAATTTGAAATGATGGTTTTGAATTGGGCTTAATGGCGGGATATGTAGACGAGCTATGAAAGTAGAGTCCGAATGACTAACACTGGATACTGCGCTAGCCGGTGCAGGTGTCTTATGACAGGGTTGTTCGAGTCCCTCGAATGAACATATGAATTGGAGGTTCAAGTCCCCCTTACTATATGGTTTGATGCTTAAGTCACCTTAATTATGCCAGGAGGTTCAAGTCCCCCATATAGGCATTTCAGTTATGAATATTCTCTGATTCATACGGCTACACGTACTGGGCCCTTTCAGCTAGGAGAGAGTTGGGTCCATATAGCCCATGAGTGCCTTGTTCTAGGATGGTCGTTCTACATAACCCAAGTTAATGGTTTTAAAAGTTCATGCTAATCTTTTTTCCTATCCTGGCATGGTATATCTATATATGTGTGTGTGCATTGGTTATATGCATTGATTGATTGGTTTTGAAACTGTTGGCACTATTTTATCCTTATCCTTGATTTATATGCTAGCGCTCCAATCGCTAACCATCTTCAATTCTATATCCCCATGCAATGGAGGTGTTGGTCATACTACACCTCCGGCTCAATAGATTTAAACTTCAGATATAACTTGTGCTTACTTGAAGTAGTGAGCTTTCATACTTCGGAAGGCTCTATTTCTTATTTTGGATTATTATGTTTCTTATTAGTTTAGTTTGGGACATCAGTTTCGGCCATGATCGAGGGTATGTCACGATCGGATATTATTTTATTTCCAGATAAAGGCTTTGTGGAACTGCTAGGGGTTGGTATGGGTGGTGTTGGTACTGGTGTCAGCCTTAGTATTGACATTGGTATTGGGGATGATACTGTATGACTGTATTATTGGTTGTTATATCATATCTTATTATGTTATGGAATGGTTTGGTTATGGAATTGGTTGTTATTACGATTTTGGTTACCATTGTTTAGTTGGGTTGGTATCGATACGGTCAGACTCGATTGGGTTGTTCATGGTCGTGAACCTATCCCAGAGTTTTAGTGTTGGGTGGTCTCTAGTCCTTGTTGGGCCTGATATGCCCATTACGACAAGGCCCTGGTTCGGGTTGTGTCAAAATGGTATCAGACTTTAGGTTCATGGTCAAATGGGAGTCCATAAAGCTGTGTTGAGTAGATTCTATTTTAACGGTGTGTAGCGCGCCACACTCATAAGGGAGAGACTACAAGACATTTAGGAATGTTTCACTTTCTTATTTTCTTATTTCAAGCTGTAGAGTCTAAGGTCTTGGATTTTTCTAATTTTTGTTTTTTTGTCTTTCAGACCATGCCTCTGAGAAGATCTGAAGCTCACAAAAACTCATTTGTCGCACCTGAGGATAATATGGACAAAGTTCGTCCAACTCCTGGAGTTCAGATCAGGGCAAGGGCCGTTGTATTTGGCTATCCTCATTGGGTTTCACCTGTCCCCACTGATGTTGTTTAGTTACCTCAAGGAGAGGCTACTATTGCTAAAGTTTGTCACTCCATCAACCTATTGACTCAATTGGTAGCTTCTCAGTTGAAGAGTGGTGTTTTGGCTACTCTATCTTCTCAGGCCACAAAGGTTGACCAATTCATGAGGTTGAATCCTCTTATGTTCACGGGTTTAAAGGTTGAGAAGGATCCTCAATCCTTTATCGGTAAGATGGAGAAGATTCTTCGTATTATGTATGCTTTTGAGGTAAAAGGCATGGAGTTTGCTGCCTACCAGTTGAAAAATATGGCCCACCAATGGTCTGAGGAATGGAATAGTGTAGGGGTGATGGTGTTGACTCTATATTGTGGGATGACATTTTTGGTGCCTTCTTCGACCATTTTTTTCTCAGGAGTTGAGGGAAGCGAAAATAGAAGAATGTGTGAATCTAAGGTAAGGAAGGATGTCTGCCAAGAAGTATGCCTTGAAATTTAATCAGTTGTCTTAGTATGCTCTAGAGATGGTGCCGATATAAAGGCTAGGATGCGTAAGTTTGCTTTTGGGTTGTCGTGCGAGTTGATTCTTGAGAGCAAGACTGCCTTGCTGATCAAGGACATGGATATTTCTAAATTGGTTGCGTATATGCAAGAAGTGGAGAAAGATAAAAGAAAATAGTCTGAGTATAGTGAGAGGTTGGGGAAGAAGTTACAGAGTGGTAGAGATGGCAATAAGTGACTAAAGAAGAAGTAGGGAAACTCTAGTTCTTTCTCTACAGCTAATGATCCTTACCCAAAGACTTTGAGTGATCATCGGTCTTAGTATAATGCTTGGTCTCGAGAATAGGGTGCCCAATCTCAGGCTAATGGGGCTCAGTCGGTTCCATCCCACCCACCTTGTAGATTTTTGTGGGCGTTCGTACCGTGGGTTTAGTGAGAAAGGGAAGAACAAGTGTTTTTACTGTGGTTAGATTGGTCACATGCAGTGTGACTGTCATGCTAGGATGGCTTCTGGGGCTAGTAAGGCTCCTGTGGCTTCTTCATCTACTCCTTCACCAAAGGGTGCTGCATCTGCATCTATTTTTGCTTCTCGTACCAGCATTAGCCGAAATCATTTATATGCTCTTGCATCTCGCCAGGATTCTAAGGCATCTCCCGATATTATGACTGGTATGTTGAAACTTTTCTCCTGTGATATGTATTATTTACTTGATCCAGGGTCCACTCTTTCTTATGTGACCCTATTTATAGCTGCACATTTTAGCTTTGGTCCTAAATTTATTTCTCCTCCTTTCTCTATGTCTACCCCGATTGGTGACTCTATTATTGCTAAAAGAGTTTATAGGGGGTGTGTGGTATCTGTTAGTGGTAGAGAAATTCTTGTGAATTTGATAGAGTTGGATGTGGTTGACTTTAATGTTATATTAGGGATGGATTTGTTGCATCCGTGTTATGCTTCCTTAGATTGTTGGTCCTATAAGGTCATGCTTAAATTATCTAAAGAGCCGGTCATTGTATGGGAGGGGGTTCTTTAGTGCCTAAGGGGAGGTTCATCTCTTATCTTAGAGCCCAAAAGTTGATCTCCAAAGGGTGTTTGTATCATTTGGTTCGAGTTAAAGATTCTAACTAGGAAGGTCCTTCTCTAGAGGTTGTCCCTATGGTTAATGAGTTTTATGAGGTTTTCCTTAATGATATTCCTGGTGTTTCTCCCGATAGGGAAATTAACTTTGGGATTGATCTTGTTCTGGACACTCGTCTTATTTTTGTTCCCCCGTATAGTATGGCTTCAGCTGGGTTAAATAAGCTTAAGAAGAAACTTAAAGACGTCTTAAATAAAGGTTTCATTCGTCCTTGTGTGTCACCTTGGGGTGCTTCGGTGTTGTTTGTGCGCAAGAAGGATAGTTCCCTTCGTATGTGCATCGACTATTATCTGTTGAATAAGATGACCATAAAGAATAAGTATCCTCTTCCTAGGACCGATGATTTGTTTGATTAACTTCAAGGTGCGAAGTATTTCTCTAAGATTGATCCTAGGTCGGGGTACCATCAGCTTAAGATTAGGGAAATAGATATTTCTAAGACTACCTTCAGAACCCGATATGGTCACTATGAGTTCCTAGTTATGTCCTTTGGGTTGACTAATGCTCCAGTAGCATTTATGGATTTGATTAATAGGGTCTTCTATCAGTTTCTAGACTTGTTCATCATTGTCTTCATCGATGACATATTGCTTTATTCTAAGAGTGAGGCGAATCATGATCATTTCCGTATGGTGTTGCATACTTTGAAAGATCCGTATTTGTATGCCCAGTTCTCCAAGTGTGAGTTTTGGTTAAAGGCTGTGACTTTTCTTGGTCATGTTATCTCTAGTGGGGAGATTATGGTAAATCCTCAAAAGGTTACGGTGGTTAAGAAGTGGCCTAGACCCGCGACTCCAATCAATATTTAGAGCTTCTTGGGTTTAGACAGTTACTATAGGATATTTATGAAAGGTTTCTCGACTCTAGCTACCCCATTTACCAGGTTGACCTAGAAGAAGGTCAAGTTCTTGTGACTGGACGCGTGTGAGGGTAGTTTTGAGAAATTAAAAGATAAGTTGACTTCATCTCCAATTTTGACCCTGCCTGAGGGTAATGATGGTTTCATAGTGTATTCTGATGCTTCTCGTGTTGGGGTGGGTTGTGTGTTGATGTAACATAATAGAGTGGTGGCTTATGCTTTGAGGCAATTAAAGGTTCATGAGAAGAACTACCCTACTCATGACTTGGAGTTGTTAGCCATGGTTTTTGCTTTGAAAATTTGGCGCCACTATCTCTATGGTGTCCATTTTGATATCTTCTCTAATCATAAAATCCTTCAGTATGTGTTCACTCAAAAAGAGCTAAATCTTAGGCAGAGAAGGTGGCTTGAGCTGTTGAAGGACTATGATATGAGTCTTCACTACCATTCAGGAAAGGCTAACGTAGTTGTTGATGCTCTTAGTAGGTTGTCTATGAGGAGTCTGGCTCACGTGGATGAGAGAAAGTGTGAATTAGTGAACGACATTCGTAGTTTGGCTAGTCTTGGAGTTCATCTCACGGATTCTGAGAATGGTGGTGTGTTTGTACATCAGGTATCCCAATCTTCTCTTGTTGTTGAGATAAAGGAAAAACAAATATTGGATTCTGATTTAATGAAGATTAAGGGTAATATGGGCTAGCAAAAGACTGTTGATTTTGCGATTGGTGGTGATGGTATCTTGAGGTACCAAGACAGGTTATGTGTTCCCGACATCAATGGACTGAGGGAAATATTTTTGGACGAAGCGCATGAATCTCGTTATGCTATTCATCCTGGTTCTACCAAGATATATCATGGTCTTAAAGAGTTCTTTTGGTGGAATAATATGAAGTGAGATATGGCTAGCTATGTTCCTAGATATTTAGTGTGCCAACAAGTGAAAGTTGAGCACATGAGACATGGTGTCTTGTACTAAGAGATTGAGTTGCCCGAATAGAAGTGGGAAGTAATTAATTTAGATTTCATTATCGGTATTTCTCGGTATCGAAATCAATGTGATTCAATTTAGGTTATTATGGATAGAATGACTAAGTCCGCTTACTTCTTGCTAGAAAGGACTAGTTATTCGGTAGAGGATTATGCTAAGTTGTATCTTTTGGAGATTGTGAAATTGCATGGTGCTCCAATTTTTGTCATTTTAAATCGAGGTACTCCATTCTCATTGCATTCTTTGGAAGTCATTTCAAAAGGGTTTGGACACTAAGATGTGCCTTAGTACTATTTTCCACATGCAGTCGGATGGACAAGAAGAGAGGAATATTTTGACATTAGAAGATATGCTCCGTGCCTGTATATCGATTATGAAGGTAATTGGTTCGACCATTTGCCTTTGATTGAGTATGCTTATAATAACAGTTATTACTCTTGCATGGGTATGGCTCCTTTTGAAGCGTTGTATGGTAGGAGATGTCGTTCTCCTATTAGGTGGTATGAAGTTGATGAGGGTAAGTTGTTTGGCCCTAATTTGGTTCACCAAGCTTTGAAAAAAGTGAAGGTGATTTGTGATAGATTGAAAGCTGCTCAAAGTCATCAGAAGTCCTATGTAGATGTGAGGCGTAGGGATTTGGAGTTCAATGTAGGTGATTGGGTATTTTTGAAGGTATCTCCCATGAAGAGAGTAATGTGATTTGGTAAGAAGAGGAAGTTGAGTCCGCGGTATGTCTATCCCTACTTGATATTGCAAAGGGTTGGCCATGTTGCTTATGAATTGGAGTTTCCATCTAGCTTGAGCCTCATTCATTTGGTTTTTCATATTTCTATGTTGAGGAAATGTGTAGGTGATCATTCTTCGGTTGTTCCTTTGGAAGGGTTAGATATTTTGATTTTCTTATCTTATGAGGTAGTTTCGATTGAGATCTTAGATCGGCATGTCCGTCTGTTTAGACTAAGGATGTAGCTTCAGTTAAGGTTCTATGGAAAAACCACAGGGTGGAAGAAGCAACTTGGGAAGCGGAGAAGATATAAAGTCCAGGTATCCACATTTGTTTTCTGCTCCAGATGTTCGTGCAGACGGTGTGTGTTCTTAAACACATATTTATTTTCTGAGTTTGTTAAAGAAAAGATTGATTTCTTGCATCTTTTTTTCTATCTTAAAGGTAAGAGTAGAGACATTTGGGGGTTTAAATCATGCCAGTACTATCTTTCCCGTCATTCAAGGATAAATGATCCAAGTGGGGGAGATTGAAACGCCCCAACTTTCGACCTTAGAAAATTTTCCAAATTTTTTATTGTTGGACATCATACGACTAGGGGGTAATAGTCGTATGATGGGTTACGGTTGGTATGGTCTTGGTCGTATGCTAACCAGTGTTGGTTAGTGGGTTGGATTGGTTTCTGGAATTGGTACGACTTGGTGGGTACAAGTCGTATGATAGTGTACGAGTCATACCGTTGTCTTGTATGGCAGATAGTGTTCAAACTTCCTTGATTCTATTCTTCTAGGGATAAAGTTTATGGGTATTAATCGTATGGTTTGGGTACGACTTAGTTTGGGTAAGTCATATGGTGGACAGTGTTGGGTTCAAGGGGGAGGCCTAGGGTACGAGTGGTGGGCACCACTCGTATTGAAGGGTATGACCGGTATGGGATAGTCGTACTATCTGACGGGAATTTTAAGTAGTTAAGTTGGGGGTAGTCTAGACATTTTTTACCTCAAAACCTTTATGTCTCCACATCTTTAAACATGTTGTGGCCTCTCATAACAAGCTATTCAAAGATAAAATACTCAAAAAACTCTCTCTAACTTACTTTTAAAGATTGAAGGCTAGGGTTTTTACAAGTGTTCATCTAGAGGCTAAAGGAGTCAAGTTCGTTCCATAAATCATCTTGCATAAGGCATATGACTCTTCCCTCATTGTTAGTTCACAACTTTCATGTGATTTAAAGCTTGATCTTGATTCATAAATGGTGGATTTAGAAACCAATGTTGAGTTTTGATGCATATTGTTGAGTATTGTTTACTCTTGGTTTAAATTATGTTTATGCATGATTTTGGTAATGGTTTGCACATGTGGGTTCTTGGTAATTGTGGTTTAACAATTGGGTCATGGGTTACCCTAAATTGAATGTTTTATACTTTGGTTTTGGTCTTGGTAAATGCATGCCCTCAAAGGGACTGTGAAAATGCCTAAAAGAATGAAATAGTCACATGACAATGTTGTTTTGAACTAAGGCTTGACCTAATGATCATGAATGGTTGGTAAATGGTTTGAAAGTCTATGTTAGCCATGTAATGAACTAAATGGTAACCTCAGTGTTTTAAATTGCTAAATGTATTTAAGTCCCTAAATATATACTTGAATTATGTCTTTGTTAGACAATGGGTTCGAGTCCCTAAACTTTGAATTGAACAAGTGTCTTTGTTAGACAATGGGTTCGAGTCCCAAAGTCAATTGAATGTTTTAATTGATTGATAATGACAATGGCATGTGATATATTTGCAAGTAGTATTGGTATGACAACACCAACGTAATGCCTTGTTGGCTAATTGACTTATTGGTTGTGAATATGAAATGATCATTTTGAATTGGGTTTAATATAGGGATGTGTAGCCGATCTGTGTAAGTGGAGTCCAAAAGACTAACACTGGAAATCGCGTTAGCTAGTGCGGGTATTTTATGATAAGGTGGTTCGAGTCTCCCGAATGAATACATGAATGGGAGGTTCGAGTCCCTCTTACTACATTGTTTAGTGCTTAAGTCACATTGATTATGCTGGGAGGTTTGAGTCCCTCATATAGGTATTTATGTTATGAATATTCTCTGGTTAGTGCGGCTACATGTACTGGGACCTTTCCAGCTAAGAGAAAGTTGGGCCCACATAGCTCGTGAGTGCCTTATTCTAGGACGGTCGTGCTACACAGCCCAGGTTAATGATTTTAAAAGTTCATGCTAATCTTGTTTCCTATCCCGACATGGTATATCTATATATATGTGTGTGTATGCATTGGTTATATGCATCGATTGATTGGTTTTGGAACTTTTTTATCCTTATCCTTAAGCTACATGCTAGCATTTCAACTGCTAACCATCTTTGATTCTATATCCCCACACGATGCAGGTGTTGGTCAAACTACACCCCCGACTCAGTAGATTTGGGCTTCAGATACAACTTATGCTAACTTGATGTGGTAGCTTCCATACTCCATAAGGATCCATTTCTTATTTTGGATTATTATGTTTCTTATTGGTTTAGTTTTGGACATCGCTTTTGTCCATGGTCGGGGGCATGTCCTGATCGAATATTGTTTTACTTTTGAATAGTGGGTTTATGAAACTTCTAGGGGTTGGTATGGCGGTGTCGGTAGTGGTGTCAGCCTTAGTACAGACATTGGTATTGGGGCTAATACCTTATGACTGTATTGTTGATTGTTCCAACCTATCTTATTATATTATGGAATGGTTTGGTTATGGACTTGGTTGTTATTACAGTTTTGGTTACGACTATTTGGTTGGGTTGGTATCTGTACGGTCGGACTCGGTTGGGTTGGTCACGGTCGTGAAGCTAGCCTAGAGTTTTAGTATTGTTAGACACGCTATCTTATTAAATTTTCGAAATTTATCCGACTCAGGGTGTGCGCTTAGTTGGTTGGCATGGGAAACGAGGTGGTCTCCAGTCCTTATTGGGCTAGAGATGCCCATTACGATAAGGCCCTAGTTCGGATCATGTCAGAAAGGGAAGAGAGAAAGAGAGAAGAGTGAGGGAGAGATAGGGGAGAGAGATGATTAAACTTATGTAACTTATCTGTAGATTGTAATTATGTTAAAGATTGACTACATAGGGTAATTATGGTCTAATGTTTATTATGTAGACTATTTTTTTTTAATTTTTTTATCCTATTTTATGTTGGTCTTTAATTTATGCCTCTCATAAGAAATAATCTTACTGAGAATATGACCCTAAATAGGAAGGTGTGGAAGATGCAAATTGGGTAGAAGGTTTGTAGAAAGAAGTGTGTCCTTGCTAGTAGGTAGTGGTGCTTTGTGTTGTTATCTATATTAGTAGTCACAATGTTATGCTTGTAGTGTCTTCGCCTTGAAGTTTTGATGTTCTTTGTTGTTTCGGATATTTTTTGTTATTATTTGTTTTCTTGTTACTATCTATTGTTTTCTATTCTTATATTATGTCTTTTCTAGATTGTGTTTTGACTTGAGTCAGGAGTCTATCGAAAACAGTTTCATTACCTCATCC
Source organism: Capsicum pubescens (assembly GCA_030864215.1). Lineage (NCBI taxonomy): Eukaryota > Viridiplantae > Streptophyta > Magnoliopsida > Solanales > Solanaceae > Capsicum > Capsicum pubescens. Next base: position 56,303,770 of record CM061542.1, on the reverse strand, counting down.
TGAGGTAGTGATATGGACTCTGTACACTTTATCTTCCTCATACTCCACTTTGTAGGAATATATTGTCATGGTATAAGAAATATTTTTTCCACAGAGCATAAATTCCTATTTTCGTATCATAATATTCTATAAGTTTATGCTTAGACATGACTTCAACTTCTATATAACGTATATCGTGTTAAGCATAAGTTCGATTGTTACAAGTAAAAAATTAAAGACTAGTTCTTTTGAAAAGTAAAAAATTAAAGATCACTTATTTGAAAAACAAAATATGTGATTTATGACAAGAAGAACAACTCAGGGTCAAAAATCAACGTAGATAATAGAGCCGCTTTTTGGATATACTATTTAAACTTTAGCCAGTTTTTAAGAACTAACGAATTTGGCAAGCTTTGAACTCCACTACTTCTCTTCCTCCTCCTCAGGAAGGTTTGTGCAATGTATTAAACTGTCAAAAACTGAATTCAGACTCAAATATCTGAAGTTTGAATTATCAAAACTAAAACTTCACTATTGCGAATAACCCTTCTAATACCTTGTTTATCAAGGTTAAAGGTGCCAATGTACCTATAGCTGATTGGAGGATCGTTGATTCAGACATAGCCAAATTATAGAGTACTTAATATTTAACTGCTTTTAGAATAAACTTCAGATTTATAGGATTGAAGTTGAAAAGTGAGGTATAGGAGCTACAAAGTTCATACATACGAGTATGAAGGTGGATACTATCAAGCCAAATTCAAAACAAAATATATGATGTTTGACATGTTACCTGCGTAGTTCGAATTTCAACTATTTGAGTCTGAAAGTGGCATTGGCCTATGTAGAAAATCCTTAAAAGATACTAATAATATTGTTACTACTAATAGTTAAGGTTTTTTTGGCATCTAACCATCAATATTGATTAATTTGTACTACTTGTTTGGCCTCGATTAAGATTTTAAAACAGTAAAATTTTATGTAAAATTGGAGAGTGTTACTTGAATAGTTGGTCAGTAACATTGTGTTAGGGTTTTTTTCTCCCAGCATATGTTAAGTAACATTACCTAACATGCACCATGGGATCAATAGATTGATGGAGAAAAGAGACTACACGGCTATCACTGACGTGAATGATGAAACACAAGGACGTACTGTAACACCAGATTATGGCATCCCCCACATTCTAGCTCCAATGAAGTTAGAAAGTTGGATACCCAGTGAAAGTGGTGAACCAATAACTATTTCTTTATCGGAAACGAAGTTAGATTTTGATAAGGAAAAGTTGGTAGAAACAAATGTTGTACGAAAATTCACTTTCTTAGTAGGATCTCAAAGCACCCCCATTCTTAGCCTGATCAACTATTAACAAATGTTGATGTTGTGCGAGGTAATCGATAAATTTAAAATGGTATGGGTCTCTTTATTTACCCTTCAGTTATGAATAATAGGCATAAGATTGTGAAAGTAAACCCCATAGAGGAGAAAGTAGAATGCAGTAAATGGAAAAATGCATTGATAGGATTTGTAATTGGGATTCCCCCAATTTCAAAGATATGTTGGAGTTTGTTTATAGTATCTAGAATTTTGTGAATGTGCCTCAAGTATACCTTCATACTGAAGGCTACTTTACTTTCTTATTTGACACAAATAAGGATAGAGACCTAGTGCTAGCAGAAGAACCCTATATTTACAATAATAAACCCATGGTGCTGAAGAACTAGGTCAAGAATTTCAAATTTCAGCCGAAGATGCTTAGAATTATACCACTATGGGTGATTCTACCAGGACTCCCACCATACTTCTGGGAATAAAAAACCTTGGAAGGATTTCTAACTACATTGGTAACCCTATATGTGTTGATCGAATGACTGCAAAGATAGAAAGGGTATCTTATGCTAGAGTATTGGTGGAAACATACATTACACAACAACTGCTTATGGAGATGTATATTAAAAAAACTAATGATACTGTAGTCACTCAAGTAATTAATTATGATTGGACTCTACAGTTCTGACATGAATGCATGAAATTGGGACACAAAAATGAAAAGTGTAATACAGAGAAACAATCCTTCCCTGCTAAGAGATAGCAAATGAGAAGAAGACCAGCACCACCTACATGGCATTCTAAGACTCTCAAGGTTCCAAAGGATAAAACAAAGGCAGTGGTGAAAGGTAAACAAAAATGCACTTAAGATGATTCTAGCTAACAAAGGAAAGAAAAAACCTTGGAAGGATTGCCAGCTACATTGGTAACCCTTTATGTGTTGATATAATAACTGCAGAGATAGAAAGGGTATCTTACGCTAGAGTATTGGTGGAAACATACATCACACAACAGCTACCTATGGAGATGTATATTGAAAACCTGATGATATTGTAGTCACTCAAGCAATTAATTATGAGTGGACTCCACAGTTCTGTCATGAATGCATGAAATTGGGACACAAAAATAAAAAGTGCAATACAGAGAAACAGCCCCAGCTAAGAGATAGAAAAGGAGAAGAAAACCAACACCACCTACTTGGAAATCTAAGACTCTCAAGGTTCCAAAGGATAAAACAAAGTCAGTGGTGAAAGGTAAACAAAAATGCACTTAAGATGATTCTAGCCAACAAAGGAAAGACACCTCTTATCAGATGGTGGTAGGCTTGAGAGTTAGAAACAAACACACTGATCCAAAGACACAAGATCAGAATACTCATACCTCAAACACTTTTATACCACTGTATGAACAACCAAAAGATAATAACAGGGCTAAAGCACTGATACAAATGAGAGTGCCTCATGGTCAAGATTTAGAGACGAAAAGGAATATTATGATCCCTCATGAGAAAATTGGAAGAATGAAGATTACTCTTTGTTATGTTTTGGTCCTAGGGTTACTTTGGGGCCCAAGTTGCATTTGAGATCACTTTTGGACCCAAGTTGTAATAAGTGGCCTTTGGGACTATAAATAGCTAGGACTCTTTTTATTTTAGACTTAGATGATTTTGAATGTAAGTTGACACTTGCGAGTGTTTTTATTGAAACTTGTTGGGAGTTTCTTTGGTTGTTGAGAAATGTGAGTGCTCAGGAATTTGTTCCTGTTGTATCCTCATAAAAGGTTGGTGTTATCGGTGATTGATAGAAAGGTCTTAGGGTTTAATATATCCTTTGGTTGTCCTCACTTTATCGATTTATGTCAATCTGTCTATCCTTTACTTTATTATTATTTACCATCATTTCTTTTTTCGTATTTATATCTTATATTATTTGGTATCAGAGTCGAGCTTGATTTCGTTCTCATGAAATCAATCTTGGGTCTCATTGTATTAAAAAATCAAAAAATCACTATTCATGTTTTTGTCTTTAGGTTAAGTTTTGAGTCTTCAATTTTGTTGTTTTCTTGTATTTTTAGTATTATATTCTTGTTCCCTAACACTATTGGAGTCTAAATCTCAAATTTGAGTTCAATCGGAGTTGAATCAGAGGGTCTACCATTGTTGGGAGCTCAAGTTTGAAGGTTGAAGGTGGGAGTTAAAATCTGAAAGTTTTGGTTAAGAATTCAAACAAAATGACATGTGGAATGTTTTTATAAGGTTGAAAATATCCTTGGTTCAAAATTTCATCGCATTCCGGTCTATGGTTTAAGAGTTAAGAGATTTTTGAAATTTTGGTGTTCTTGAGTGCTCTTGGAGAAATTCAAATCTTCAAGGGGAATTGTCTTCAAAAGGTGGTTGTTTGATCCTAAAAAGTGAAAAAAGGTGTACAAAAGTTTTTTTACAATCACCTTTTTGAAGATCCTAGAGAATATTCCAAGGAGAGGACAAAGGGGGACCATTTGGAGGTACAAAAGTACATATTGCAAGCTGTGGGACGGGTGAGGTGCACCTTAGGTGCATTTGAACTTCTCCAGCAGGTCACCCGCATGCCAAACAAATGATAAATCCTTCACCTATATCTAACCTTCCCTTGAGGTGCGTCCATCCTGTTGCCGTAGACCCAACGCAGGCCAAGGCAGTGAGCAAAAAGCCTTCTGCGTCCAGCCTGCCTTCCACATGCTCTCAAGGTGTGGCCACATCTCAAGGCAGCCGCATGTGCTCTTAACATGCGCCTAGGCTGCCTTATAACACCTCCAACGTACCTCCATCCCTTTTAAACACATTTTCAACTTCAAAACTCTACTAAATCAGGTGTAACACCATTAATTTCATCTCTTAATCCCTCCTTTCATTTATTGATTCATGTATGTTCTTCTTTGTGTGTCTTAATTTCTTGTGTTTTTTATTTCATTTGTATTTTTTTGTAGTAGTTTGTTTCCTTTGTTTCAAGTCCTTTAGTTTTATCTTTTGTTTTTTCTCATAGTTTAATTCTTGAATTCAAGTTCTTCCAAGCCCTTCACCTCATATTAGAGTCATATACCAACACAAGCAACCAAGACCAACAAGTTGTACTAAATCGTGAGCCAAACCAATCACTTGGATTAAGAGTGTTACTTTCACTAACTTTAACCTTGTTTTTAGTTGTGTTGAGTGTATTATTCATAGGTACCATGGCACCGGGAGATAATATCCCACCTAGTCCGAGTGGGGAAAACCTTGACACTCTTTTGGAGGCAATGATATGAATGCAACGGAGTATGGATGTTATATATGAAAGGATGTCGGGTCTCTAGGAGAAGGTAGCAAATATGGATGGAAAGATATTGACTTTGGAAGGGAACTCGATTAATAGAGGTTCCAATTCGAGTGGGAATGCTCAAGAAACTTTCGCCACCATCCCTCCTAGGACTTTACATCACATGTTCTATTCTCCCCAACAGGTAAGTGATTCCTTGCCTACTACTAATACCTATCAAAATCCACGACAAGTATCCCGACCACTATAATTCAACCAACAAACACCCAAAATCCCCACCCAAGCTACACAAATTCTCACCCCCTTAACAAACACTACAAAATCAAGTGCCAAATTACCAAATTCCCAAAGGATTGAACCCACAAGGCCTCAATCCACCCTACTACCCACCCTATAATGTACCCCAAATCCAAACACCATACTACCAAAGACCACCAAATTTGCATCCACCATACCAATCTCCACTTAACAAAATGCCACCAAACCAAGCCATTGGAGTTCAAGGAGAGTTTGTGGGACATCTAGATAGAGGGTATGAATATGGTGCACAAGGACATGGAACAAGGGACCAATATGGTTATGGAGGTTGTGACATGGGCCTCAATTCTATCAAGGTCACTCTTTCTAGATTTCATAGAGGTAGTGATCCTGAAGGGTACCTTAAATGGGAGTCGTAATGTGATAGGATATTCCAAGGTAATGATTTTCCCAATGTTAAAAAGATGATCTATGTTGTTGCTCAATTTGAGGAATATGCTTTGACTTGGTGGGAACGAATAAGAGAACACAAAGGATCTTTCATGGAGGATAATATTAACCATGGGATGTTATGAAGGCCCTTATGAGAGCCAAGTATGTACCAAAGAGATATAAACAAGGGTTTCTTGCCAAGTTGTACAATTTGAGACAAGAAGACAAGAGTGTTTGATACAAGTGAGAGTGCCTCATGACCAAGATTTAGAGACGAAGAGTAATATTGTGATCTCCCATGAGAAGATTGAAAGAATGAAAATTACTCTTTGTTATATTTTGGTCCTTGGGTCACTTTTAGGCCTAGGTTGTAATAAGTGACCTTTGGGCCTATAAATATCTAAGACTCTCTTTATTTTAGGCTTAGATGATTTTGAATGTAAGTTGACACTTGAGAGTGTTTTTATTGAAACTTGTTGGGAGTTTCTTTGGTTATTGAGAAACGTGGGTGCTTGGGACTCTGTTTTCATTGTGTCCTCGTAAGAGGTTGGTGTTATCGGTGATTGATAGGAATGTCTTAGGGTTTAATATACCCTTTGGTTGTCTTCGCTTTATCGATTTATGTCAATCTACCTATCCTTTACTTTATTGTCTCATTTTCTATTGTTTCTTTTATTTTTGTGTCATTTTTATTTTTGTTTTTATGTCTCGTATCAAGCACCTAATTCACCACCTGCTTCATGATTTTTAGCTCTTAGAATATTAGAGGGCTAAATCAACCCTATAAGTAGAAAGAGTTGAACAATGTTTTGCTTAAATATAGAGTTAATATAATAGGTTGTGTGGAGACAAAGGTATATGCATACAAAGATGATAAAATAAAGAGTAGATTAGGATCTGATTAGCAAGTATATACTAACTAACCTATTAATTTGAATGGTAGAATTTGGATCATATGGAAAAGTAATAACATGGACATGACAATACTTGCAGGATCAGATCAACAAGTACTTTACAAAGTATAGGACGAGGACTCTCCCTTTTTCCTGCTAACTTACTATAGTGTGTGGGTTTAATACAACTACTAAAATAGTATGCTATGAGGTTCATTGACAAATCTGGCTACCAGTACTTTTGATCCATGGTTGATACTAGGTAACTTTAATATTATTCTGTCTCATAAAGACAAATTGCATTGTAATCATATAGTCCCTTTGGAAACTGTTGAATTCTAGAATTGCATTAATGATATAGGGGTGGGGAAACTACTAAGGAAGGGAGTATAATATGCACGGTGTAATAAAAGGCAACTGGCAACAAGGATATATTCACACATTGATTTGCCATTTGGTAATGCTGTCTGGCTGCTCAAATACACTGATGTTGAGGCTGATTTTATGGACCTTGGGTACTTTAACCACATTCCTATTATAGTGGGTACATATAATACCCCAAAAAATTAAAGACAAGGCTAGAACCATGCTCAATTATATACAGGATTAAATATCAAGTTTTAATATTATGAGAAGGAATTTAGCTATGTACTAAGGCTACAAGTACCTAATAGCCCATAACCATGTCAAAACCATCCTTACCAAATAATTCCTTAAGAAATGTTCAGCATTAAATAGACATAACCTCTAAATTCTAAAGCATGTTTGAGTCCCAGATCCACCAAATTATAGATATTTGATTTATCTTACCAACATATTTAGTTTTGGCTTCATCTTGTATCAGAGCGAAAAGTTATGGCCTTTCTAGTGAAGCACTGTTATATAGTGAGATATCACGAGTCAAACCACAATCATGGTTATATTATATGACCATACAATGGTATCATTTGATTGATACAACCCCAACATCTAAAAGTTGACAATTATATCTTCCAACACTACAGGGAACCAAGATCATGCTTTGAAACCACTATCCCAGACACGATCATGAGTCTCATAGATAATCTTAATTGAACCTTCAAACCTACGAACCAAGGCACGACCGTAAGTAGATCCCACGATTTTACTAAGACTCATCTGATTATTTTTAGAGAGCTATCATTGATCTACCAACCATGAGTATAACCCACGATCGCACGTTGGTCCCACAATCGTGGGAAGGTCTTGTACGTCCCTTCCAGCATCTTCCAGTTATAAATTTTACAGGGAAACAATAATTTTTTCCACTTAACATCAAAACTACGTCATTTAGGTTATTTCAAGGTTGATTATTGAGGTTTATATTACCCCGAGTCCTTATACTCAGAGAAATATCCGACACTTAGTTTTAAATAAAGAGAGACAATTTCTTTCTCTAAGACAGAGCTAGGGTTCATCTTATTCAGTCTCCTAATTTTAAATAATCCTTTAGGGTTATCATCACTAGGTATATGGAATTTCATCAATGGGACTCCTTTCACACATTGAGTCCCATAGTTAACCTAATTCTTCAGTTCAGTTCAGTTCAGTTCCTTCTTCATAATTTAGGGTTTATAGATGATGTCAAATTCCTTTATATCTCAGTCCCTTAGTGTCATTTAATTGTAATTCATGTTTTATCATTAATTTAAGCATTCTTACAGGACCATGATCATAAAACCTAATTACATTATAAAACCTATAATTTTGAACTTGAGTTATTAAATTTATTAATTTTACCCAAATTATGAAGCTAGCATAATGGTTGCATTCTTTAGTGATAGTGGGTTATGAACACTCGATGATCTAGGACTTCATGCATATACTTTTAAGTACTATATCCTCCAATTTACATATTTTGAATGCTTTTAGATAATGCATTTATTTTCACTCTTTAGAGTATTATTATCATTGAGCATTGCAGTTGTCAGTGTTATCTTGTTGGGAGTAGTACTTAGCACCGAGCGAATGTAGGGATAAAGGCGCATTTAGTAAAAGTCCCCAAGTCCCAAAACTACAGCTCCACCTACTAAGCTTTACACCTTAGTTCTTTTGAACATTGATTTAGTGGATCCATACCAGTCAGTATTCATACCCTTGGCAAGATACTGAACACTCTTTCAGATGGGGTTACAGGTTGGACCCCGATTAGCTCAGATTAGGGTATGTCGATTTTTAGTAGCTCCCATAGTTCACGTTCCACAGTTTACAATCTATGGTTCAGATTCAGATTCTTTCATGACCGTGTATTTAGTTAATCAATTCATTATACAACACTTGTTCATTACTTGGTCTTGTATTAGTTTATTATGTTACATACATCATGTTCTGCTTATATCAATTATTTCCTATCTCATATACTTAATGTATTCAAAGTATTGATTGCATACTTTTTTTTGCGCTATATTGTCTTGTAATATAGGTTCTAGCGCACAACATTTGAATCACACATAGTACGATCTCTAACTATATCAACATTAACCTTTTGGTGACTCCTCATCATTTGAGGTCTAATATCAACATTTCATTTGTCTTTGTCGTACTTCAGTCTTCAAACAATTAGACTAAGTAGGGGGCTTGTTCCAGCAACACATCTTAGTAGTACGTTTCCAACTTATAGTTAGATGTTCAACTTATGGTCTTAAACTTAGATATTTTAGTTGGTTTTCCTTTAAATATTTATTTTATTACTAAATTTAGCTTCCGCATAAGTGTTTTTGTCAGTTATTTTTGGTATTATTAGTGTTATGTTAGGCCATAGTCTAGCTTGAGGTAACTTGTGACCCTAAGAACCATGATACGACTAGGAGATAGTCTCGAGTCGTAATGAATTTGGTAGCAGAGTATCAGATTTAAAGTGTCCTAGGGTATTTGAAAGTCGCGTTAAATAGTCTTTTATGTTTATATCGTACGATAGACCATGAACTCTATAAAACCTTTCCTCTAACCCATTCTCTATATATTTGCAGAATATGCCTACAAAGAAAACTAATAGAAGAAGGAGCCAAAATGATAATGGTTTTGAGAATCAATAAGCACCACCAACTCTAGAAAACCCTATGAATGAACAAGTAATCTATGCTGAATTCAGGGAGGATTTCATATCTTTAGCCCAGTCCATGAACACCCAAAATAACCAGCTGAATGTGGCTTCAGCCAACCTGACAGTAAATGCGACAATAGCCAGAGTTTGAGATTTCACTTGTATGAATCCTCTAATGTTCTTTGGGTCCAAGTTTGAAGAGCATCCATAGGAATTTATGGATAGTATTCAGAAAGTTACAGAGATCATGGTTAGTACCCCAACCAAAGTGACACTTGGTATAAGTAATGAAATAAAGATAGAGGTGCAGATGTTAAACCGATAGAAAGGGACATGTTTGTTATTGAATTTCTAGGAAGGTTCGTCCTACTTGAGCTAAAGGAGGCCAAGATATAGATATTTATAAATTTAAAATAGGGTAGCATAAGCGTGAAGGAGTATTCCCTTAAGTTAACTAGTCGGCAAGGTATGCTCCGGCTAGTCAAATGATTCTAGGGCCCGTATGAGCAAGTTTGTGTCTGATGCTTCTGAGGATATGATCAAAGAGTGTAGGACCGCTATACTGGTGAAGGAGATAGATATCTCCAAGCTGATGGTTATTACTCAATATATAGAGAAAGAAAAAATTAAGAAAAAAAGGGAGAATAAGAGGGACAGAATAGGTAGCTTCAATTTCTCTCAACAGAGGTCAGATAGTGGAAATCCATTTTTAGTTTTGGCAGAAATCTTCAGCCCCAAACTCCTTCTTCTGCTAGTGCCCCAGTGCCCAAGTTTTGGAAGGATAAGCAAGATAAAGCACCCGGATCTAAGTCTTAGGGTAGTGTGACTAATGCTCGTACCAACTCAGTAAGCAAGAAATATGGTAAAAAATACAAGGGTGAGTATATAGCTAGTAGTGATGTTTTCTTTGGGTGTGTAAGCCAGGCCACAAACTTAGGGGTTGTCTAGTGGATTAACAGAGAATTAAGAATGATCATTAAGAAAATCAATCCAAATCTTCAGTAGCACCACAGTCGCCCGACTCAATAAGGTACCTCATCTAGTGTAGCTGGCGGACAATGTCAGAACAGGTTCCATGCCCTTCATACCCGATAGAATTATGAGGGTTCTCCTTATGTAGTCATGGATGCATTAAAGGTCTTTCATATTTATGTTTATGCAATATTAGATCCCAAAGTCACACTTTCTTTCATATCTCCATATGTAGCAGTAGACTTAGGTGTCAGTCCTAAATTTTTTCAGAACCTTTCATAGTCTCTACTCAAGTTTGTGACTCAATCATAGCTAGATAGGTATACAGAAATTTCCCAGTCATAATTTTCCAGAAATTCACCTCAATTGATCTTGTAGAGTTAGACATGGTAGAATTTCATGTTATTCTTGACATAGAATAACTATACTCTTTATATGCCACCATTGATTGTAGAAAGAGAACGGTCCAATTCCAGTTTCCAAATAAACAAGTTCCAAAGTGAAAGGATAGTACCTCAGCTCTTATGGGTCAATTCGTCTCTTACTTTAAGTATAAGAAGTTGATATCCAAAGGGAGTATCTATCATCTTATGTGGATTAAGGATTCAAAATCCAAATCCCCAACTCTTGGGTTAATTTCAATGGTAAACGAGTTTCCAGAAGTATTTCTAAAGAATCTACCCATAGTTCCTCCCGAATGAAAAATTGACGTCAGAATAGATCTCGTTCCAGATACCCAATCTATTTCAATTCCACCCTAGAGAATGGATACAATCAATCTTAAGTAGTTTAAGAAACAATTGAAGGACCCCCTAGACAAAGATTTTATTAGGCCCAGCATCTCTCAATTAGGTGCTCCAATTTTTTTCATGTGTAAGAAGGACAGTTATCTCAAAATGTACATCGACTACCATCAGTTGAACAAGGTCACAGTAAAGAATAAGTAACCCATTCCCAGGATTGATGACTTGTTTGACCAACTTCAGGGTGTAAATTATTTCTCTAAGATAGACCTCAGATTAGGATATTATCAACTTTGAATTAGAGAATGTGACATTCTGAAAAGAACCTTCAGAACTCGATATGGTCACTTTGAACTTGTTGTTATATTTTTTGGATTAACGAATGCTCCCACAACTTTTATTGATTTGATAAACAGGGTGTTCAAGCAGTACGTGGATATGTTCATTATTATTTTCATAGATGACATCCTCATTTATTCTTAGAGTGAGGATGAGCATGCAAACCATTTGAGAACCGTCTTGCAGATTCTTAAATATTGCTAGCTATTTGCCAAGTTCAACAAATGTCAATTATGTTTGAAGCAGTAACATTCCTTGGTCATATTATTTCTGGTGAAGGAATTCAATTTGATCCTCAAAAGACAAAAATAGCAAAGAACTTGCCGAGACCCATCTATCCAACATATATCAGGAGTTTCCTGGTCTTAGCAGTTTCTACAGACGATTTATTGAAGGATTTTCCTCCATTGCTTATCCTATGTCCAAGTTGACTTAGAAAAAAGTCAAACTTTAGTAGTTTGATTCCTTTGAAAGAGTTTTTAGGAGCTGAAGACTCGACTTACCACTATTTTAGTTTTAACTCTACCCATGGGCTCAGATGATTTTATGATCTACTGTGATACTTCTAGGGTTGGAATTGGTTGTGTATTGATGTAGTGGATCAAAGTTATAGCATATGCCTCTACAAATCTCAAACCTCATGAGAAGAACTAACTAACTCATGATTTTGAGTTGGTAGCAGTTGTTTTTGTCTTACAAATTTGGATTATTAACTCTATGGTGTTCAAGTTGATGTGCTCGCTAATCTCAAAAGTCTTTAGTATTGGTTCAATCAGAAATATCTAAATTTCCATCAGAGACTGATGGCTAGAGTTGCTGAAAAATTATGATATTGGTGTTTTGTAGCATCCGATTAAGGCCAATATGGTGGCCGATGATCTTAGCAGATTATATGGAAAATATTTCTCATATAGAAGGATAAGAAGAAAGAGTTAGTAAATGAGGTTCACAGGCTAGCCAAACTGGAAGTTTGGTTGGTTGATTCAGCCAAAGGTAGTATGATGGTTCAAAATAGTTCAAAATCCTCTTTGATAGCCGAGGTGAAACAAAAGCAAGATAGTGAACCTATTTTGATTAGATTGAAAGTAGTGGTCTAGGGTCAGGCGGTTGAGGTATTCTCCCAAAGGGGAGATGGTGTTTTTCGCTATTATGGCAGACTTTGTGTTCCAAATGTGGATGACTTAAGATGGAAGATTCTAGTAGAAGCTCATGATTCTCGGTATTTTATTCACCCAAGAGCCACTAATATGTAACATGACTTATGGGAAGTCTATTAGTGGAATAAGATGAAGAATGATATCGCAAAATTTATGGATACGTGTCCAAATTTCCAGTAGGTTAAGGTTGAGAACTAGCGACCTATTCCTACTTGGAAATGGGAGGTGGTGAATATGAACTTCATCACAGGGTTTTATCGTATCATCAATAGCATGATTTCATTTGGATTATCGTGGATTGAATGACTATGTTGGCCTTTTTCTGCCAGTTAGCACTTCAGATTCAACCAAGAACTATGCTAAACTCTACTTGAAGGAGTTGGTGAAATTAGGGGTATGCAAAAACCGAATCGACCGATAAACCGAACCGATAAAAATGTTATTGGTTTATTGTTATTGGGTTAACAGTTTTTAATGGTTTTATAAAAAAAATTATTGGGTTATTGGTTCGGTTCGGTTTTTCTTATTGGGTTATTGGGTAAACCAAGAACCCTATAAGAATATATAAATATATATATATATATATATATATATATATATATATGACTTATTATATATTTCTCTTTAATTTCTACAAATTAACAAACCTATTATTTCAATTATACAAACTCATAATTTCTCCCAACAATATTTAGTTCAAACTTGAAGATTCTTGTAAATTAAAACACATCATATAGGATTTTTGGTTGCAACTAAGATTCATTTTTTTGTTGTTAGTTAATTCTATTTCTATTTTATGAGTATTTTCTTATCGATTAAACCAAAAATCGAACCGTTAAGGACTAAAAACTAATAAATCAAAAATCGATAAAAAATATCTTATTGGTTTGGTTATTGGTTTAACATATTTAAAAATTGAAAACCGATGAACCGAACCGCCCGATGCACACCCCTAGGTGAAATTGCATGTAGTCCCTTTAACTATTATTCCATATAGAGGTACTCAGCTTACCTCTCGATTTTGGAAGATGTTTTAGAAGGGTCTTGGTACCCAAGTTTATCTAAGTACAAATTTTCTCCCGCAGATAGATGGTCAGGTAGAAAAGACCATTCATACCTTAGAGGATGTGTTAAAAGCATATGTGATCGATTTCAAGGGTAGTTGGGATGATCATTTGACTTTGATTGAGTTTTCTTATAGTAACAACTATCATCCCAATATTCAAATGACCCCGTTTGAGTCACTTTATGGTAGGAGGTGTATATCTCCTTCTGGTTGGTTTGAGGTTGGTAAAGCTAGATTGATTGGGCCATACTCAGTCCGTGAGGCTATGGAGAAAGTTCATCTGATTAGAGAAAGAGTGAAAATATCTCAGAGTCATCAGAAGTCCTATGTAGATGTGAGAAGAAGGGAGCTTGAGTTTGCTGATGGTGATTTTGTCTACTTGAAAGTTTCAACTATGAAGAAAAGCTCAGTCCCAGCTTTATTAGTCCTTATGAGATTATAGGTCATTTTTGTAATGTAGCCTGTGAATTTGATTTACCGGCAGACTTAGTTGAAGTGCATCTAGTCTTTTATGTTTCCTTGCTGAAGAAGTTCATTAGTGATCCTGCATCAGTTGTTCCCTTAAAAGTGTGGCCGTGTAAGATAGTCTCTCTCACGAAAAGGTTTCTATTGAAATTCTTTACCATCAGGTTTTAAGTTGATTAATTAAGAGGTCACCTTGGTAAAGGTTCTTTGGCAAAATCAGTGTATTGAGGGAGTTACTTGGGAGGCAGAGACAGATATGATGACCAAGTACCCCAATCTCTTCCCTTCAAACTTAGTCCCATCTTAAGGTAATAATTTCCTTTAATTAATTAATTTATATTTCATGTCGCCCAATTATTCTTAGTCATAACATGCTTTCATGAGTTCGGTTCAGTCTATATTTCAATTAGCGAATCAGTATCAGGTCAACGTTCAACTCTTAGAGACTTAGTGTAGGAATTTAAGGTACAAGTAGTATCAAAAGGGTTTCAATAATATCAGGAAAGGTGGTGAAGAAAAATGTGAGAATCGTAATTCTTTTCCTCTAACCTTCTAGCTTAGTCGGTTTCCATTCGGGGAAGAATGACCCCAAGAGGGAGATATTATACCACCCCAAAAAATTTAAGCCAAGTCTAGAACCATGCTTCAAGTACATATATGATTAAACAACAGTTTTTAACTGTATGAGAAAGAATTTGGCTATGGACCAAGGCCATAAGTACCTCTTAGACCATAACAAGTCAAAACGTTTCTTACTAATTGATTCCTTAAGAAATGATCATCTTTAAGCGATTATAACTTCTAGTTCTAAAGCAACTTTGAGCTCTATACCTACCAAATGATTGATGTTTGAATTATCTTCCAACGCATAAAGTTTCTTCTTAATTCAGTGTCTAAGTAAAATGTTATTGCCTTTTTAGTGAAGCACTATCATGCAGTAAGATATCACGAGCAAACCATGATTGTGATTACATTATAAGCCGTACACTGGTCTCATCTCATCGAGACAACCCCAACATCTAAAATTTGAAAAGTATACCTTCTAACCACGAGAGGGAACCACAGTAATAGGCACGGTTGTAAGTCCCATAGATGATCCTAAATGAACCTTCAAAGCTATGAACCAAGGTACGTCCATAGGTAGATCCCCTGATTGTACCAAGGATCTTTTGATCACATTTTGAGAGATATCATCCATATCCAAACTACAAGTATAACCTATCATCTTGGGAAGGTCTACATCCCTTCCAGCAGCTTCTAGTCATGAATTTTACAGGGTTACATCAATCTTTTTGCACTCTTTTAACATAAAAACTATGACATTTAGGTTATTTTAAGGTTGATTCTTGAGGTTAATACTACCCTAATACCTTATTACTTATAAAACCATGCTACACTTAGTTTTATACTGAGAAAGAAGCGATTTCTTTTCCCAAGACAGAGCTAGGGTTCATCTTCTTCAGGCTCCTAATTTCAAATACTTCTTCAGGGTTCTCATCACCAGGTATGTGGTATTTCATCAATGGGACCCCTTTCACCTATTGATTGACAAAGTTAACTCAATTTTCAGTTCAGTTCCTTCTTCATAATTTATGGTTTATGGATGTTGTCAAACTCCTTGATATCTCAATCCCTTGGTGTCATCGAGTTGTAATTCACATTTTATCATAAATTTTAATATTTTTAAATGACCATGATCACAAACCCTAATTACATTGTGAAACCTATAATTTGGACTTGAGTTATTAAATTCCTTATTTCACCCAGATTATGAAACTGGCATAATAGTTACATTCCTCAGAGATGGTGGGTTATGAACGCCCGATGACTTAGGATTTCATGCTTATACTTTTGAGTACTATATCTTCCAGTTTACACATTTTGAATTCTTTCAGATAATGCATTTATTTTCACTCTTTAGATTATTATTATCAATGAGAATTGCAGTTATCGGTGTTATTTAGTAAGGAGTAGTACTTCGCACCAACAAACGTAGGGATGAAGGCTCACCCGTCAGCTAGACTGTGAGACCTTTAGTAGAAGTCCCTAAGTCCTTAAACTACGGTTCCATCGTAGGTTCTAAAGGTTCATCCATCAGACCAGGTTCGACACATTAGTCCTTTCAGACATCAGTTTAGTAGATCCATGTCAGTTAGTGTTCGTACCCTTGGCAAGGTACTGAACATCCTTCCAGCTGGGGTTACAGGTTAGACCCCAATTATCTCAGATTGGAGTATGTCAGTTGTTAGTAGCTCCCACAATCTACAGTCCACAGTTTACAGTCAGATTCAAATTCATGCATGACTTTGTGTTCAATTACATAGTTTATTATACAACACTTGTTCATCACTTGGTCTTGCATTAGTTTATTATATTACATACATCATGTTCAAATTATATTAGTTATTTCCTATCTCACATACTCAGTACATTTAAAGTAATGATTGCATACCTTATTTTACGATATATTTCTCATAATATAGGTTCTGACGCTCAACATTCAAATTGCGCATAGCACAATCTTCTACCGTATCACCAATAACTTTTTGGTGAGTCCTCATCATTCAAGGGCTAATATCAACATTTCATTTTGTCTTTGTTGTACTTCAATTTTCAGATAGTTAGAGTTAGGTAGGGGTTTATTGACATGACTCGAACCAGGGCCTGTCGTAATGGGTATTTCAGGCCAAACAAGGATTGGAGACCACTCCATTTTCCCAAACCAACCAACTAAGCATGTACCCTGACTCAAATAAATTTCGAGCATATAACAAAATAGCATGTTAGATAACATGATGACCCTGGGATAGGTTCACGACCGTGAACCACCTAACCGAGTCTGATCGTACCTATACCCAACCAAACAACCATAACCAAATCAAAATAACAACCAAGTCCATAACTAAACCATTCCACAACATAATAATATAGGATAGGAATACCAATAATACAGTCATACAGTATCAGTCCCATTACCAAGGCCAATCCGAAGGCTGACACCCCCAACGGCACCGCCCATACTAACCCATAACAAGTCTACAAAGCCTCTATCTGAAAGTAAAATAATATTTGGTTTGTACATACCCTTGACTATGGCCAAAATCGATGTCCAAAACTAAACCAATGAAAAACATAAGAATTTGAAACAAAAAATGGAGCCTTCCTATGAATGGAAGCTCACTACTTCGAGTTAGCACAAGTTGTAATCAAAGTCCAAATCTACTGAGCCGGAGGTGTAGTATGACCAACATCTGTATCGCATGGGGATACAGTGTCGAAGATAATTAGCGGTTAGAGTGCTAACATGTAACTTAAGGATAAGGATAAAATAGTGCCAATAGTTCAAAACCAATCAATCAATGCATATAACCAATGCATACACACGCACACACATACACACACACATATATATAGATACACTATGCTGGGAAAGGGAACAAAAGTAGCATAAACTTTTGAAACTATTAACTTGGGTAGTGTAGCATGACCGTCCTAGAACAAGGCACCCACAGGCTATATGGTCCCAACTCTCTCTTTGCTGGAAGGCCCCCAGTATGTGTAGCAGCACGAACTAGAGAATATCCATAACCATAAAGCCTATATGAGGGACTCAAACCTCCCGGCATAATCTAGGTGACTTAAGCACCAATGCATGTAGTAAAGGGGGATATGAACCTCCCATTCATATAGTCATTCGGGGGATTCAAATCACCCAATCATAAGACACCCGCACCGGCTAGCATGATTTACAATGTTAGTCCTTCAGACTCCACTTTCACGGTCCGCTACACATCCCGCCATTAAGCCCAATTTGAAACCATCATTCCACATACAAAACCAATAAGTCAATTATTTATCAAGTCATTTCATTGATATCGTCATACCAACACTACTTGCAAGTATACCACATTCCATTATCATTATCAATTAATTATTCATTCAATTAACTTTGGGACTCGAACTCATTGTCTAACAAAGACACTTGTTCAATTCAAAGTTTAGGGACTCAAACCCAATGTATAAAAAAGACATAATTCAAGTTAATGTTTAGAGACTTAAACTCATGTAGCAACTTAAACCACCAAGGTTACTAATTAGTTCATAACATGGCCAACTATTGGTATGCTACGTCTTTCAACCGGTAGGCAGCAAACTCTACGCCTTTCACCTGAATAGCATGCATAATATGAAGAATCTTCTTTATCTCATCAATAAAGGCTTGAGGATCCTCCTCAACCGATGAACCCATGAACATAGATGGATTCAACCTCATGAACTGGACAACCCTTATGGCCTTAGACGATGAAAGAGCCAGAACACCGCACTCCGATTGAGAAGTTACCAACTGAGTTAGAAGGTTGATAGAGTGACCGAACTCAGCATTATTAGCCTCCCATTGAGATGATGAGAAGGGTCAGTAGGGACAGGTGGAACCCCACGAGGACAACCAGATGCAGCAACCCTTTCCCTGGTCTGGACTCTAAGAGTTAGATGAGCTTCATCCACATGGTCCTCAGGTGGGACAGATGAGTTTCCATGAGCTTCAGATCTTTTCGAAGGCATGATATTAAAGACAAGCAAGTATAAATCAAAGAATCCAAGACCTTAGACTTTATAGCTTGAAATAAGACAACAAGAAAGTGAGATATTCCTAAATGCCTTATAGTCTCTCCCTTACGAGTGTGGCGCGCTACACGCCTGTAAAAGAGACTCTACTCGACACGGCTTTGTGGACTCCCATCCAAGCATGAACCTAAAGCTTTGATACTATCTTGACACGACCCAAACCAGGGCCTTGTCGAAATGGTCTTCTCAAGCCCAACAAGGATCAGAGACCACCCTATTTTCCCAAACCAACCAACCAAGCATGTAGCCTGAGTTGGATGAATTCTGAATATATAATAAAATATCTTGTTAGATAACACGATGACTCTGGAATAGTTCATGATCGTGACACACCCAATCGAGTCCGATCGTACTAATACCTAACCAAACAACCATAACCAAACCGAAATAATAACCAAGTCCATAAAATATATAATAAAATATCTTGTTAGGAAATGATGGCTTTGGTTGAATGTTGGAAATTTCGTGGAATGTTTGAAATTTTGTTGAATAGTTTAATTTTTTCGCACTAGAAATGTATTTATTTGGCCGGGAGATGCCTCGAAGTTTCATGTATTTATTCATCGGAGAATGCCCCGACGTACTATGTTGGCGGAAGATGCTCGTGATAAAGGCCTGAGGCATCGGGTAAATTACGAAAGTGCAGTTAGTATTAGTGTAGGTTAGAATAGGATTTATTTTTTGCATTTTTTTATTTTGGACTGTATAATTGGACTGAATATTATATTTTGGATTTGTTTTGTTTGTTTTATTGATTATTTTATGTGTTTTGTGTGGTTTATACATTTGTAACGTCAAAATTAGCTGATACTCTGTACCAAGCGACCGTGGTCGAACCACGGGATCGAGGGGTGCCTAACACCTTCCCCTCGGTCAATAGAATTCCTTAGCCGGAATCTCTGTTTGAAAACTAGTCTTAAAGAGTCAAATTGTTTTGAAAAGGATTTTTCAAAGGTGACTTGGCACACCGGATTATGCCAAGTGGCGACTCTGAGTTTTGAGTGTAAAAATAATCCTTTTTCGGAACAAATCTTTATTTTGTCACTTTAATAATAAAAACCCTTTCGAAACTTAAAATCTATCTTTTGGAGTTGAAAAAAGGGGTGTGATAATATGGAAAAACATGGATTCCTTATGAACATGTGAGACCAAACATACATGTACTGAGTTGATCTGATTAACTGAATAACTGATGCCTAGGTTACGGAATGATTGAACTCTAACAAAAGGGAGTAACTAGTACCTATATATTGAGTAGCTGATATATAAATATGGACTACTGATATTCGGACACTGAATGGCTGATGATTGAATACTGATCACGTAATACTGATCTATAGTTAGTCTGAAAAACTAGGTTGAAACTATGGGATACTGTGCATATGAGATGAGAACTAATAGAACAACATCAGATAATTGAGTAGGAATGCATGAAAACTGTATTATCTGAGAATGCAGGACTAAGTGTATATTTGTTATGGTACTGAGATAATCTATGATCTGAAAGACTGAAAACTGTAAAACTGAGTGTATGAATGTCTACACACTTAGTCAAGCAAACCTGAAACTAAGTTCTGAAAGTAAATACTGAACAGAGACTATAGGAGGTATCATCTAACCAACATTCCCGGATCTTAGCTAATTGAGGTCCAACCTGTAACCCCAGTTGGAAGGGTGTCAATATAGTGCCACGGGTACTAACAAAAGTTGTGTGGATCCACTAAAATAAAGTCCCGAAGGACTAAAGAGTCACTCTCTACTGGAAGGTGCTCTGGTGAGATATGTGTCAACCCTCAACTAGCAGGTTAACATCTCAAACCTACGCTGGCTGCGTAGTTCATGAACGTAGAGATGGCTACTAAGAGTCACACCCTCAACTGGCAGGTGAGCCCCCATCCCTGGGTTCGCTCGGTGCTAAATCCTACTCTCAACTGAATTAAACTAGAATACTAACTGGTGAATGCACTATTAACTGATAACTGATAAGCTCAGGTCATGGTATTCTGAAAAATAACAGTGCATACAGATTCTGAGGTACTTATTAGCATTTAAACTGATTATGATGACTAACTGGATGACAAGACTCATGGTTTATCTGAAACCATTCTGAAGCTAAGTAAAAAGCTAAATTTCAGGTATTCATCACCCCCAGGACTCGATAGCAATAACAGTATGGACATACTAAAGCTTCGAAACCATAATAAGAAATCATTATTTAAAGAAGACCATCACTTGGGCATTTCATCAAACACATAGAGATTAATACTTTAACATGGGAAAATTCATCAAACATATGGGGATTAATACTTTAACATGAGGAAATTCATCAAACACAAGGGTATTAATACTTTAACATGGGGCAATTCATCAAACACATGGGGGTTATGAAATTAAACATGAGAATATCTTAAACATGGGAGCATAGCATGATTACACAACTAAAATCATGGATTAGGGAATTAATATGAATTTCGTGTGAAATAGGACATGGGCCTTTCATCAAAATATGTAAGTATCATAGCTTGAACATAAGGATGTCTTAAACATGAGGGAACAATAGAGTTACATGAAAAATTTATATCATGGGGATTCGTCTTGAAACTAGTTGAACATGATATGAAATTTCATCAAACATGTGGAGAGAATGAATTTAAAACATAGGAATGTTCTCTAAAAATCATGAACTTAGGATCTATCATGGAATTCACTTGAATAAAGCATGGGGATATTCTAAACATGAGCATTTAATTCAACAACATAAAATTTACTTGAGTATGACATGGGAAACAAAATCCATAGCATGAGGAAATCAAATCTTGCATGGGATCATACATGGGCTGAATTTAATTTAAATCACCATGGAAACATGAAATTCAATCTTCTTGAGCATATAAAATATCTTAATGATAAAAGTTCATTCTTTAATTGGAAAGAAAAAGGATTTTTGGGCTCCATGGGTGTAAGGGAACCCATGGATGAACTCCCACATACCTTAATTGAAGAGTTCTTGGAAGTTCTTGGTGGATTTCTTGAGAATTGATCTTGAATGTTGAATGGGTCAGGGTTTGTTTTTGAGAGGATTTGGTTTTAAATTGAGATAATTTGAATAAAATATGACCAAATGTGCTTTTGTGGGATTTAATCCCACGTTTTTCATGGATTGGGGCCATGAAAAAGAGATCAAACGGTCCCTGGGTAGTTAAAATCCTGATTTTGAGGCTTATTGCTGAGCGGTATTGGTCCCACCGATATATCACCACTGAGAGGTGTAATTGCGGTGACCCACTATTTTGGACAATTCTGATTTTGAGGTTTACCGCCGAGCGATATTGGCTCCACTGCTATAGCACAACCGAGTAGTATAATCGCGGCAACTTACTACCTCACACAAAAAATGCTATAACTTTTCACCCGGGTATCAGATTTAGGTAAAATTGGTATCGTTGGAAAGATGATTCAATTATCTACAATTTGGTGGGTCTTAAGCTGAAAAATTCCACGTATATCAAAAGTTATATATCTTTAAAGTAGACCCTTGTAGAATTGAATACCAAATTTTGGACGAATCAAATGATCTTAGATTAACTTTGTTCTAAGTCATTGGTATGAAAATTTTTCACCTCAAAATCACATCAAACACAAGGATAAAGATCATGAAACTTATATTCACATGGAAATCATTTGGATTATAACTTATACACTTAAGAACGACGGTTCAAAGAATATCAATCAGTTATTCATTCAATTGACTTTGGGACTCAAACCCATTATCTAACAAAGACACTTGTTCAATTCAAAGTTTAGAGACTCGAACCCGATGATTAACAAAGACATAATTCAAGTTAATAGTTAGAGACTCAAACTCATTTAGCAACTTACACCACCAAGGTTACGATTTAGTTCATAACATGGCCAACAAGGCCTTTTCAAAACACAACATTTTTGGCCTACGGCCACTCTTGTAAAGCGTGATTTAAAATAGCAGAAAGTGTGGCATTTGATCAAAGGCTACACTTTTGGACTTTAGGCAACACTTTTTGCAGTGTGGCCTAAAGAGGCGTAACCTTTGATCAAAGGCCACACTTTTCAAGTGTTGCCATATCAGCTACATTTAAAAAACGTGGTCATTAAGGTATAAAGACCACACTTTGTAGCTTGTCAATGTCAAGACTTTTATTTGATAAAGCTACACTTACAAGTGTTGCCTTTGTTTTGTTATTGGGCACGCTTCACAAGCGTGGCCTTTTGTAGCACCTCTATAATAACACTTAAAAAACATTGTCTTTGATTTACTATTGTCCACACTTCACAAGTGTAGCCTTTTGTAACACCTCTGTAACAACACTTAAAAAACAACACTTAAAAAACGTGGCCTTTTCTTTATTACTAGCCACACTTCAAAAACGTAGCATTTTATACTCTATGAGAACACTTGTAAAGTGTAAGCATGTTTTCGCCACACTTTTGAAGTGCAACAATATTGCCTAAAATTTGACATTTCAAACCACATTTTACTGAAATCGCATTAGGTATACAAAATGTTCGTACGTAATTTCGAATAAAAAAAAATTATTTTGATTGAAATGTGTGTATCACTAAGCACATTACATAAATATACATATTTATATATGACCTCACGCATGCACTAATAACCTAATAAATAATTGAAGTGCATAGATTTGACTTCAAAAAAATATGTTTTTTACATACTAATAAGAAAACAACATAATAAAAAATTTGTACTCAAGTTCCACACAAAACCAAACATATATAAACATATATCAAAATATTTCAAAAATTCATCATTCACTTCAATCTCAATCAAGTTGAGTTGTGGCGCCCACCATTCAAATTTGATCCCCGCATGATCCTACATTCAAAATGAAACAAACGAAGTAAATTATGCTCACAAATATACAAATATTTTTTCAATCTTGATATAGAGGAAGTATGTGAATCCAAAGTTTCTTTAATTCATTCAATCAAGTTAAAAGTTCAAGATTTAAATTTCTTGTGAATTTCTAAGATAAAGTACCTTTTCATGAACTGAGCCAGAAGAATTTGAAAGACTGAGCATCTAATGCAAGGAGACAACAGGTCAGACTGCCTTCAGAAAGTATTATGCTAAAGTGAATCTCATTTTTTATAGTACCAATTACCAAATGAAATCAACCTTCTGCACAACATTGCAGAGAACTTTGTGGAATCTGTTTAAGTATGTTGGCATTCACAACCTTGCATCAACAGTAGAGAGTGTTAATCACAGGCAACTACATCACAATAATATTCAGTAGACTTGTACATCACAGGCAATTCAAACCTATTTTCCATCATAGTTGCAGATAATGGATGCATCGGGGAGAAAATGGATCCCTGCACAAGGAATACAACACGATTAACTGTGCAATGATTACATACCATTATTTTCATTAACGCAACAAACGTAACAACATAAGTTGTTTTGTCTCCAGGAGCAGCACTACACCATGAAAAAATTCAACACTTTAGGCGAACAAAAAATTATCAAAATGTTTCACTTCTCTGCTTATTGAACTAAGAAGTAAGAAGTTGGCAGAAATTGAGTTAGATTCCCTCTCAAAAGAAAAGATATTAGGTGCATCACTTGAACCTAATATGGACAAAGCTATATCCAAGACAAAGCAGCTAGCTTAAAGAAAGGAGAAATTAAAAGTGAAAGTAAAAAAGCAGATGCTTTATTTTTCGATTAGCTTTTTCCTAGACTAAGTATGCTCCAGAAAACTCTTTCAGCAATCAATTTGTTTTAACGTTATTTTAGACAAAAACTTAGTTACTTACGCCATATCAATGACACCTTCATTCTCTTGAGGTGCAAGGGCCATTACAGGTAGAAAAATGCTTGCACTTTGGAGCTGTAAGCAAGTTAGTTATATTAGAAATTAGCATCACAGTTGAATACAAAGAGCAAAGACATCTTTTAAAGTGTAATGTCAAGATACCATGTAATGACCAGCCATATACTCAGGAGCGGCACCAACTGGAACTTGAGAAACATATACAACTTGTCCAACCTGCAAAGTCATAAATGCATATGATAAAATAAGTAAGCATACATGTGAAAGTAAGAAATAACAGATCCGAATTGATACCAAAGTAATTGGTAAACCCAACGAAAACACATAGAATCACAGTTAATCTTTGTAATCGTACCTTCGACCATTTTCTTAATGGGTCCAAAGTCACACCTCTGTTAAGAAGAACACCAGCCAAATCCCGTCTGCGAGTCTGAAATCCCATCAAAGCAATCCACAATGAGTCGACCATCACAGGGAGAACGGTAAGGATAAAAAAAGCCAGATAAACATGACCTTTAGAGTGTTAGTCTGTAGAGAGATCAGTTGAGGCTTTTCAAATGCTTCTATAAGTTCAATCAGCTCAACAGGAGGAAACAACTGCAGTAGGGTCACATATCATCCATATTGAAACAACAAATGCAGCTTGAAAAGGGAAAGGTTGCAGAGTCCGAGCAACATCATTTTCAACCACATTTTCAACTATATTAAAGTTCAGATAGGCACAATGACACAATCTTTTGTAACATGATAGCAAAACCAACTATCACTTTTGAATCACTCAAAAAGCTTTTAACTTCGGTTCAAACGAATGCACGTTCAAACACAACTTTAGCTTCTTATCATTTTTCAACTTCAAACATAATATATTGAAACACAATATCAGTGTAAAAAGATCAAAGGCGGATTGAGAATATACCGGTATAGAAGATCCAGTGGACAGGTCTTTTCGTAAAACATCTTCATAATACCAATTACCAAATGAAATCAACCTTCTGCACAACATTGCAGAGAACTTTGTGGAATCTGTTTAAGTATGTTGGCATTCACAACCTTGCATCAACAGTAGAGAGTGCTAATCACAGGCAAAGATATCACAACAATATTAGAAAACTTTTACTGTTTTAATCTTAGCTCATTTAAATAGAGATTTTAATCGCAACAACATTTGAATACTTATCTTCTTCTTTTTTTCAAGTTGAAAGTCATTTAACATTCAGAAATATAAGGGTAACTGATGCAAAAAGATTGAACATTTTATCATTTTATCCGCACCTTCCAAGAAACATATTATAACATTAAATACTTGATGACAGCTAGCTAGAGTCCTAGCATGTTTATCATATTTCGACCATAAGGAAACACTCCTTCGGGGGATCACTGACATATAGAAACTCTTACCCTCCATAACCAGCATTCATGTTCATTATTCTCCTCACGCTTGACCAATTTATACCAAGGCCTCCAAGGTAAACATCTGAGATCAATGTTGCCCAATGTTTTGTGTCCTCGTCGAAAACATCTTCAGCATCTATTATTTAGGATAACATTCAGGTTTATTATTGAGCCTCTGGGGCCAGGGTGCTGGCGACTCATGTGTTGCCAGTGCTGCTCGTGAGGATTGGTACAAGACAGTTGTCCAGAGGCGTATACCTTCTCATACAATATAGAATAAATTATTGGAATAGAATGATAACAATGTGACAGAGTTAAGGATATAATGAAAATAAGCATCATGCCGTGTTGAGCTTATCATGAACAATTTGATCAATTGTTCTGGTCACATAGAGGTGGATTATTTTCTCTCCGTTTCTCATAGCAGGAGGATGAAACTGGCTTCTGATATATAACTAGCCCATCTCCAGCTCAGTTAAAAAAGGTCTTCTTCACCTCCTTCCAGCATATTGCTTCAGTTATTGCAACCATAGCTGCAAAAGAAAAAAAAAGTAAAGTGTCACAAGATAATGAAATCAGTGATCGCAAACTACGTTTGAATTCAAACCTTTCTTCCATCATAGTTGCAGACAGTGGTGTTTGTTCACACATTAATCAAAGACTTCACAGCCTATTCAGATTTGCCAAATTACAGGAACAAGAGGAAAAAAAACCTAGCAATCTCTTTAGTGTCCCCCAATAGGTATCTTAGGTCTGCAGAAAACCCGATAATTATCACCTAAATGACAATTAGAGAAGTTGTTTTCAATAGATCCTCGACTCAAAATGCTTATATGTATCATTAAGAAATCACATGAAACTGATAAATTCCATGTTCATTGTCTAATTTCCAACATTATCACAGTTGTTCTTTCTCCAAGACTCTGAAACAAATCAAAATCAAAACCAAACCATAACCATAACAAAAACAAAAAATAAAAACCAAACAAAAACCAAATGCACCTCCTCCAATGCCCATTTACAAACCAAATTCAAACCATATCTCAGCTCCTATAATCCCTATTTAGAAATCAAAATTAAATCAAAATCAAATTCAAAACAAAAATAAAGCCAAAAGTAAATCAAAACTGAAAGTAAAGCACCTCCTACAGTTCCTATTTAAAAACCAAAACAAAAACCAAATCAAAACCAACAGAAAAATCAAAAGTAAACCTAAATCAAAGCACCTCCTCCTGTCCCAATTTATAAATCAGAATCAAACCTAAGTTAAAATCCACATGCAATAAACACACAAGCAATAATCTAGATACAAATAGACATGCAATAAATCAGGCTCACTGAAAGAGTATATAGAACTAAAATTAAAATTTTCACTGAAATTTCCACTCTAATCACTGACCAAATCTGAAATTGTCACTCTAATCGCTTAACTAAGCAGAAATTTCCACTCTAATCAGTGAAATCTACACTTTAATCACTCAACTGAGCTTACAAGACCAAAATTTCTACCTTCAAAAATCTGCACGCGAATTGAGCTGTGGAGAGCCAAAATTTGAGGATTTTAGGCAAAGAAAATTAATGAATTCGGTGGATTTGAGCTCAAAGAATCATATTTGAAGATATTTGGGAATTTTTTTTTTGAATGTGTGAGAGAGAATCATATATTTGGTCAAAGGATTTGTGTGACAGAACCTATACATCTTTCGTGTAAATATTTACTTTCTCATATTTTCTGGGTTAATTATAGGTTGGAGGGAAATTGAAATATTTGGGAGGGAGAGAGAAAATTTTAATGAAAATTTTAGGTCACATTTTTTAAATGTTGTCTTTTAAATTATAATAATATTACACTTAAAAATGTAGTCATATATGTGAATAAGCTTTGTCAATTATATTATGATTTGACAACATTTGTAAAGTGTGGTTAGAAATGACAATGGGGCGGTGCGGGTGCGGTGCGGTGTGGGTTTTAAGATATGTGGTGCAGTGCAGGTTTTAAGTTATGCGGTGCGGTGCGGGTACGGTGCGAGTTAAAGTAATTTTTTTTAAAATGGTGCGGGTTGCGGGTATATGCGGGTTTAAATTAACAAAAAAGTTAAAAATTAGTATTGTTTTCGTGAATATACCTAAAATTATATGTATTCTTTACTTAAATTTTATGATACTTAAAACTACATGCATAACACTACAAATAAATAATTTTATAGTAGTTTTTTTAACATCTCTATTCATTTGAATAAAAATATGATATTTGATCATTACTTGTACACGCTATACTTTTTTGACAATTTTTTAGTGAAAAGTGATATAATAAAAATTAGTTATTATTTTCTAGTTGTAGATTTGAAAATATTATGATTTTCAATGGAGTTACAAATTTTTCAAAAAAAAAGGGAAAAAATAAAAACATGGGGCGGTGCGGTGCGGTTATCCGCGGGTATGAATGTGGGGCGGGTTTATGCGGGTTTAAATGTGATGCGGTGTGGTGCGGTTTTAAAACTTGCGGGTTTAGTAAAAACTCGTACCGCCCCCGCACCGCACCGCACCATTGCCATCCCTAAGTGTGGTCTACATCATTAAAGATCAAGCTTTTAAAGCGTTGCCAAAAGTAATGTGGCCAAAAGTTAAAAACTAAGATTACGCTTTAAAAGCTTGGTCTTTAATGATATAGGCCATATTTATAAAGTATGGCTCAGGTTTTGTGTGGCCTTAGGCCAAAAATGTTGTAGTGAAATCACTTACCAGCCATTCATAATCATTAGGCCAAGCCTTAGTTCAAAACAACGTTATCATGTGACTAGTTCATCCTTTTAGGCATTTTCACAAACACATTGAGGGCATGCATTTACCAAGACCAAAATCAAAGTAAAAATCATTTAAATTAGGGTAACCCATGACCCAATTGTTAAACCACATTTACCAAGAACCTACATGTGCAAACCATTACCAAAATCATGTATAAACATAATTTAAACCAAGAGTAAATAATAGTCAACAACATGCATCAAAACCCTCAATATTGGTTTTCAAAACTACCATTTATGAATCAAAAACCAAACTTTAAAACACATGAAATTTATGAACTAACAACAAGGGAAGAGTCACATGCCTTATACAATATGATTCATGGAAAGAACTTGACCTCTTTAGCTTCTAGATGAACACTTGTAGAAATCCTAGCCTCCAATCTTCAAGAGTAAGTTAGAGAGTGTTTTTAGAGTGTTTGATCTTTCAATAGTGGGTTATAAAAGGCCACAACATGTTTTAAGACATGGGGACTTAAGGGTTTTGGTGTGGGAAATGTCTGGAATACCCCTAGCTTAAAAGCTGAAAACTAATTCGCAAGAGGGTACGACCATGTAATGATGCCGGTTATCAGAAGAAAGAATACCGGTAAGCAAGTAGATGTGGCTGTCGGAGAGGGGACTAGTAAGTCACCCACTATACCAGCTAATCAAAGTGAGGCTCCAGCTGAGCATGCATCAGAAACTTCCCCCAGTCCGAAAGAAATAAGGGGGAGGAGAACTATATCCCCAGAGCCACCTATTAATGCTGTTGATCAAGATTTTAGAAATGCAGTGCAACTTTTGACTCGTATAGTTGTTGGGCAAGCTCAAGAGCGAGCCATTCCTACTGCAGGTCCTAGTGGTATAGATAGGGCGGCTAGTCTTCAAACACAGGATTTTCTTAAGATGGATCCGCTTACTTTTACCGGATCCGATCTTAACGAAGATCCGCAGGACTTTATTGATCAGATCCAAAGGGCCCTAGAGGTAATGCATGTATCGGGCAGAGAGACAGTGGAGTTAGCCGCGTATAGATTCAAAGGTGAGGCTATATATTAGTATGAAGACTGGAAACGGTCAAGGGGCATTGATGCACCCCCAGCTACTTGGAAAGAGTTCAAAGAGGCATTTATTGATCATTATCTTCCATATGAGACTCGTCAGGCCCGTGCGGATCAGTTCTTAAATCTTTGACAGGAGTTTATCGGTATGTGGATGGATTGGATCCGTATTTGGTTAGGGATTGTACTATTGCCGCTTTGAACAAAGATATGGACATAGCGAGGATCCAAGCTTTTGCACAGAAAATGGAAGATCAGAGGCAGAGGAGAAGAACACAGGAATCAGAAAAAGGATATTCCAAGAGGGCCAGATCTACAGGGCAGTTCATGGCATCTCAAGGAGGGTTCAAACCACAGTTTTCTACTAGACCACCTAGGCCATTATCTTCTTATTCTGCAGCTAGTGCCCCACCACAGTTCCAAGGGTCCAGAGGAAATCAATTTGGGCATATAAGTGAGAGTCAGAGTTCGCGGATAGTGGGGTACCAAGGGCAAGGGAATATGAGCCAATCGAGACCTCCTCGAGAGCCATGCAATAAATGTGGAAGGTATCATTTGGGCGCATGTCGGCTGGGGACCAATGTTTGCTTTTGGTGCGGTATGTCGGGGCATATGATGAGGGAATGCCCACGAAGGGACATAGGGGGTATGGCACGACCTACGAGGTCATTTGTTGCATCATCATCATCGATGCCTTATTCAGGAAGGGGTGCACAACCAATGGGTCGTGTTAGAGGTGATAGAGGAGCCATGGGTTCTAGCGGGTCTCAAAATCGTACGTATGCTCTAGCGGATCGACAAAATTTAGAGGCTTCCCCAGATGTGGTTACGGGTACGTTGTCTATCTTTTCATTCGATTTATATGCCTTAATTGATCCCGGTTCCACATTATCTTATGTTACTCCATTGGTTGCTGGAAAGTTCGAAAGAATACCCGAACTATTAGTTAAGCCATTTGAAGTATCCACACCGGTTGGGGAATCTATTATATCTAGAAGGGTTTATCGAAACTGCATAGTAACTGTTTATGGTTGTGATACGATGGCTGATCTTGTAGAGTTAGAAATGGTAGATTTTGATGTTATAATGGGTATGGACTGGTTGGCGTCTTGTTATGCCACAATTGATTGCTGCACGAAAAAGGTATATTTCCATTTTCCAAATGAATCAGTCCTTGAATGGAAAGGTGAAATTAGCGCGCCAAGAGGTAGATTTATTTCTTATTTTAAGGCAAGAAGAATGATTTCCAAGGGATACATATATCATTTAGTTAGAGTAAGGGATACAGAAGCAGAGCCACCAACTCTTCACGCTGTTCCGGTGGTAAATGAATTTCCTGAAGATCTTCTAGGTTTGCCTCCTGAACGAAAAGTAGAGTTTGGTATTGATGTAATACTAGGCACCCAACCAATCTCCATTTCGCCGTATAGAATGGCCCCAGAAGAATTACGAGAATTGAAAGAGCAATTGAAAGATTTGCTAGAGAAGGGATTCATAAGGCCTAGTATATCCCCCTGGGGAGCACCAGTGTTATTTGTGAGCAAAAAGGATGGCTCGCTGAGGATGTGTATTGATTATCGACAATTGAATAAGGTGACTATTAAGAATAAATATCCTCTCCCAAGAATTGATGATTTATTTGATCAGTTACAGGGCGCCAAGTGTTTTTCTAAGATTGATTTGAGGTCAGGTTACCACCAAGTGAGGGTCAAAGAGAAGGATATATGATATTGGGTGTATTTACACGCCTAAACACCATAATTTACCCATGTTATAGCTAAGTTTTGAGGATAAAATATATAATTCCTGCACTTTTAGTCCATTTTCCTGTAAGTGAGCTAACCTACGTGATTAGCATGTTTTCAGGTATTAATGATGAAGATTTCAGCACTTTGTGGACCTTTGGGCAACAAAGAAAAACTTCACAGAAGAGGGAAGACAGCTTTTGGAAGCTTATGGACTGAATGTGACGCATGGAGAAATTGTCCCGGGCAAAAGAAGTATTTTTAAATACTTAGGGGTGCACCAGTAACCTAGTAGGACTAGGACAAGGATGTTATAAAAAACCTATTTGCTGAATTTTTCAGCATTCATTGATTCATTCATTATTGCTTTTCCATAATTCAGTCGACACTTTTAGTATTATTCACGTTACAATTTCTGTAACTTTAGAGAGAAAAAATGCTACAAGAACGGCTAGAGAAGAAATCACGTCATTCTCATAGTGACACCAATACATACCCATTGTGAGATTGTTATCGTTTTGGTATGATGATGATGATGTCTTAGTTGTTTTCCTTTACAATCATGAGTAGCTAAAATTCTCTGTTAGGGTTATGGAAGCCTTTTGATATACTATCTATTACTATGAGTTTGTGAATTCTTGATGCGTATGCTACTTATATCATTACTCTCTTCGTTTTAATTAAATTCTTGTGGTTGCAAACATAGAGAATAGGCCATTATATCATTAACTTGTTCGAGAGAAAAGTTACATGTTTGGAAAAGAGAGTGTGACAAGGAAATAGGGCTACCAACCCCTATTTACACGTTAGTGTCGTAACTGGGTTAACCTCTTGGAGAGTTCGTACCATTAGTTATACGCTTTAAGCTCGAGAGAGTTAAAGTGAAATAATCCTTGATGGTTGAGAAACACTAGGATTTACCATTAGAATACGAATCTCTATAAGTGCATGCATGTCTGAATTCCGCATTACTCATAGTTAATAGATACGTAGAACTCATAAGGTGGACATAACCCTAACTTATTTTTCTCTGTGATTAAATCTTACAAAACAAAGTATTCTGTTGTTACTTTGATAACATGAATTCACGCCACAATCCAATCCCCCCTTTTCCGTGGAATTTTTGATCAACAGTCTACTAATAATTGCAACACTTAGTGACCAAGTATTCCCTGTGGGATTCGACACCCAACCCAGTTGGGTTCTATATTTGACAGTGACCGCTTACACTCTTACGAGAGTTGTAGTTTGGGCATTATCAAATTTTGGCGCCGTTACTGGGGAATACGGTTGTCAACTATGTTTGTGATAGTTACTAGACCCTTTGGTCAAAGATTCTCGAATTTTACTTTTAGTTGTTGTTTTTGTTTTATTCAGGTTCTGTTGAGTGCATGCCAAATACTCGTAGTTCTGGTCAGCCATTATTACCCATAAATACTGAACCTCAATTTATTGGCAGAATGGATGCACAACGTGACATTGACAGAAGGGCGGCTCAACAGGAGCAGGCTAGATTACCTGCACTGGCAGCTGCTCAAGTACATCAACAGAATATTGATAACCCAGGGCGAGCAACAAATCCTGATGATGAAGACCTGGGTGATGATGAGTTACTGAATCCTAGGCGTACTGATGAGGTGGCGGCACCTATGCATAGGAGGGAACGTCAAGCTAGAATGAGACCTGACCGCCGAGCTGTGCAGGCTCTTTTTGATGATGATGATGACGATCTGGATGGAGCTGGTGCCACAGAGGCTATTACTCCTCCACCCTTGGCTCCCGGAGCCAAGTTCAATATCACTAGCACCATGATTCAGCTATTGCAGCTCAAGGGATTATTTGGTGGACTTGCAGGAGATGATCCGAATATGCATCTGATTAATTTTATCTCAACATGCAAGATGTTTGACAATCCAGGAGTTGGACAGAATGCAATTCGGCTGCGCTTATTTCCATTATCTCTATCTGGAGAGGTAACTCTATGGTTGAACGGGCTAACTCCTGACTCTATTACTAATTGGAGGCAACTGAAAGACGTTTTCCTAGAAAGATTCTTTCCGCCATCCAAGAGGGCACAATTAAGAGATGAGATCAACAATTTTCGACAGCTTCCAACTGAAGCTCTCCACAAAACATGGGAGAGGTTCAAGAAGAAGCTCATGTGGTGCCCAAACCATCAGATGACCAATATCTACTTGATGGAAATATTATACAGGGCTTTGAACTCGGTGACAAAGCCAGTGGTTGATAATGCTGCAGGTGGGTCATTCATGGATCTTACTTTTATTGAGGCAAGTGATATGCTAGATCGTATAACAAAGTAGAGTAAAGCTTGGCATACCAGGGATTCTGAGGTAGCAAGCTCTACTATATCTATTGGCATGACTGCAGAACAGAGACGAAGACAAGAGGAACGTGACCAGGATATGACTCATATGAAAATGCAGATGGATCTTCTTACCAAGAACTTATTATCAGGGAAGACCGAAAAGGTTAAGGCCATTGTATCACAGGGAAGAGATGAATCCGACTCTGAGGAAGAAGCGAACTACTTGAATAATCAGGGGGGGTTCCGAGGCAATGCCCAAGGAAACCAAAGTCGGAACTATTATGATAAATCTGGATACAAGGACCGCGATCAAGGTAGTTGGAAGAACAAGACTGACAGGAGTGGTTTGTATGTTCCTCCTGGAAATCGTGAGGCTGTGGCGTCTGGCTTTGGGAAGATGTCCATGGAAGATATGATGGCTAAGCTGTTGAAAGTAGTGGAGGCAACCAACATGGGAGTAACTGAGATGAAGAATGATTTGTCATCAATAAATCAATTGGTTGACTCACATTCTACTGCAATAAAATAGCTGGAGCAACAATTGAGTCAACTCTCAGCGGCATTCAATCAAAGAAAGGCTGGCACTTTACCTAGCGACACTGTGTAAAACCCAAAGAATGATGGATCATGTATGGCTATTACTACCAGGAGTGGTAAAGTGTTGGAAAATCCATCCAAAGGCAAGCAGGTGGTTGATGATATAACAGATAATGTTATTGATGCAGAATGTGAAGATGTCGTAGAAGCTGAAGATAGTGTTCCTGACGTTACCCCTAGACGTCTGCAGCCTGAAAAGATCGACAATCGGAAGCAAGATAAAAAGGAAGTGGCGGAGAAAACTATTCCCCTTCCACCACTACCTTTTCCTCAGAGACTGAAGAAGAAAGTCGATGACACCAGGTTCAGTAAATTCATGACTATGTTGAAGCAGCTGACTATTAATGTTCCTTTGGTGGAGGCGCTAGAGCAGATGCCCGGATACGCTAAATTCATGAAGGACATTTTGACAAAGAAGCGGGCAGCAAGCTATGAGCTGGCAGATAATGTTCATTATTGCAGTGCAATCGCTACAAGATCGCTAGTTCAGAAGAAGGCAGATCCTGGTGCTTTCACTATTCCTTGCACGGTTGGATCATTGGATTTTTCTAAGGCATTGTGCGATTTAGGATCTAGCATTAATTTGATGCCACTATCTATTTACAGAAAGTTGGGGTTGGGTGATCCTACACCAACCAATATGCGGCTCGTGATGGCAGATAGGTCGGTAAAACGACCTGTTAGTATCTTAAATGATGTATTGGTGAAGGTTTCCACCTTTATTTTTCCTGCAGACTTTGTTATTTTGGATTGCGAGGTGGATTCTGAAGTTCCCATAATCTTGGGGCGTCCTTTCCTTGCAACAGGAAGTGTGCTTATTGATCTAAGAGCTAATGAGCTTTTATTTCGGATGAATGACGAAGTGGTCCATTTTGATGTATGCAAATCAATAAAGCAACCCAAAGATATGAATGTGTTCTCTGTAGCTGATGTTTATTATGATGATGAGAAAGAATTATCTGTAGAGAAGCAGCTTATTGTTGATCCATTGGCTGCTGTGCTTATGAATTTTGAGCGTGAGGATGTTGAAGAGTATGAAGAAACTATTTGTGCTCTAACAGGAATTGGCTCCTATTCTCATGCTCCTAAGAAGCTGGATCTGGATCTTAAAAATCGCCCTTCACCACCAGCAAAGCCATCTATTGAAGAACCATCAGTGCTAGAATTGAAGGAGCTGCCCAGTCACCTGAAATATGCATTTTTGGGAAGTGGTGATACACTTTCGGTTATTGTTGCGGCTGATTTAGGTGAGCAGCAGGTTGCGGCTCTTATTTCTGTTCTGAGGAGATACAAGAGAGCCATCGGTTGGACTATTGCTGATATTATTGGTATCCCTCCTGGGATATGTATGCACAAGATTCAGCTCGAGGAAAATTGTGTACCTACCATTGAGCATCAACGACGTTTGAATCCACCTATGCAGGAGGTGGTGAAGAAAGAAATTATTAAGTAGTTAGATGCTGGGGTAGTATATCCAATCTCCGACAGTAAGTGGGTAAGTCCGGTACAGTGTGTGCCCAAGAAAGGGGGTATGACGGTAGTTGCGAATGAAAAGAATGAGCTGATTCCACTCAGACCTATCACAGGGTGGAAAATGTGTATGGACTACCGGAAGCTGAATTCGTGGACGCTTAAGGATCACTTCCCAATGCCATTCATGGACCAAATGCTTGATCGATTGGCAGGGAAGGGATGGTTATTCCGGTTATAATCAGATTTGTATTGCTCCTGAGGATCAAGAGAAGACCACTTTTACATGACCATATGGTACGTTTGCCTTCAAACGTATGCCATTTGGGTTATGTAACGCACCTGCCACATTTCAGCGTTGTATGATGTCCATTTTTTTGATGTGGTTGAAGACACCTTGGAGGTGTTCATGGACGATTTTTCAGTTGTGGGTGAATCATTTGAATCGTGCTTGGCGAATCTGAGTATGGCGTTACAGAGATGTGTTGAGTTCAACTTGGTGCTAAACTGGGAGAAGTGCCATTTTATGGTTAAGGAAGGCATTGTTCTTGGGCACAAAGTCTTCGAAAGAGGAATTGAGGTTGATCGAGCCAAAATTGAAGTTATCGAGAAACTACCACCTCCAATTTCTGTAAAGGGAGTTCGTAGTTTCCTCGATCATGCAGGTTTTTATCGAAGGTTTATCAAAGACTTCTCCAAGATTGCTAGTCCATTATGCAAACTCTTGGAGAAGGATGCAAAGTTCGACTTCGGTGAAGATTGCTTGAAGGCATTTGAATGCCTCAAAGGGAAGCTAGTTGAAGCTCCTATTATTGTAGCACCCGATTGGTCTCTACCATTTGAAGTGATGTAATGCAAGTGGGGTAGATTTGGGTGCTGTACTTGGTCAGAAAAGAGAAAGGCTATTTCATCCAATATACTATGCGATCAAGGCCTTGAATGGAGCTAAGAAGAACTATACCGTCACGGAACAAGAGATTCTAGTAGTTGTTTATGCTTTTGAAAAGTTCCGTGCTTACTTGTTGGGAACCAAAGTGGTGGTTCATACAGATCATGCGGCTCTGAGATATTTAATGGCAAAGAAGGATGCTAAGCCAAGGCTAATTCGGTGGGTGTTATTGCTTCAAGAATTTGATTTCGAGGTAAAGGATAGAAAAGGTTGCAAAAACCAAGTAGTTGATCATCTATCTAGACTTGAGAGTGCACACATAGCGCAACCCGACCTTGAGATTGATGATGCATTTCCCGACGAAGAGATCCTAGCCGCTATGGTGGAAGACTTACCATGGTATGCAGACTTTGCGAACTACGTGGTAAGTAAAGTGATGCCTGAGAATCTCTCCATTCATCAAAAGAGAAAGTTCATGCATGATGTGAAACACTACTTCTGGGATGAACCGTATCTTTTTCGACGATGTGCTAATGGTGTTATTAGGCGATGCATCTCTGATGTGGAGGTGCCTAGCATCTTGGAAGCAAGTCATGCTTCCCAAGTTGGGGGTCACCATGCAGGTGATCGGACAACCAGGAAGGTATTGCAAAGCGGCTATTATTGGCCTTCATTATCCAAGGATGCTTACGATTTTGTGAGAAGATGTGATCAGTGTCAGAGGCAAGGATCTATCTCGAAGCACCATGAGATGCCCATGTCTAAAATTCTTGAAGTGGAGCTATTTGATGTATGGGGTATTGATTTCATGGGCCCATTTGTGAGTTCGTTTGGGATGAAATATATCCTAGTTGTTGTGGATTATGTATCCAAATGGGTCGAAGCGGTAGCGCTGGCTGATAATGAAGGTAAGCGTGTTGTAGCATTCTTAAAGAGAAATATCTTCTCTCGTTTTGGGGTACCACGTACCATCATAAGCGATGGAGGATCACACTTTTGTAACAAGCTGTTCAGAGCTGTATTGGTGAAATATGGGGTCAAGCAACATAAGGTAGTTACACCTTACCACCCACAAACTAGTGGGCAGGTAGAGGTTTCTAATCGGGAGATCAAGCTGATCCTTGTTAAGACTGTAAATGCTAGTAGGAAGGATTGGTCCCGAAAGCTGGATGATGTCTTATGGGCTTATAGGGCTGCATTCAAGACACCAGTTGGCATGTCCCCGCACCAACTAGTTTATGGGAAGGCTTATCACTTGCCGATTGAGCTCGAACATAAAGCATTGTGGGCGTTGAAGAGGCTTAACCTGAATTGGGATGATGCTATTAATCTGAGATTGGAACAGCTGAATGAGATGGATGAATTCCGTCTACATGCGTATGAAAGGGCAGACCTCTACAAGGAACGGATGAAAAAGTACCATGATCGACGGATTATCCAAAGAAACTTTCAGAAGGGTGATATGGTACTTCTTTTCAACTCCAGACTGAAGCTATTTCCAGGTAAGTTGAAGTCTAAATGGTCTGGTCCGTTCAGAATTAGCCAAGTCTACTCGTCTGGAGTAGTAGAGTTAGAAGACAAAAATGGTGGTGTCTTCAAGGTGAATGGCCAACGTGTGAAGCCATATATCGGTCCTCTTGACTCGATAAAATGCATGGCCACCATCTATCTCGACGAAGTCTAAGTAATCGAGGTAACTATGTCGTGCCGCGACAATAAATCAAGCGCTACATGGGAGTCAACCCATCATTTTTAGTCGTTTTGTTTTCTAGGAGTTTGTTTTGTTAAATAAAAATCCAAAAAGAAGAGTCGAGCCACGACCAAAACTAAGGCGCTTGGTGGGAGGCAACCCATCTTTCTAATCGTTTTTGGTTTTTTTGATTAAGTATAGGGGAAGACGTATAAAGGAAGAGCTTGGTCTCAAATTTTGATTTGAAAGTGAGCAATGTTAAAGGTAGTAAGTGAGTAATGAAGGAGAAAAAGGCTTTCGGTTAGGCATTGCCTATACAAATCTAGGCAATGGACAAGGCAAGGCCTATGTAAATCTAGGCAACGGACAAGGCAAGGCCTATGCTATTGCCTTTGCTCTCTGTATCGACAATGCTATAGCATAGGCACCGCCTATGCTCAACTAGGCAAAGCTAAAGGCGCCGCCTATGCCATTGCCTTTGCTCTCTGAATCTACAATGCCATAGCATAGGCGCCGCCTACGCTCAACTAGGCAAAGCTAAAGACGCCGCATAAGCCATTGTCTTTGCTCTCTGAATCTACAATGCCATAGCATAGGCGCCGCCTATGCTCAACTAGGCAAAGCTAAAGGCGCCGCCTATGCTAAGCATAGGCAAAGCATTAGACGCTGCCTACTTATGCTTTTTGGTCCCCTAACCCGATTTTTCATGGGACAAACCCGACCCAAGCCTTGGTCTATAAATAGAACTTCAACCTTGAGACAAAATCACATTGTTTGCTCAACCTAGGCGCCGCCTAACCTTCCCAAATCTCTCAAAACTTTTCTTTTTGCTCATCTAACCTTGCAAGATCATCTTCCAAGTCCATCACCAAGTAAGTTCTTCTTTTATATTCCATAGTTATTACAATACTACGCCTATAATGATGTGTTAAATCTTGAAGTGGTGTTGGTGATTTGAATGTGGATGGTTCGTTATGATACATCTAGTTGAGTAAAAGAATACGTATGGGTGTTCTTGAATTTGTTCCGATTTGTATTTGATTGTTATACACTGTCATCTTTTTGCGGAATCGAAATGGTAAAGTTAATTACATAATCTTGTAAGATGAAAGCTTGAATGTTTGAATGACTCGTTCATCAAGATAAAGATCATGATTGAATACAAGCATGAGATATTGTGATTATTTCTCTGCCATAACTTGATACGATCTCTATGTAGTAGTCTTATTCAAAAGGTGCATTAATCCAAACATGAAAGTGTAGTTAAGATTACATGAAATAGAGTTGTAAAGAATAGTTAAGGTTCCATGAAAGTATGACTGTGCTGAACATATTGTTGGAACATATCGCCTACATGTATGTCGATGAAGTCTGAGTAATCGATATCATTCACTTAATTAGTTGGTGCCAACAAATTAAGTCTGGGGTGGTGCCATTATTGTTTGTTTGTCCATCAAATCTTTCGAGATAAGCTAACATGACTTTATTTTAATCTCAGGTAAAATGGCACCAAAAGGTCGACCTGGAAAAGAAAAAGTGTCCACCTCACAGAAAGGTCAGAAAAGGGGAAGAAAAGAGCAAGATGAATCCTCCTCGCTGCAAATACCTCGCCGCATATTCGGGATAAAATGGGTCCTAGAGGAGGAAGAAAAGGAGTGGTACAAGAACAACAAAGTGAAAAAATATGTTCACATGAAGTTGATACAAAAGGAGAGTCTAGCGAAGAGAGAACCTCGCATTTTGGCTAAAATCATGGCGCTACATCTTGATTTCATTTTCCAAGATATGGGAGAATGCAATCTTGATCTAACGCGAGAATTCTATGCCAATTGGTCCCCAAAGACTACTGGAAGTAAAGTGAAGATTCGGGGCCAAGTTTTGCAACTGAATGCGGAGTTCTTCAACTCTTTTCTGGGTCTTCCATCTGTGGATCCATCACCGCTCAAGGAGCTTTATCACAGACCTCTATACAGGGCAATCAAACACACACTTTACGGAACAAGATCAATGGCACGTTGGAGTCGTCACAAGGATACCGGTCGGCACAATACCTTCCCGTATGCTTCCTTGAACAAAGAAGCTCGGATATGGTTGCGGATAGTCAACTCTTGCCTGATTCCAGGGACACAGTACACAAAGATCACACGTGATAGAGTATGCTTGGTGTACGCTCTGATGACTAATATTCCCATCCACATTGGTGCGGTTATACGGTCGTCAATGCGTAAGGCTAGGCTGCACAAGAGGTCCCACTTCAGCTTTGGAAATTTGTTGACCGCGATATTGAGGAAGGAGGACATTGAAGAGGAACCTGCAGATCATAAGCTTCCACACAACCCGAAGAAGGTTGATCTTACGAAGGTTAAATATCCTGAAACTATGCATGGCGTCAACCTGACCACTGCAGAAAGACATGCTCGCGACGAAAGCTTCTTTCGCTACTTATATGACATGACAAGGTTTACCATGATGAGTGGGGGACGTGTTCCAACTGATGCAGAGCTCCAGCAGTTGGATTATGACTACTCGATGAATGAGCATGCGCGGGCTATGTGTGGAGTAGGTGTATATTTTGAGGAACCTCTCGATGATGACGTACCAACTGACGATGATCATCGACAGCCAGACTCAGACGTGGAGGATAACTCTGATGACGACGACTCTGATGATGATTCCGATGCAGGGGGCATGACCCCAGACATAGAGGAAGAGTCCGACTAATCAGGTTTTCCTTATTTATTTTCCACTGAGGACAGTGTGTCCCGTCTAAGTGTGGGGTGCTGGTATTTGTATGCTGTATTGTGCTTCTTTGCCTGCATTTATTCTCGTTTGTAGTTAAATTTTTAGATTTGTAGTTAAATTTTTAGATTTTTAAAATCTTTTTAGATTTTGCATGAAGTTGTTCTGACAGGCGGCATGGTATTATGAAAAGAGTTTGTGCCAAAATCATTACTATTGAGACATTTAGGCTCTAAGTGTGACTCACTGTGTGATAATTGTATGGTTTAATTCATTCATCTATTGGGTTAAGAGTCTATACTGCTCCCAATAAAGTTGACCATGTGCCTTGTGTGTAAGGTTATAGTATATTCTGTGTTGTGACTGATGCTAGAACTTGCCTGGTGTGTGAGTAAAGCGAAATAAAGAGTGTGAGTTTAGTAGATGATTTAGGCATTTCTTTGGCAGCCTGTGATTGTTTACCTTCTTTTTACCTACCCGTGGACATTATCCTAGTTAACCCCCTTTGAGCCTTTAGCTATTTTCTTTGACAGCCTCATATGTAGCCTAATCCATTTTTTTTCAAGACCATAATTTGATCCAAATTCCTAAGCGCTTTAAATTGTAGAGTCATGTGACAAAATAAGAGGAAAGTGGGTGAGAGTGATGCCTCAGAGTGTATTGGTACTTGAAATTTTTGTGAATAAGAGTGACTATCATAGAAGTGTTTTATAAAAAATAAAAAAAAAATAAAAAAAAACAGAAATAGAAAAATAAAAAAAATAAGTTGTATATTCTCATCTTTGTGTTTATAATTGAATAACAAAATAGGTGAAAAAGGATGTTAGATGAAAAGAAAGGTAGAAGGGTTGTTTAAAAGAGAGTGTTAATGGCATAATGTGATGTATTAAAGCGCTTAGGGAAAATAGTCACTATTTCTGGCCAAAATAGTCCTACTTGTCCCTTAGCCTACATTACAACCTGTAAAGACCTATTTGATCCTAAGCTTAGCATTCTGATATTAGTAGAGCATTACACTAAGGGCAAGCCTATGGTCATCAGTTGCAACATAAGAATTCTTTGTGAGAGTGAGAGCAAGGAGAATCTTGTACCCATGTTTCGAAAAATGCAAAACTTATGAGTGATTATGGGTGATATCTTGTGTGAGACACACATGGTTGATGATTGTTGGGTAGTGTTATATGATTCTTTGTGACTTAACTTGTGGATACAAATTAACCATCCTCACGAGTCTAGGTTGGAGGTTGAATTATTTCTAGTAGTGATCAAGAAACCTACTCTTTGTGAATAATTGTCGTGCATGTCTTGAGGATAAATTTTGTGTTACTGCTGTGAATTCCTAGTTAGATGTTTGCATGGACGTAATATTTTGTTCGAGGACGAACAAAGCTTTAAGTGTGGGGTGTTGATGTTGGGTGTATTTACACGCCTAAACACCATAATTTACCCATGTTATAGCTAAGTTTTGAGGATAAAATATATAATTCCTGCACTTTTAGTCCATTTTCCTGTAAGTGAGCTAACCTACGTGATTAGCATGTTTTCAGGTATTAATGATGAAGATTTCAGCACTTTGTGGACCTTTGGGCAGCAAAGAAAAACTTCACAGAAGAGGGAAGGCAGCTTTTGGAAGCTTATGGACTGAATGTGACGCATGGAGAGATTGTCCCGGGCAAAAGCAGTATTTTTAAATACTTAGGGGTGCAGCAGTAACCTAGTAGGACTAGGACAAGGATGTTATAAAAACCCTATTTGCTGAATTTTTCAGCATTCATTGATTCATTCATTATTGCTTTTCCATAATTCAGTCGACACTTTTAGTATTATTCACGTTACAATTTCTGTAACTTTAGAGAGAAAAAACGCTACAAGAACGGCTAGAGAAGAAATCACGTCATTCTCATAGTGACGCCAATACATACCCATCGAGAGATTGTTATCGTTTTGGTATGATGATGATGATGTCTTCGTTGTTTTCCTTTACAATCATGAGTAGCTAAACTTCTCT
Organism: Capsicum pubescens; assembly: GCA_030864215.1. Lineage (NCBI taxonomy): Eukaryota > Viridiplantae > Streptophyta > Magnoliopsida > Solanales > Solanaceae > Capsicum > Capsicum pubescens. The sequence goes on along the minus strand of CM061542.1, from coordinate 56,260,617 downwards.
GTTAGGGTTATGGAAGCCTTTTGATATACTATCTATTACTATGAGTTTGTGAATTCTTGATGCGTATGCTACTTATATCATTACTCTCTTCGTTTTAATTAAATTCTTGTGGTTGCAAACATAGAGAATAGGCCATTATATCATTAACTTGTTCGAGAGAAAAGTTACATGTTTGGAAAAGAGAGTGTGACAAGGAAATAGGGCTACTAACCCCTATTTACACGTTAGTGCCGTAACTAGGTTAACCTCTAGGAGAGTTCGTACCATTAGTTATACGCTTTAAGCTCGAGAGAGTTAAAGTGAAATAATCCTTGATGGTTGAGAAACACTAGGATTTACCATTAGAATACGAATCTCTATAAGTGCATGCATGTCTGAATTTCGCATTACTCATAGTTAATAGATACGTAGAACTCATAAGGTGGACATAACCCTAACTTATTTTTCTCTGTGATTAAATCTTACTAAACAAAGCATTCTGTTGTTACTTTGATAACATGAATTCACGCCACAATCCAATCCCCCCTTTTCCATGGAATTTTCGATCAACAGTCTACTAATAATTGCAACACTTAGTGACCAAGTATTCCCTGTGGTATTCGACACCCAACCTAGTTGGGTTCTATATTTGACAACGACCGCTTACACTCTTACGAGAGCTGTAGTTTAGGCGTTATCAATATACCCAAGACAGTTTTCCGAACACGGTATGGTCATTATGAGTTTCTAGTTATGTCATTTGGGCTAACAAATGCACCTGCAGCTTTTATGGATTTGATGAATAGGGTGTTTAAGCCATTCCTGGATGTATTTGTGATAGTTTTTATAGATGATTTTCTAGTTTATTCTAGATCAGAAGAGGACCATGCCAATCACTTACGACAGGAATTGCAGACTCTTCGTGATTGTAAGCTTTATGCAAAGTTCTCTAAATGTGAGTTTTGGTTAAATTCGGTGGCATTTTTGGATCATATTGTATCTAGTGAAGGGATAAAGGTTGATGCTCAAAAGATAGAAGATGTGAAGAACTGGCCAAGGCCCACAACGCCTATGGAGATTCATAGTTTTCTCGGGTTGGCCGGTTATTATAGAAGGTTTGTTAAAGACTTTTCTTCCATTTCTGCACCCTTAACCAAGCTAACGCATAAAGCATCCAAGTTCCAATGAAATGATGCGTGTGAGGAGAGTCTCCAAGAATTGAAGAATAAGTTGATTTCTACACCTGTGTTGGTACTTCCAGAAGGTACAAAAGGGTATACAGTGTATTGTGATGCTTCGAGAATTGGTTTAGGATATGTATTAATGCAGCATGGTAAGGTGATAGCATATGCCTCAAGTCAATTGAGGCCACATGAGAAAAATTACCCCACACATGATCTTGAGCTGGCAGCGGTTATCTTTGCTTTAAAAATATGGCGCCACTATTTATATGGGGTTCATGTTGATATATATACTGATCACAAGAGCTTACAATATATTTTCAGTCAGAAGGATCTAAATCTGAGGCAGCGAAGGTGGATGAAACTATTAAAAGATTATGATGTTGATATTTTGTATCACCCAGGGAAAGAGAATATAGTAGCTGATGCGTTGAGTCATAATGCTATGATGGCACCTATAGAAAGGCAAGGGATGATTAAAGATCTTCATCAATTAGCTAGTCTAGGAGTTCGTCTTCTCGAAACTCCGGACGAGGAGCTTATTGTGCATAATGCCGCGAAATCCTCATTAGTAGCTGAGGTGAAAGAGAAGCAAGATGCAGATCCTATTTTATTACAGCTTAAGGAGAACGTTCAGAGTGGTGCGACCAAGGCATTTGAGCTTACACGAGAAGGAGTACTTCAGTGCCAAAACCAATTATGTGTGCCGGATGTAGACGAGCTAAGAAAGAAGATTATGACAGAGGCACATTTTTCAAGGTATTCCATTCATCCAGGATCAACCAAAATGTATCAAGATTTGAAAGATATGTATTGGTGGAATGACATAAAAAGGAACATCGCAGAATTTGTAGCTGAATGTCCAAATTGCCAACGAGTTAAAGTGGAACATCAAAAGCCCGGAGGCTATATGCAATGCATAGATCTTCCAATTTGGAAGTGGGACATAATCAACATGGATTTTGTTACAGGTTTTCCTCGTACAGCTAGGAAATTTGATTCTATATGGGTGATTGTGGATAGGCTTACTAAATCCGCACATTTCTTACCCGTTAAGACCACTTACACAGTTGAAGAATATTCGAAGCTGTATGTTAAAGAAATAGTCCGATTACATGGGGTGCCAACTTCTATTATATCGGATCGGGGAACTCAATTTACCGCAAACTTTTGGATGTCTTACCAACAGAGTTTGGGAACACAAGTGAATCTGAGTACAACTTTTCACCCTCCGACGGATGGACAAGCAGAGTGCACCATTCAAACACTTGAAGATATGCTACGAGCATGTGTTATAGATTTTAAAGGCAGTTGGGATGATCATTTACCTCTTATTGAGTTTTCCTACAATAATAGCTATCATTCAAGTATCAAAATGGCACCATATGAAGCTTTATATGGGAGGAAGTGTAGATCACCAATAGGATGGTTCGAAGCGGGTGAAACTCTTATGTTCGTACCGGATCTTGTGTATCAAGCCATAGAAAAAGTCAAGGTGATTCAGCAACGGTTGAAAACAACCCAAAGTCGACACAAGTCATATGCGGATAGTAGAAGAAGAGGGCTAGAGTTTTCGTTAGGCGATTGGGTATTTTTGAAGGTATCGCCAATGAAAGGGGTGATGAGATTTGGCAAGAAAGGAAAGTTGAGTCCACGATATATAGGCCCGTATAAGATTATTCAAAGATGTGGGCAAGTTGCTTATGAATTAGAGCTACCCCAGGAACTCTCATCAGTGCATCCAGTATTTCATGTATCGATGCTTCGAAAGTACATCGGAGATCCGTCCCTTATTACTTCTACTGAAGATGTGCAAGTAACAAAAGATCTTACCTATGAGGAGATGCCTATTGCTATATTAGATCGTCAAGTTAAGAAGATGAGAAACAAAGAAGTAGCATCGGTGAAAGTACTTTGGAGAAATCAACAAAGGGAAGTGATTACATGGGAAGCGGAGGAAGCAATGAAATCGAAATACCCTTATTTGTTCAAAGGTGAAAAAGAAGTGCAAGGAGTGGAACTGGGATGCTAACAAGTAAGTTTTTACATATGCATAATATCTATATGATGACGTGAATATCAATTATGAATTCGAACTTGTTTCGGCTAAATAACTACATTCACATTCGAGGACGAATGTCCTTAAGGGGGGAAGGATGTAACACCCCGTACTTAATTACGTGCATTAGCCATGGTTATATGTGTTGGAGTATATGTATTGATCATAAGTTAGGTATATATGAGTTTAAGTATGAGTATTGATTATTTTGAGATGGTTTCAAGTGTATAGTTTGATTATATGTGTATGGGAATCGACTTTATTTATACCGGAATTTGCTCGTCGAAGTTTCTATACGAAGTTTATCGAGTTAGATTTCCAACGATATAAATATTTCTGAAAACATATGAGTATCGGATATAAGCGAGCATGTTCGAAACTTGAAAACGGTGGACGCAATGAACAGTAAATATGCAGAAATTTTCTGCACACAAAAGTACTGCAGCCAAACAGATTTTTGGGTCGACTTTAAATGATCATAACTCCTTTTACAAAATGAACTGTGTGAGATGCTATATATCGATGAGAATCCCCAAGAGTCTTCTTTCTAATGCAATTGGTTTCATCCAAATCCAACGTCTGAGTAAGGAGTTATACTCGTTTTACTTCAGCCTCTCAAAACAGATTTTTAGGGTCAACTTTAAACGATCATAATTCCTTGTACAGGACTAACTGGGTGTCCTACTTTATATGAAATGAAATAACTTTGAATTATCTATCCAACAATACCAATTTCACCCAAATCCAATATCGGAGCGAAGAGTTATGGTCGATTTACTTTAGCCTATCAAAACAGTCCACCATGGACAGATTCGGATTTACTTAAATTTTTAAGGGCAATATGGTCATTTTCCATCACCTCATGGACGAAAATTGGTCATTATATACATATACTTAGCCTCATATGCATCATGTTATCATCCAAATTATTGAAGAATAAGAAATCCTAGTCTAAGTTCAACTCCAATTATCTTGTGATTCAATCGTAGAAAGTCCAAATTGATTCCGTAGTTGTGTTCACCATCTCGAGGGCTTCGAGAAGCACCCCTTATTTGTGCCAACAGGACTTCGAAATCAAAAGGGCCATTTTATGGTAAGGATGTAAATTATGTTGGTGTTATTTATATGGATATGTATATATATATGCATGTGAGCATAAGAAGTATGTTATTTGATTGTTGTTGAAAGATGATTGGGAAATGATGTTGGATTATGTTGAATTGTGAAGGGATTTGGTGTGATGATGTGGTATTGATGATTATATGTATATATACACATAAACCTATTGTTCAAGTTGGTTTTTGGAATGTTTTGCAAATATTGGTTGTAGATAAGTGATTTGTAAAGGCGGGAAGTTGTGTTGACTTGGTATCCGAATCTACAACGAGGTATGTAAAGCATACTCTAACGATGTTCTTTGGCATGAAAACACCAATGTTCCATCAAGTAAGATTCCTAGGTTGTACAAAAACATGTATTGTTCTACATTACCAACGAAGTTGTTTCCATTCTATAAAGTGTCAAAATGCTTCATTGATATACCAAAAGGCTGCTATTTCATTGTTGTGATATTGATGATTCTGAAACACATTGTTGATGTACCAATGAGTCTTTATTACGTCGTTATTGTATAGAAGGTCTATTACTTGGTTCTTATTGATGTATCGTTGTTTCAAAGTATCAAAAATGTGGTGGCGACCGAAATAACAATCTCAAAGATTAATTGAACTAAGTGATGGAAGTTCTCTCTTATCGGGTGGTATCCCAGGGGCATAAGCCTAGCATGGGTCGATCCCTATTTACGTGTTTATGGGTGGTATCCCAGGGGCATAAGCCTAGCATGGGTCGATCCCTATTTACGTGTTTATGGGTGGTATCCCAGGGGAATAAGCCTAGCATGGGTCGATCCCAGTTGATATGTACTGGAGGCAGACTAATGGTCACAGTATAGTACAGTAATGATTACAAAGATGTTAAGAATGAAGGTAAAGTGATTGAATAAATTCAATGTACAGGTTGTCACAAGTTCTAGTAAGTGTGGTCCACTCCTATTACGATTTATTCACTTATTTCGGATTTCTATTGAGCTCCTATATCATATGTGATTATCTACAGCTTTACATACTCAGTACATATTTCGTACTGACGTCCCCACGGGGACCTGCATTTCATGCTACAGGCACAGGTACCTCAGCTCATTCACAACATAGATAGGAGCCAGGTCATACAGCTATTGTTGGTGAGCTCCAGTTTGCTTTGGAGTTTTCCGAGTCGGTTCCTTATGTTTTGTTATTGTACAGGAGTTATGTGTGGGCGGGGGTTTGTCCCGACCCTAGTTATGTCATGTATATCCTAAAGGCTTTGTAGACATAAGGAAGGGTAAAGTCATGGAAGTTTATATAGTGATGTTATATCTGTATATGTGGTGGCCCCGACGGCCAAGTATTATATATATATATTTGTGCGTGTTGTGCTGATACAGGTAATTAGATCCTTCTATATGCAACGAAGTGCTGTCCAAATTTTTGGTGACATGTAAGGGAAAGTATAGGTATTTGAACGGGTTCTCCCGGGCCTTCTCGGCTTCGGGTGCCAGTCCGGCCCGATGGGATTTTGGGGCGTGACAGACCATACCCCCTTAATCGTACCCTAGGGTACAAGTGATATCCTATCTCATACTCTATACCCTCTTAACCATACCCTAGGGTACGACCCCACATGAACAACTAGCATCTTAGCATACAAGTGGTACCCTATAACTCATACCCCAAGCAACATCTACTAGGCTAAGTGCAGATCATTATACAACCCAACCACATACGACTCATACACTATCATACGACTTGTATGATACTAGTCATACCTTAGACAAAAACTATTCCCAAACTCACTGATCAACATACGAGAGGGAGGTACTAGACCGTACCCTAGTATACAACCAGTATACTTAAACTGTACCTTGTCTAGAGACTCAAAAACTCAGGAATTTTTCTAAGGATCAGAACCCAGGGTGTTTCTCTTATCCCAACAACTCGTGTTCGTAGAGGCTTTCTAACTTACAGTTAGATGTTCAATTTATGGTCTTGAACTTAGATATTATAGCTTTTTTTCCTTTATTATTTACTTTATTATTCAGTTCAACTTTTAAATAAGTGTTTTTATTAGTTATTTTTGGTATTCTTAGTATCTTGTCAGGCCATTGGTTAGATTAAGGTCACTTTTGGCCCTAAGCATCATGTTATGACTAGAAAATTGTAACTCCCCAATTTTTCTGAACCGAAACACTACACGGTACTTATGACCCCGAAAGATCACAAGCTAACTGACGACTGATATCTGTACCTATACACTACATAATATACATGTAAAATACGTAAAACATGAACAATAGGACATAAGGTTCAGCTGAATAAAGTATCTAATTAATCATAACATCCATATGGGGTAACGAATACCCAAAACAACTAAAGTCTGAATCTAAAATCTGAAAGCCTCTAAATACGTAAGGAGTTGAAGGAACATGTCTCCAACTAACTCCGTAAACTAAAAGCTAACAGAAATAATAAATAAAATCAAATCATATCATTCTCGAATGAAGAGGACTTACGACAACTCTGTATACTGAAATGTGACTGCTACTGCTGATCTGAAACTCGTGTCTCTGAACCTATGGTGTAACATAAAAAGAAAGCACCATAGCGCAAATGCGTCAATACAACTTAAAGTACTAAGTATACGAGTGAGGTAGGCTAAATGCAAAGGGTTTAAATACATGAACAATGCTAACAGACTGACTAATATGAACGTGAGAGTGCAAACATGCATACATAGCAACTGAGATCGTGAATACATGATAGCTGGATCTGTACGCTAATATGATAACGCTCAATCTACAGCTCTCGTTTGAGTGTAAAGCGGTCGTTAGAAAATATAGAACCCAACCTGGGTTGGGTGTCGATCCCACAGGGAATAGCTTGGCCAACAAGTAAGTAAAATTACTAAACTTTTGGTGCAAGTCTCGTAAGAAGGGGGGATTCTTGTTTTGCAAGTAATGTAAACAAAAGCTGAAAATAATAAAGTAAAAAGAGAGAGATTGTTACGTTAGTTGTAAACAATGAGAATTGAAGCGTTGGGGTTATGTCCACCTTCTGAGGTATACGTCTCTATTGGCTAAGAGTGTGTAGAATTCTGACATGCAATTGCTTATAGAGGATTGTAGTCGATGGTAAATCCAAGCGTCTCTCGACCTAAACAAGGACTATTTCACTTTAACTCTTTCGAGCTTAAAGCGTGTCTAACGGTACGAATTCTCCAAGAGGTTAGTCCAGTTACAGCACTAGCTTTTTAATAGGAAAGGGTGTCCTACTACCTTGACATTATCTCTTTTCCAGACAAATAACTTTTCTCTCGAACAAGTTAAATGTTAGACTGGCGTATTCTTGCGTTTGCAACCGCAAAGAATGTAGATTAAGATGAAGAGAATAATGATATAAGCAATATACGTGCCTCAAACTCACAAACTCACAACAATAGATAGTAACTCATTCGGCTTCCATAACCCCAACAGAGAAGTTTAGTTACCCATGAATGCGAAGGAAATCACGATTGACATTGTTATTATATCACGATATTGAGTAATGGCGTGTAGATCAAGTAATAGGCGTGAGGCGTGATTCCTTAGCAAGTAACGATTCTCTTGTTGTGGAATTTAAGAATAGAAGAGTAGAAGAAGAAAAATAGAATTGAATTGTAAGACGAGAAGTTAAGAAGATGTTCTAAAATCTCTAGCATGATAGGGTATTTATAATACCCATATCCTACTCCTGCTAAGCTAATGAAATAAATAACCAAATCCTACTAGACTAATGAAATCCTTAACCCAAATGTACTAGGTTAAGGTAACATTATCATAATCCACATAAAATAATGAAATACATAACCTAATTGTACTAGGTTAATGTATAATTGTCCAAATCCAGCTTTGTGTCTGTAAGTCCCCAAAGTCTTCAGAATTGTTGTTTTAGCCCGGGACAGATTTTCCATGCAGCAGTTTTGGTCCTTTAGGCGTCCAAACTCCCTTTCCTTCCTTCGTGAGCTTTCTTTAGCGTCAAGTAAGCCATAAAATGCTGAATTATGCATCATTTATACCTGAAACTTTACTAATCATGTTCGTTAGCTCATTTACAGGAAAAAGGACTAAAAGTGCATGAAATATATAATTTGTTCTCAAAACTAGGCTAAAATATGGGCAAAATATATTGATATAGGCGCGTAAATTCGCCTATCATCAACACCCCACACTTAGAGCTTTGTTCGTCCTCGAACAAACTATCATGTCCTTCTAAACATCAACTTAGGGTTTTACAGCAACAACACAAAATATTCGTCAAGACAAGCACAATAATTATCAACAAAGAGTATCTTTTCGATTATAAGTAGAAACAGTTTAACCTCTAGCATTGACTCATGATGGTGATCAACTCGCCTGCAAACGTTAAGGTGCATAGAATCATATACGAGTATCCAAAACTCATCAACCATGTGTGTCTCACAATATAGTACCCATAATCACTCACAAATATAGCATATTTTTCAAACGTGGGTATCAAAATATCCTTGCTCTCACTCTCACAAAGAGTTCATATGTAGCAACTGATGACCATAGGCTTGCCCTTAATGTAATACTCTACTAAATGTTGGAATGTTAAGATTAGGATCAAGTAGGTCTTTTGATGGTTGTAATGTAGACTAAGGGACGGGTAGGACTATTTTGTCCAAGAATAGTGACTAGGTTCCTAAGCGCTTTAATACATCACTTTGTATCATTGACACTTTTTTCTTTCAACCTTTCTTCTTTCTTTTTTCTACCACCCTTGTTCTCCTCTTTTTTCAATTTTAAGCACAACTCACTTTTCAGTTTTTTTTTCTTTTCACAACATACCTCTTATGATAGCATTTTTTTTTCTTTTTCATAACACATTCAAGAACCATTCCAATTTATAGCATTATACTCACCCAATTTCCTTTTATGTTGTCACATGACTTTTTCACTTTGAAGAACTTAGGGATTTTGGGATCAAATTACGGTCTTGAAAGAAATGGATTAGGCTTACATACAAGGTTGTCAAAGAAATAGGCTAAAGGCTCAAAAGGGTTAACTAGGATGATGTCCATGGGTAGGTAAAACTGAAGGTAAACATGTATAGGTTGCCAAAGAAATGCCTAAATCATATCCTAAACTTACACTCCTTATTTTCTCTTTGCATACATACCAGGCAAGTTCTAGCATCAGCCACATACATAGAATATACTATTATCTCACACACACAAGGCACATGGTCGACTTGATTGGAAGTAATATAGACTCGCGACCCAACAAGTGAAGGAATTGAATCACACAATATCACATATTGAGTCACAACTAGAGCCTAAACATCTCAATAGTCACAATTGTAGCACATACTCTTGTTATAATCTCATGCTGCCTATCAAAATAATTTCATGCGAAGCTAAAAAAAATTTTAACTACTAAAAAAAACAAAACGAAACAAAAATAAAACAAAAGCAAACAAACATAGATGCGAATAGAGAAGTATAGCATGCAATACCACCACCCCACACTTAGTCGAGACACTGTCCTCAGTGGAAAATAAATAAGAAGAACCTGGTTAGTCGGACTTATCCTCTATGTCTGGGGTCATACCCCTTGCATTGGAATCATCATCAGAGTCGTCATCCTCAGAAGTTCCTCATAAGTATCCCACTTAATTCCAAGCGTGAGTCGAGGTATTTGCAGTGAGGAGGGTTCTCCTTGCTCCTTGCGGCCTCTTTTCTTGCTCTTTTGGGAAGTGGTAGCCTTTTCTTTGCCTTGTCTTGCTTTGGGTGCCATTGTACCTGAGACTTGAAATAGTGTTAATGGTAGCACAATCCCAATGGATACAATCTATACACAAGCAGTAGGGGTACCACCCTACACTTAGTTTGTTGCTACAAATTAGTGAAGTGAAAGTGGTCGATTACTTAGACTTCATCGACATGCGTTTTAGGAGCTATATTCCAACGAGAAAATCAGAGATATATCACTTCTTGCAACCTTTGCAATACTTTCATGTTAGGTATAACAAGACGACTACATAGGAATTACATTATGGTATCGTTTCTATCAATAAACTCAACCTCCTATGTCGGTAGGCAGTTATAAGTCTTATTCCGATGAACGGGATATTCTAACATGTAAGTATTCAAGTGACAAGATTATGCAATGTTCATTACTATAGCAATTCTGCAAGTAGTATAACAATGCATCAAAATCAAATTCAAGTCGGACATAAGTTAAGAGCATCCTAACGTACATGTTCACTCACTTGGTTTTGTATCAACAATTCAAACACGTTCACATCACCAATACTTTTTCAAGATTTAGAAATTCATAATAGGTGTAGTAAAGTAGTACTTACAAAATATAAATGAAGAACAAAGTAGTACTTACTTGGTTGAAGCCTTTGGATGATGTTCTTGTGATGAAAAAGAGCAAAAGGAAACTTTTTGATAGGTTTTGGAGACTATAGGTGGTGCATAAGCTAGGTTTCCAATGTGTTTTTGGTTCAAGATTAAGTCTCATATTTATAAGAAAAGGTTGGGTCGAGTTTTGGCCCATTAAAATCAGATTTGGAGACCAAAAGTGACCATAGGTGGTGCCTAATGCTTTGCCTAGTTGAGCAGAATGCCATAGCATATGCCATGCATTTATTTAAGAATGCCATACACTATGCGGCGCATTGTCTATAGCATAATGGGACATATGCGCCGCATAGTCTATGGCATATGAGATACTGAGACCAAATGCCATAGCATAGGCGACGCATAGTCAAAAGCATACCTAGGAATAGGCGGCGCATAGTGTATAACACACTAGATTCCGAGACCTTAGGCTATAGGATAGGTTGTGCATCGTTCTTGGCCTAGTTTTACCAAGGCCTAGCCTTCCTCGAAGCCTATTTTGGCGTGAGAAAGGCTCAATCCATAGCCTTATGCATCACCCTTCCTAACTTACCAACTTTACCATACAATGCGTCCAAATCGTCAATTGAAATCAATCTCCTCGTTGACTACTTCTTGCACCTATATTCACTCAAACAAATGAAAACGATTAGTATGATGGGTTGCCTCCCACCAAGCGCCTTAGTTTTGGTCGTGGCACGACTCTTATTTTTGGATTTTTCATTTATCAAAATCAAATCAAGTACTAGAATGAAAGAAAACGATAAACTATAAATGAAAAATGATAAACGATGGGTTGCCTCCCATCTAGCGCCTTATTTATTGTCGTGGCTCGACATAGTTACCTCGAGTACTCAGACTTCGTCGAGGTAAATGATGGATTGTTTTCTGAAAGGATTTAGACGACAATGAGGCTTACATGTGGGCATGCGATCTTCTTCACCAATTATATCATCAATAGTCCAACCCATAGCTCTCTTGTATCTCTTTAGAGCAGAGATGAGAGCTTCTACGTGCTGTTCACTTAAATCATTTGCACTCTCCGAAAGTATATTTCTACTTTCCAAGAACACATACCTTAGATAATCGGGGAGCTCTTGCGATTCTAGCATTGGTGTCTCGTCAATGAGAGTCTTCGCTGTTGGTTGATTCTTGAGATCACAATCCGGTTGCTTAGGAGTATAAGACTCTATTTCTGTTAGAGCACCCATAAGTTCTTCATAATCTTCATTATCCTCATGCTCAACTTTCAGTGGCGCAGCAGACAATGGCTCAACAGTAAGCTGTTTCTCTACAGATAATGCTTTCTTATCTTCATAATGAACATCATCTACAGAGAACACATCCATATCTTTTGGCTGCTTCATCGCTTTGCACAAATCAAAACGAATCACTTCGTCATTCATTCGAAATAAAAGCTCATTATCTCTCATGTCAATAAGCACACTTCCTGTTGCAAGGAAAGGACGTCCCAAGATTATGGGAACTTCAGAATCCACCTCGCAATCCAAAATCACAAAGTCTGCAGGAAAAATGAAGGTAGACACCTTCACCAACACATCATTCAAGATACCCACAGGTCGTTTTACCGATCTATCAGCCATTACGAGCCTCATATTGGTTGGTGTCGGATCGCCTAACCCCAACTTCTTGTAGACGGATAGTGGCATCAAATTGATGCTAGCACCCAGATCGCACAATGCCTTAGCAAAATTCATAGATCCAACCGTGCAAGGAATAGTGAAAGCACCAGGGTCTGCCTTCTTCTGTACTAAGGACCTTGTGGCAATTGCACTGCAATGATGAATATTATCTGCCGGTTCATAGCTTACTGCCCGTTTTTTTGTCAATAGCTCCTTCATGAATTTAGCGTACCCAGGCATCTTTTCTAGCGCCTCTACCAACGGAACATTAATGGTCAGCTGCTTCAACATGGTCATGAATTTGCTGAACTTTGTATCATCCGCCACCTTCTTCAATCTTTGAGGAAAAGGTGGTGGTGGGTATGGAATTGTTCTCTCCATGGCTTTCTTCTCCTCTTGCTTCCATTTTTCAGCTTTTCCAGGCTGCACGTTGTGAGGAGTGATGTTAAGGACGTTAGGATCGGCTGCTGCGGCATCTTCCCCTTTCGCCTTATCATCAATTTCCGCTTCTTTGTCAACCACTTGCTTGCCTTTTTCTGAAGTTTCCAGCACCTTACCACTTTGGGTAGTGATGGCCATGCATGACCCATCATTCCTTGGGTTTTGCACAGTATCGCTAGGTAGAGTGCCAGCCTTTCTTTGATTGAGTGCTGCTGACAGTTGGCTCAATTGCTGCTCTATTTGCTTGATTGAAGTGGAATGAGAATCAACTAGTTGTTTCATGGAGGACAAATCATTAATTACCTCAGTAACTCCCGCGCTTGTTGCTTCCACTCCTTTCAATAATTTAGCCATCATGTCTTCCATACTTCCAGAATTAGATGTGGTGGTATCACGTCTACCAGGGGGAACGTACAAACCACTCTTTTCATTGTTTTTCTTCCAACTACCTTGGTCTTTGCTTCCAGATTTATCATAATAGTTCTAACCTTGGTTTCCTTGGGTATTCCCACGGAAACCCCCCTGATTGTTCAAGTAGTTGGCCTCCTCTTCCGAATCAGATTCGTCTCTTCCTTTTAGCGCCATAACTTTCACTTTTTCGGTCTTCCCTGATAATAAATGCTTTGTCAGAAGATCCACTTGTGTTTTCATGTGCGCTAAATCTTGATCACGTTCTTCTTGTCTTCTTCTTTGGTCTGCAGTCATGCCTATAGATAAAGTGGGGCTTGCTACCTCGGAATCCCTGGTATGCCAAGCTCTACTTTGTTTCGTCATGCGATCTAGCATATTGCTTGCTTGACCAAAGGTGAGATCCATAAAGGATCCTCCAGCTGCATTATCCACCACTGGTTTAGTTATTGAATTCAGGGCTCTATATAATATCTCCATTAGGTGAACATTAGTCATATGATGGTTTGGGCACCTCATTAGCTTCGTCTTGAACCTCTCCCATGTTTCATGAAGAGCTTCAGTTGGAAGCTGTCGAAAATTGGTGATCTCATCCCTCAACTGTGATCTTTTGGATGGCGGAAAGAATCTTTCTAGGAAAGCGTCTTTCAATTACCTCCAATTAGTAATAGAATCAGGAGTCAGCCCATTCAACCATAGAGTTGCCTCCCCAGACAGAGACAATGGAAATAAGCGTAGTCGAATTGCATTCTGTCCAACGCCAGGATTGTCGAATGACTTGCATGTAGAAATAAAGTTGATCAGATGCATATTCGGATCATCGCCTACTAGTCCACCAAATAATCCCTTGAGTTGCAAAAGCTGAATCATGGTGCTAGTGATATTGAACTTTGCTCCAGGTGCTAAGGGAGGAAGAATAATAGCTCCTGTGGCACCAGCTTCGTCAAGATCATCTTCATCATCATCGAACAGCATGGGTACAGTTCGGCGTTCATGCCTATATCTTGCTTGACGATCTCTTCTGTTTGCTGGTGTCGCCATCTCAGCAGTATGCTGTGGGTTTAGTAGCTCTTCATCACCCAGATCCTCATCGTCAGGATTTGTTGCTCGCCTACGGTTATCAATTTTCTGTTGATGCACTTGAGCAGCCATCCTTTCAATTTCACGTTGTGCATCCATTGATGCACTGAACAAACCTGAATAAAACAAAAACAACAACTAAAAGTAAAAGTACGAGAATCTTTGACCAAAGAGTCTAGTAATTATCACAAACTTAGTTGACACTCGTATTCTCCGGCAACGACGCCAATTTTTAATAACGCTCAATCTACAACTCTCATTTGAGTGTAAAGCGGTCGTTAGAAAATATAGAACCCAACCTGGGTTGGGTGTCGATCCCACAGGGAATAGCTTGGCCAACAAGTAAGTAAAATTACTAAACTTTTGGTGCAAGTCTCGTAAGAAGGGGGGATTCTTGTTTTGCAAGTAATGTAAACAAAAGCTGAAAATAATAAAGTAAAAAGAGAGAGATTGTTACGTTAGTTGTAAACAATGAGAATTGAAGCATTGGGGTTATGTCCACCTTCTGAGGTATACGTCTCTATTGGCTATGAGTGTGTAGAATTCTGACATGCAATTGCTTATAGAGGATTGTAGTCGATGGTAAATCCAAGCGTCTCTCGACCTAAACAAGGACTATTTCACTTTAACTCTCTCGAGCTTAAAGCGTGTCTAACGGTACGAATTCTCCAAGAGGTTAGTCCAGTTACGGCACTAGCTTTTTAATAGGAAAGGGTGTCCTACTACCTTGACATTATCTCTTTTCCAGACAAATAACTTTTCTCTCGAACAAGTTAAATGTTAGACTGGCGTATTCTTGCGTTTGCAACCGCAAAGAATGTAGATTAAGATGAAGAGAATAATGATATAAGCAATATACGTGCCTTGAACTCACAAACTCACAGGAATAGATAGTAACTCATTCGGCTTCCATAACCCCAACAGAGAAGTTTAGTTACCCATGAATGCGAAGGAAATCACGATTGACATTGTTATTATATCACGATATTGAGTAATGGCGTGTAGATCAAATGATAGGCGTGAGGCGTGATTCCTTAGCAAGTAACGATTCTCTTGTTGTGGAATTTAAGAATAGAAGAGTAGAAGAAGAAAAATAGAATTGAATTGTAAGACGAGAAGTTAAGAAGATGTTCTAAAATCTCTAGCATGATAGGGTATTTATAATACCCATACCTACTCCTGCTAAGCTAATGAAATAAATAACCAAATCCTACTAGACTAATGAAATCCTTAACCCAAATGTACTAGGTTAAGGTAACATTATCATAATCCACATAAAATAATGAAATACATAACCTAATTGTACTAGGTTAATGTATAATTGTCAAAATCCAGCTTTGTGTCTGTAAGTCCCCAAAGTCTTCAGAATTGCTGTTTTAGCCCGGGACAGATTTTCCATGCAGCAGTTTTGGTCCTTTAGGCGTCCAAACTCCCTTTCCTTCCTTCGTGAGCTTTCTTTAGCGTCAAGTAAGCCATAAAATGCTGAATTATGCATCATTTATACCTGAAACATTACTAATCATGTTCGTTAGCTCATTTACAGGAAAAAGGACTAAAAGTGCATGAAATATATAATTTGTTCTCAAAACTAGGCTAAAATATGGGCAAAATATATTGATATAGGCGCGTAAATTCGCCTATCATCATAATACATGATTTAATAATATATAACATGACTGATACTGGAGTTCTGATAACATGGGCGACAGTGTCTGACAATCTTGAATCTGATGAAACTATCTGAGTTTCGTACTATAACTGAATTGACTGTATCTGATAGTCCTAGTATACTGAAGTCTGAAGAACTATCTGAGTTTTTTTACTGAGACTGAGACTGAAACTATGGAAGGTAGTTATTTAACCGACATGCCCCATATATGCCATTATAGCTAAGTTGGGGTCTAATTTCTACCCTGACTGGATGGGTGTCAATACCACACCACTGGTAAGGACAGACTATGAAAACCCTATACTGGCAGGTACTCATAATGAGAACGGTGGGAATTCTCTACTGGAAGGTAGGCCACCTCATATACCCTCAACTAGCACGTATGATGTCTCAACCTATGCTGCTACATAGTACTGGAACACAAGAATTGCTTCTAGAAATCACATCCTCGACTGGCAGGTGAGTTTCCATCCTTGGGTTTACTCGGTGCTAACTTCTACTCCCAACTGAAGAGACTGAACATGATTAATTGACTGGACATGTACTGACCTTACTGAATCCCGTTGACTGGCGGAACACTACTGATATCTGATAACTGACTGAGATCATGAGGTTTCCTGAGTCACATGACTGACTGAATTCTACTGAATCATGGCTTGATTTCGGATATAATGAAAATATGACATAACTCTAGGCACACAACTATATTTTTTGGGTACGAGTACCCCCAGGACTTGATGGAAGGAAACTGACACAACTTGACTTACTTGATCATAAAGACAGAGTTCAAAATTCATAATGTCATAAGTAAGGGATTTCATACTTCACATAATTATCATATTCTTGTTCATGGAAGGGAATACATTTAACATGAAACTACTTGCATGGTTTCAATATCATTAGCATTTCATAGCACAACAACCAATACATAACTATAGCATGAAAATCATATTGAGTCATAAGTGATAGCATGGACTTGTAATTTGGGAATGATTGAGTCATGAAAACATGGCTTCTACTATTCTAAGCATTTTATCAAACACCTTGCATGCACTCTTTAGGGCATAGGTGTGTTCATCAAATTAAAAATCTAACACCCCCAAATTCATGGGTTTCAACCAACAAGCTCACACAATTCATGAAGATACATCAGGATCACGTGTTGTAACTCAATTAACAACCATAAATCATGAACATGATCATATCACAATCACATAACCACAATATACCATTTAAAATATGGTTCTTGGACTCCATGGATGAAAGAAATTCGTGTATGAACACTACGCATACCTTAGGTTAGGAATCCGTGAAAATTAGCTGTGAAATAGGCTTGGAATTTTAAACCCGTAATTAAACCCTTGACTTGTTCTTGATGGTTCTTGAGAGAATTTCAGCAAAAGGAGTATATTTTGGTGCTTTGAAGCCTAATCCCGTGTTTCTGACTTATATAGGGATAGGAAATTAACCAAATTACCCCTCAAGGCACGAAAGTGAAATGCTGAAACTGGGCACCCTCACCGGAGTTGCAGGGTGTCGCCTGACAAGTCCCCCACTCTAGCTAGGGTGGCGCTGGCAGATCGCCCTGTGCTACTATTTGGGCACCCAAACGTGCCCTTACTCTACTCCAAAAATTACGAAACTCACCCGGGATGTACTACGACCTTGCCCCATCGCAACACAACTTGAAAATTTGAAAACGGATGTCGAAAAGGTCGTCAAATAAATCCCTGAAGTTTGGTGGTCTAAAATGAGACTAAGTGTTGAACACTTAGCTAAAATTTTCTAAGTGTTGGACCCTATATTGATCTTCAAAAATCTAAACGAGCTGAAGACGAATGCAATGATTTTGCGGGATCTTACAATATCTCCCCCTTGAGAACATTCGTCCTCGAATGAGACTGACTGAGAGGGGAAACAACAAGATGAACATGATCTAGACATGAATGACTGAAACATGATCTCATGACTGACGTGACTGACAACTGAATATGTTATACTGAACATGCATATCTAATGCATGTGTAACTGATTCATGAATGCATGACTGAGGTTTCTGATAACTGAGGTTCTTGCAATGAGAATGCATATCTGATGCATGATTAAATACTGGATTGATATATGTATGCATGATTGAATATGCAATGGTACTTGGTACCAGATTTGTGATAAAACATGAGCATGAAACTGAATACCAAATTGTATTGAATACTGAACATGAAACTGAGTAAGCTTAAGGAGAACTGTTGCCTTGAGCTTGATCTGGACTGGCGGAGAAGAGGTGAGGATACGTGGTATGCATGTCTGCTTCTGCTTCCCAAGTAGCTCCCTCAACGGACTGATTTCGCCAAAGAACCTTGACTAGAGGGACTTCTTTGTTCCTTAGTCTGCGAGTCTGATAGTCTAAGATTTCAACTGGAACCTCTTCATAAGAGAGATTGTTCTGAACATTAATGCTTTGAATAGGGACTACGATTGATGGGTCACCTATGCACTTCTTGAGAAAAGAGACATGAAATACTAGATGAACTAAAGTTAGATCTGAAGGCAACTCGAGCTCATAAGATACCTAGCCGAAATGACTGAGAATTTTGAAAGGACCGACATATCGGGGACTGAGCTTTCCCTTCTTGCCGAATCTCTTCACTCCCTTCATGGGAGAGATCTTTAGGTAGACATAGTCACTAATCTCAAACTCAAGATCCTTTCTGCGCACATCTGCATAGGACTTCTGTCGGCTCTGAGCAGCCCGAAGTCTTTCTCTAATCAACTGGACTTTCTATAAGGCGTCGAATACTAGGTCAGGCCCTATAACTGAGGCCTAACTAACTTTGAACCACCCAACTGGAGATCTGTACCCCCTACCATAGAGAGCTTCAAATTGAGTCATCTGAATACTGGAATGATAGTTATTGTTGTATGCAAACTCAATCAAAGGCAAGTGGTCATACCAATTTCCCTTGAAATCAATTGCACACGCCCTTAGCATATCTTCTAAAGTTTGGATGGTCCTTTCTGCTTGACCATCTGTCTGAGGATGAAAGGCTATACTGAGATGAACTTGGGTACCAAGACCCTTTTGGAATGCTTTCCAGAAGTAAGAGGTGAACTGGGTACCTCTATCTGAGATGATGGATAAAGGAACACTGTGCAATCTGACCAACTCTCTGATGTAGAGTTTGGCGTAATCCTCGGCTGAGTAAGAGGTATGAACTGGAAAAAAATGAGCTAACTTGGTCATTCTGTCTACAATGACCCAAACTGAATCATGCTGATAACGAGTTCGAGAAAAAACCATCACGAAATCCATGTTCACTTCTTCCCACTTCCAAGTAGGAATGGTGAACTCCTGCATGGAACCACTAGGTTTTTGATGCTCTATCTTAACTTGCTGACATGTAGAGCACTTAGCCACAAATTCTGCAATATCTCTCTTCATCCCACTCAACCAATAGATCTCCCGTAAATCATGGTACATCTTAGTGGCCCCTGGATAAATAGAGTATCGCTCACCATGCGCTTCAGCAACAATTCGCTGCCTTAAGTCATCTACACTTGGAACACACAGATGACCCTGACAACGAAGAACACCATCTCCCCCTTGAGAGAAAACCTCTACTTTCTGATTCTGAACTAACTCTTTTAGCTTGACAAGGCTAGGATCCCTGTCTTACTTTTCTTTCACCTCAAAAACTAGAGATGATTCTAAACTATTCTGAACACATACACCGCCCTCTGAAGAATCGACTAAGCGAACACCCAGTCTGGCAAGCTGATGGATTTCCCGAGCTATATTCTTTTTGCTATCCTCAATGTGAGAAACAATACCCATGGAGAGTCTACTTAGAAATTCGGCCACAACATTGGCCTTGCCCAGATAATAAAGGACACTCATGTCATAATCTTTCAAGAGCTCTAACCACCTTCTCTGACGAAGATTGAGATCTTTTTGAGAAAAGACATACTGAAGCCTCTTATGATCTGTGAAGACATCTACATGAACACCGTATAGATAATGCCTACAAATCTTTAAGGCAAATACTACAACTGCTAACTCAAGGTCATGAGTAGGGTAATTCTTCTCATGTGACTTTAACTGTCTGGAGGCGTAGGCTATGACCTTACCATGCTGCATGAGGACACAACCTTAACCCACTCTGGATGCATCATAATATACTACGAACCCATCTGAACCATCTAGAAGAGCTAGAACTAGAGCTGAAGTGAGTTGAGTCTTCAACTCCTGAAAACTCTTCTCGCAAGAATCTGACCATTGAAACTTGAACTTTTTCCGAGTCAATCTGGACATAGGAGATGCAATAGAAGAAAATCCCTCAACAAACCATCTGTAATAGCTAGACAAACCCAAGAAACTCCTGATATCTGATGGAGACACGGGGCGAGGCCATTTTGTTACCGCTTTGGTCTTTTGAGGATCTACTCGAATTCCATCACCAAAAATAATATGGCCAAGGAATGCTACTGATCTTAGCCAAAACTCGCACTTACTGAATTTGGCAAACAACTAATGATCTCTAAGAGTCTGAAGAACAATTTTGAGATAGTCTGAATGATCGCGCTCAGTGCGGGAATAGACCAGAATATCATCTATGAATACTATGATAAACATTTCCAAGTACTGCTTGAACACACGATTCATCAGGTCCATAAAAGCAGTTGGGCATTGGTAAGACCAAAGGACATGACTAGAAACTCGAAGTGACCATACCGAGTACGGAAAGCTGTCTTCGGGATGTCACATTCTCTAACTCTGAGCTAATGGTAGCCTCATCTGAGGTCTATCTTAAAGAAATAACTGGCACCCTGAAGTTGGTCAAATAAGTCATCTATTCTAGGAAGTGGATACCTGTTCTTGACCGTAACTTTATTGAGCTGGCGATAATCAATACATATCCTGAGAGATCCATCTTTCTTGTGCACGAATAAGACTGGTGCGCCCTATGGGGAAACGCTGGGTCTGATGAATCCCTTCTCTAAAAGATCCTTCAACTGTTCTTTCAGTTCCTGGAGTTCTGTTGGTGCCATTCTGTATGGCAGAATAGAGATAGGCTGAGTATCTGGGATAAGGTCGATACCGAAGTCTCTTTTCCTTTCGGGAGGAAGGCCTGGAAAATCTTTGGGAAAGATGTCTAAATACTCATTAACAACTGGGACTGATTCAAGACTGGGAGATCCGAAACCCGAGTCCTTAACATGAACAAGATTATAAACACATCTCTTAGCTATTATTTTCCTTGCCCGAAGGTAGGAAATAAGCTGACCCCTAAAAGATAAAGTACTACCCTTCCACTCTAAGACGGGCTCATTCGGAAACTAAAACTAAAATATTCTGTTTTTGCAGTCGACTGTGGCATAGTAAGAATGAAGCCAATACATGCCAAGAATGACATCAAAATCAGTCATTTCTAATTCGACTAAATCTACTGACGTGACTTTCTGAACTATCATAACCAGGAAGTTCCTGTATACCCGCCGATCTATGATGGTTTTACCCACTGGGGTGGATACTGAAAAGGGCTCTGCTAGAATTTTGGGACTGACTCAAAAATCGCTTGCTATATAAGGAGTAACAAAAGACAAGGATGCACCTGGATCTAGCAAAGCATAAGCATGAACATGAAAGATATGTAACATACCAGTAACAACATCAGGAGAATTTTATCGATCCTCTCGGGTCTAAAGAGCATAAAGTCTATTTGGGCGTTGCCCACTAGAAGCACTGAAAGTGGCACCTTGTTGGTTCGAGCGACCAGACTGAGCTGTAGAACGGTTCTGCTGACCCTGAGGAACCGACTACGGACAATATCTAATCTTGTGACCTGATTTGCCACATCCAAAGCAAGTATCGTTGCCTTCTCTGCAAGTACCCTGATGGTTCTTGCCACAAGTCTGACAATGAGGATAGGTACGGGTATTGCTAGCACTACCCTGATACTTAGAACCTGGTTCTCTATCTCTGTTTCCATCTCTGAATTTTGGCACTGGGGCACTGGCGGAGGAAGGAGCTGGAACTGCTGGCTTAGGACAAAACTGTGAACGGTTTCCTCCTTCTGATTTGGGTTGAGCAAAACTGAAACTGCCTGACCTTGCTCTCTTGTTCTGCCTCTCCCTAGTCCTAATCTTTTGCTCCTCTATTTGTTGAGCATGGGTCATAATCCTGGATAAATTCATATCACTGTTCAGCATCGCAAACCTACACTCATTTACTACGCTATCATTCACCCCTGACACGAATTTGCTCATCTTAGCCATGCTGTCTGCAACCACATGAGGGGCATATCTGGCTAACTGAGTAAATTTGAGAGAGTACTCCTTAACCATCATATTTCCCTGCCTGAGGTTTATGAACTCTAGAACCTTTTCCTCCCTCAGCTCTTGGGGAAAGAATCTGTCTAAGAAAGCCATGATAAATTCCTCCCACTCTATGGGACCTGCACCATCTACCCTTTCGGACTTCCACTGCTTGTACCAAGTATGAGCCACATCTTGCAACTGGTATGCGGCTAACTCAAAACTCTCAACAGAAGTAACTCCCATGATGTCTATGACCTTCTGGACTTGGTCAATGAATTCCTGAGGGTCTTTGTCAGACTTAGACCCGAAGAAAGATGAAGGGTTCATTTGGGTGAAGTATCGAACCCTAGCTGCGACTGAGTTAGCCACTGGATTGTCCAGAACGACTGTTGGCCGTTCATTTTGGGCAGCCACAAACTGAGCAAGTGTGGTGAATGCGGTTCTAAACTCCGCATGCGAAACATGTTCGCCCAATGGATCTTCGGGCTGAGGAGCTGGCTGGTTTCTTCTCTTTAGAGGCATGTTCTGAAATAAGAGAAGAACGAATTAGACTGGGAATTTAACTTGAGATTGTGCTCACTAGTACGACATGAATACTGAAAGAAGGGAAACTGTTCCTAAAACATCTCATAGCCTCCTATACGTAAATGTGACGCGCAACACACCCATATACAAGACTCTACTAGATGTAGTTTTCAGACTTCCTAGGACTCTATTGAACCTTAGGCTCTGATACCAAGTTTGTAACACCCCAATTTTTCTGAACCAGAACGCTACACATTGCTTATGACCCCGAAGGACCACAAGCTAACCCATGACTGATATTTGTACCTGTACACTACATAATATACATGTAAAATGCGGAAAGCATGAACAATAGTCCATAAGGTTCAGTTGAATAAAGTATCTAATTAATCATAACATCCATATGGGGTAACGAATACCTAAAACAACTGAAGTTTGAATCTAAAATCTGAAAGCCTCTAAATACTGTCTGAGTAAAGAGTTGAAGGAACATGTCTCCAACTAACTCTGTAAACTAAAAGCTAACCGAAATAATAAATAAAATAAAATCATATTGTCCTCGAATGAAGAAGACTCACGGCAACTCTGTATACTGAAATGCGACTGCTACTGCTAATCTGGAACTCGTGTCTCTGAACCTATGGTGTAACATAAAAAGAAAGAACCATAGCGCAAATGCATCAGTACAATTGAAAGTACTGAGTATACGAGTGAGGTAAACTAAATGCAAAGGTTTTACATGCATGAACAATGCTAACTGTCTGACTAATATAGACGTGAGAGTGCAAACATGCATACATAGCAACTAAGATCGTGAATACGTGATAGGTGGATCTGTACGCTAATACATGATTTACTGATATCTAACATGACTGATACTGGAGTTCTGATAACATGGGCAACTGTGTCTGACAGTCCTGAATCTGATGGAACTATCTGAGTTCCGTACTATAACTGAATTGACTGTATCTGACAGTCTTAGTATACTGAAGTCTGAAGAACTATCTGAGTTCTTTTACTGAGGCTGAGACTGAAACTTTGGGAGGTAGTTGTTTAACCGACATGCCCCATGTATGCCATTATAGCTAAGTTGGGGTCCAATCTCTGCCCTGACTGGAAAGGTGTCAATACCGCGCCACTGGTAAGGACAGACTGTGAGAACCCTCTACTGGCAGGTACTCATAATGATAATGGTGGGAACCCTCTACTGGCAGGTAGGCCACCTCATCTACCCTTAACTAGCAAGTATGATGTCTCAACCTATGCTGGCTACGTAGTTCTGGAATGCAAGGATTGCTTCTAGAAATCACACCCTCTACTGGCAGGTGAGTTCCCATCCTTGGGTTTACTCGGTGCTAACTTCTACTCCCAACTGAAGAGACTTAACATGATTAACTGACTGTACATGTACTGAGCTTACTGAATTCCGTTGACTGGCGGAACACTACTGATATCTGATAACTGACTGAGATCATGAGGTTTCCTGAGTCACATGACTGACTGAATTCTACTGAATCATGGCTTGATTTCGGATATAATGAAAATATGACATAACTCTAGGCACACAGCTATATTTTTTGGGTACGAGTACCCCCAGGACTCGATGGAAGGAAACTGACATAACTTGACTTACTTGATCATAAGGACAAAGTTCAAAATTCATAATGTCATAAGTAAGGGATTTCATACTTCATATAATTATCATATTCTTGTTCATGGAAGGGAATACATTTAACATGAAACTACTTGCATGGTTTCAATATCATGAGCATTTCATAGCACAACAACCAATACATAACTATAGCATGAAAATCATGTTGAGTCATAAGTGATAGCATGGACTTGTAATTTGGGAATGATTGAGTCATGAAAACATGGCTTCTACTATTCTAAGCATTTTATCAAACACCTTGAATGCACTCTTTAGGGCATCGGTGTGTTCATCAAATTAAAAATCTAACACCCCCAAATTCATGGGTTTCAACCAACAAGCTCACACAATTCATGAAGATACATCAGGATCACGTGTTGTAACTCAATTAACAACCATAAATCATGAACATGATCATATCACAATCACACAACCACAATATATCATTTAAAATGTGGTTCTTGGACTCCACGGATGAAAGAAATCCGTGGATGAACACTACACATACCTTAGGTTAGGAATCCGTGAAAATTAGCGGTGAAATAGGCTTGGAATTTAAAATCCCTAATTAAACCCTTGACTTGTTCTTGATGGTTCTTGAGAGAATTTCAGCAAAAGGAGTATATTTTGGTGTTTTGAAGCCTAAATCCTGTGTTTCTGACTTATATAGGGGTGGGAAATTGACCAAATTACCCCTCAAGGCACGGAAGTGAAATGCTGAAACTGGGCGCCCCCACCGGAGTTGCAGGGCGTCGCCTGGCAAGTCCCCCGCTCTAGCCAGGGGGGCGCCTTGACTAGAGCGATGCTCAAGCCAGGGAGGCGCGGGCAGATCGCCCTGAGCTACTGGTTTGGGCACCCAAACGTGCTCTTACGCTACTCCAAAAATTCTGAAACTCACCTGGGATGTACTACAACCTTGCCCCATCGCAACTCAACTTGAAAATTGAAAAACGGAGGTCGGGAAGGTCGTCAAATAAATTCCCGAAGTTCGGTGGTCTAAAATGAGACTAAGTGTTGAACACTTAGCTAAAATCTTCTAAGTGTTGGACCCTATATTGAGCTTCAAAGAGCTAAACGAGCTGAAGACGAATGCAATGATTTTGCGGGGTCTTACAGAAATAGTCTAGGGTCATAACAATACAGGGAATACTCAAGATTATAGGAGAAGACCCTTTAGATTACTCAATGTAATGATACAGCAAAAAAACTTTTAAGACCTGATATGATACATAATGTATGGTTATCTCTTGTGAATAGGGTTCTAATGTTCAAAGTATGGACTAAGCTGCAGAAATTAGCCTACCAAACTAAGAAGCTGAAGAAAGAGTATAGTTTAGTTGACAAGAAGCTGCAGCTGCTAAGAGAAAAATTACAAGAAGTGCAGGAGAATACGAGTGTAGAATTGTTTAATTAGTCATTGATTGAGGAAGAGAGAGACATCCTATGGATGGTTAAGAAGTGAGAAGGGGTGAATGGAAGAATTTTAAGGCAGAAATCAAGAGCTACCTTGATAGCTCATGGTGATAGGAACTCAAGATACTTCTTTACTCACTTAAAAGTCAGACAAGTTAGAAACAAGATAGCTATTATTTATACTAAATAGGGTATGGAAATGATACACCCTTACTTGATTTAAGAGGAATTTCTAGCTTTGTTCAAGTCTTTTTTTTGGGGACAGCTACAGACACTTTATCATCTATAAATGTTAATATTACTAGGAATGTGCCATGTTTATCTCTACTGCAACAATGAAGTCTACTGGTGCCTGTTAATATAGAAGATGTTACAAAAGCTATAAAGGAGTTGTCTATGGATAAAACTTCAGAAATTGATGGATTCAATATTGAATTCTTTGAGAATCACTGGTCTACAACTTAAAATGATATAACTTAGGGCATTCTATAATTTTCCACTACTGGGAAGCTATTGAAAAGTGTTAATACACCTACTATAACTCTAGTACCTAAGGTAACTATGCCAACTTATGTGAAAGAATATAGGATAGGTCAATAGCCTGTTGTACTACTATATATAAGCATATCAATAAGATTTTAACTGCCAAATTAAGCTAGTGGTAGACTCTATTGTTAGTTCTTCTCAATCATCTTTCATTGAGGGAGAGAACATACTTGATAATGTTATTATTTCCCATGAATTGGTGAAGGGATATTCAAGGAAAGGGGTCTCTCCTATATGTACTATAAAGAAGGACATGGAATGACATTTCTTAAGGATGGTGTTACTTGAGTTTGATTTCCCAACTCAACTAATTAAGTTGATAATGGAGTGCGTTGACATTGACACATTGTCCAATATACTTTATTGATTAATGAGGGGATTTTACCTATTTTTTCAGGCCAAGAAAGGATTGAGACAAGGGAATTCTATGTTCCCTTATCTCTTTGTCATAGTTATGGAATACCTCCACAGAAAATTGCATCATTCAATACATGAGCCTTAATTTAATTATCACCCTAGACGTAAGAAGCTTAATATCTTTCACATTTGTTTTGCGGATGATCTGCTCATATGTTGAAGAGAAGACCTAGAGTCTACTAAGCTGCTGCTTCATACTTTTCAATATTTCTCAATAGTATCAGGATTGCAAAATAACCAGGACAAAAGCTCTATATACATTGCAGATGTGTCTGATCATACTAAGAATCAAATATTGATTAAGATTCAAATACAACATGGTGAACTGCCTTTTAGGTGCCTTGGGGTGCCTCTGTCCACTAGGAAATTGTCAGTTCATCAATGCCTTTCTTTGGTTGAGAAGATGATTGCAAGAGTGAAGCATTGGTTATCAAAATTCCTCTTTTATAGTGGCAAATTACAACTTATCAAGAGTGTCTTGTTTGAGATGCAAACTTACTCGGCATAAATATTTTTTCTTGTCCAAGAAGATTGTTAAAATGGTGAATGGTATTTGTAGAACCTTTTTATAGACTAGAAGCAATAATAATTCTAGAAATATACTTGTAGCATAGAAAAAAATATGTCGAACTAAGGCAGCTGATGGGATAAATATTATTAATACTGATGTGTGGAACAAACCAGCAATTTGTAAGTTGTTTTGGGTTATAGAACATAAAAAGGAAAAGTTGTGGATAGTTTCTACATAAGAAGGAGAACCTAACAAATATGAACACACCAAAGCAGGCTTGTTGGCTCATTAGGAAGATATTTGATGCAAGGACATGGTTTGCCAATAGTGGTGGTATGACTACATTGATGCAAACTACTTATTATACTATTAAGAAAAATTATACCACTTTAAGACCATCATACCCACAGGTGGATAGGAGAAGTGTAATTCAGGTGCAAGGCATACTAGCCAGACACCAATTTATAGTATGGATGGCACTACAGAGGAAATTTTCCTCTGGTTAAAAAATGGGGTATAGTTGTGCATCGTGATTGTGTACTATGTAACACTACCAACATGGAGACCTTTGACCTCATGTTCTTCTCTCTGCTCATATTTGGTCTACTATCTTGTGTTGGTTGAGCTACAACAGACAAATTGGTGACTGGACATATGAAAAAAATTGAATGATCAGCTGGACCAAAAACAGCAGACCAAGGGCAGGTATATTGGCATTCTGTTTTGCAGCTACTATCTAACAACATATGGGTTGAGAGAAACAACAGAAAATTTAATGTAGCAGGGGGCAGTGTTACACAAAGGCTGAAAGATACTGCATTGCAGCTGCACATTGAAGGCCAAAAGCACCATAAATAGAGCAGTCAATTGAGCAACCTGGTAGGATATCCTAGATAGATAGAGACGGTTAATGTATTAGAGTTGTTTGTTGAAGCGGGTTTCCCTAGTTTTTTTGTATAGGATTGAAGATGAGCGTTAACCCTGAGTCACAAAGAGTTATCTAATTTGTACAGACTATTTTGGTTAATGGAAATTGTTACGGTTGGGCCAAAAAAGAAATATTGTGTTATTATAATTTTCATGCTAATTAATATATAGTTAGGTGTCAAACCGGTGAATTAGATTAAATTTGCGACGGATTAAAATGGACTGAATTAATAAATAAATCTAAAAATTATACAAATATACTACTTATGTTTCTAATATTATAAAAAATCCCAATTTCCTAAACATATTACAAAAATCCCAACATATACACAGAATGCTATGTATATATCGGCTATGTTATGTATATTAATAGAGAGAGAGGATTGGTATTTATGTTATTTATACTTAATAAATTGACAAGTTATTGGCCCAATCAAAAGTTAATTGGACTGAAATGAACTAAAATGGGGTCATAACTCAACCCAACTTGCTAAGTTTTACAAGCTTATTTATTCTTTTATATGTTTTCGTAGTACTTAACTTGTTATCCTTATTATGACTATATATACTATCAAATAAGAAGAAGAAAAATTAGTTGCATATTTTTGAGAAAATTTCTCATGGTCAATTTAGGCTATAGGCTATGTATCAATCCAATTTTAAATGGAATAAAATGTGGGGAGTTAATAAGGGGTCAACTTTAATAAGTGAACGTGTCAATAATCCGTCCAATCTCCTCACCTGCCCAATCTTGAGCCGATTGGACGGATAATTTTTTATGGGCTAATTTTACGACCTCTATATATAATACACTAATTATACATAACTTTCTGCGTGCTTCAACTGACCATAGAATTTGCCGGGTGATTAAGCAATTTAAATGGTTAGCATTTGCCATGCCCAAAAGCATGGTTCCAATTTTAAAATACATGCATGTAACTCTTGCTTTTCCCAATAGATTTGCATAATATATAATTTCAAACATAGCTATAACCATACATTTTGAGTGACTCTTTTTTATTTTTGGTCATTTTGGCAAATTAAGTGTGTGTGACCCTTTTTAATTTTTCTTTAAACACCTAGGTAATGAGGTTGGTAAGTTGTAACTAGTAAGTAACGAACTCCCTTTAAATTTTCTTGAATTCATTCTATCTTTGGTCCTTCTCTGATGGTGAAGGAGATGAAGAAGATGTCGACTTTAGATCTAATCGGATCAAAAAAAAGGAAGAGGAATATAAATGAGAAGGTGTTTAAGTTCAAGAATTTTGGTGAACAAGGGTTTCCTATTGAGTTTATAGGGTGCAATTTTGAGCAAAATGTTAAGCTTCTTTTGGAATTTGCACAGCAAGAAAATGTTAGTAGTTGGTCATTTCAGCTAGAAGTTCATAGACATCCACCAATGCATGTGGTTCTCTTTGTTGTTGAAGAACAAGTTGAGTTGTCCCTCAATCCTCATTGCAAACATTGTCAATATATAGGTAATATCATTAATTATATGAGATTTGTTACAAGTTCATGTGAAGTCCGTAAATATAGATCGTTAAAAAAATCAATGAATCAAAAAAGATCAGTAGTATATTCAGAACATGTAGTGATGTAACTTCATTTGTTAGGTTTGTGTCTGGTGAAAAATGGTCGTGATCTGTCCCCATAGACACAAAATAAATAAATCAAATACAAAGTGAAATCACTAAAATCATGCAAATTTTTAAAAAATGCCAAGGATGAGTTCAATTTACTCTATATTTCTTTGCCTGCTGTTTCTTCCTCATCTTTACAACTTGCATATTCATTTTATACTTTCACAATTTTCACCGCCTACTTTAATATGTTATAGCAGATAACCAGATATATTTTCAAGATTATTATCCCACTTATCATATACAGTCGGTAGTGGTGGAGTCATTCTTGTTTAAGGGTTATCTAGTGTTGGTTGAAAAGTTACATTGTGTAAATAGGTAACATTTATGTGTGTATACTATATTAGGGGTGACAAAATTAATCCAGGAAAACATGGCCCTCCCAACCTGCTCAAGTTTGGACGGATTAATACCCATTTATTTATTAGCTCAATTCATTTTGGTCCGTCTAATTCAGCACCTTTAAGATCTAGGTTAATATGAAGTTACCCATTTAGACCCCTCCGAATTTAATCCAGTCTGTTCATTTTTTGGCACCTATACATTATATGTTGAATCCCTTTGATTTCTTTGTATATTTACCTTTTTATATTTTTAGTTCCTTAACAAAAAAGGTAGTTCTTCCCCAACCATCGGTATATAAAAGTTAAACTCATTCTAATTAAATCAAACAACATGAGATGAAAGAGTTACCCATTTAGACCCCTCCAAATTTAATCCAATCCGTTCATTTTTTGGCACCTATACATTATATATTGAATCACCTTAATTTCTTTGTATATTTACCTTTTCATATTTTTAGTCCCTTAACAAAAAAGATAGTTCTGCCCCAACCATCGGTATATACAAGTTAAACTCATTTCTAATTAAATCAAACAACATGAGATGAAAGAGTTGCTACCATCAAGTACTTAAGCATGACCAAATTGTTTTTTTTTTTTTTGAACTCTCATTATCTCATGGATGTAGTAATTAAAATGTAGCTCAGGCTGGGGCAACCATCTAATGTGCAACAAGAAGTACCATTTCATGTTGCCCACAAAGGACACAATTGCAGCTTGTGTAGAGGGAGGCCAAAAAAACAATATTGGTGGAGAAAATAGAAGTAAGTTGAATTTGATAGAAATAGAGGGTCATATGATGCATGGTGTGTTTCACTCTAATGGTTTTGGGCATTTGCTTTGTATCAATGGCTCATTGGAGATTGCTTCTTCTGACTTACCTGGCCACTCTATCATGGACTTTTGGGATCGCCTTTGCATTGGACTTGGTGCAAGGTTTGTTATTCTCTTCATTTCATTTTAACTTATGTCACAATGTTTAAAGTTTGACAAACAAAGAATTTTAAAATTTATGGTCTTACACTTGTTGGGACATATTTGTAGCCAGGGAGGGAGTTGGGATGCCGCAGGAGGTCCCTCAACCACGATCATTGTTGAAAAAACTAAAATACACACACACGCACCAACATTAATTTTATGTATAATGAATGTTGAATTTCTTTCTATTTCATTTGTTTACATGTTTGTAATTAGAATTTCCTTAATGAAAAATTCAATTATGATATTGTTTGTAGCATAACATTATTTTCAAAATATAAAAAGACGTTTCTAGTTTTAGAACATACTAAACAAATGTCACATAAAATGATATAGAATGTTTACTAATATAGGTTTGAACTATTTTGTCATATCAATTATGTCTTAATTTCTATGCTCAATCAAACATCACATAATATTTTTTTAATCACTTCTTATTTTTCGAAAGGTCAAATGTTTGGAAAAAGATTTAGCTTATCAAAACGACTAATATTTGAGATCGGACGCATTAATGTCTTATGTTTCACTTGTTTTGAAGGAAAGTGAGCTTAAGAGATGTCTCAACAAAGAAAGGCATGGATCTAAGGCTACTCAACACAGTAGCCTATGGTGAGCCATGGTTTGGGCGATGGGGTTACAAATTTGGCCGTGGAAGCTTTGGTGTAACTCAAGAAACATACCAAAGTGCAATCAATGCCATACAAAACATGCCATTAGCCTTATTGGCACATCATGTAGGGGTCATAAATATTAATGAGATATTAACGGTGTTATCGAGGTACCAAATGTTATCTGGTCATTCATTAGTCACACTTTGTGATGCCATTCATTTCATGTTGGAGCTCAAATCGAGGATTCCGAAGGAAAGTAACCTTACCTCATGTTATCCGGGGCTATTGGTTGACACCACTTGTAGGTGGTCACCTAAACGCATTGAGATGGCTATTAGGGTTGTTGTGGAAGCCCTAAAGAGGGCCGAGTCACGTTGGGTGTCTAGGCAAGAGGTTCGTGATGCTGCTCGTGCCTATATTGGTGATACAGGGCTGCTAGATTTCGTGCTTAAGTCACTGGGAAATCATATTGTTGGAAAGTACTTGGTTCGTCGATGCTTAAATCCAGTGACCAAAGTTTTGGAATATTGTTTAGAGGACATATCTAAAGCATTTCCTAAACAAGATCAAGGTTTTAGGGTTAATGACTCAAAAGGGAAACGACAATACAAAATCACATGGGTGCAACTTATGAAGGACATATACTTCTTGTACAAGAATATTTTAAAAGAGGACAAGGGATTAATGTCCAATTATACGGGCGTCTTCGCTACAATTCCAGCAGCTTCTAGAATAATCCTAGACACGAAGTACTTCCTCAAAGAATACAAAGGGGTAGAGGCGGATTCAAGAATTGAAGCAGACAAATCCAAGATTTACTGCGCGATTATGTTGGCAACCAAGGATGGATTTGGAGTAGAAGAAAAAGTAATGACCCCATTTGAGTGCTTCACATTAAGAAAAGATGTAACATTTGATGAGCTAAAAATTGAAGTGGAAAAAACTTTTGGGGCTATTTATTGGGGACTAAGGAACTTTGCTACAAGATCAATTAACAATTTGATGAGCCCGATTACTGGATCAGAATTGGTTTTTAATGTTATGAAACCAGGGAGCAAAGTTGTCCTAGGAGGGGTAATCATGTCAATTGATCATCATCATAATAATAATAATAACAATATTAATGGAGGGATATTTGAAGGAATTAAGAATAATATTATTGTGGATTGTCTTTGTGGGACTAAAGATGAAGATGGAGAAAGGATGGTTTCATGTGATATTTGTGAAGTTTGGCAGCACACTAGATGTGTTAATATCCCAAATCATGAAGCAATTCCAGACATATTTCTTTGTAATAAGTGTGAGCAAGATATTTTACAATTTCCTTCATTACCTTAGATAATTTCTATCAGCAAAAGAAATCTTTAGAAACAAAAATAACATATATGTGTTACAATTTTTCATGCATTACTATAACTATTTGAGTTTGAAGAAATGTTTTATGGATATGGGAGGTACATTGTTACTTTCTCTCTGTTTCCCTTCTCCTTTTTTCTGTTTCATATTCTCTAATTATTAACATCTAGGTGAAATTGAAAACTGGTCAATGAGAAAAGTTGTTATGGTATTCTATACATCTTATTTTGTTTGTTCGTATATGTATTATAGTCATGTTATGTACCAACGAGGTTAGGAATTTCGATAACGATATTCAATATTTATTGGGTGTTTGACCAGGAATTTTTTTATTTTTTTTTGAAAAATTATTTCACTTTAGTGAAAATTATAGTGTTTGGCCATAAGAATTTCAAATATGATTTCAAATTGTATTTGGAAAAATGAAAACAAAAGAAACTTAGCATTCACTTTTTTCACTTTCACTTCTCTCTCAAAAAGTAAAAAACAACTCCAATTTATATTCATGACCAAACACAACTCCAAACTCCAACTTCAACTTCAATCCGGCCCTACAACTCCAAAAAAAAAATTAATTTTCATGGCCAAACACACCTACTTAATATGTCTGTATAAAAATAATTTTGACTTATATAAGTAATATCATAGTTTTCTCTAGATATGACTCCACAACTGGTGAAATGTAAACAACTAGAATATCTATTAATTGTATAAACTTAGGTGGATATATATATATTCCTTTAAATCTTCAAAAATATCACTGAGTACATGTATGATCCTTCAAAAAGTAATACATTTTTTAAGAATTCGACATAATTAGAATAACATTTTTGGAAAATTTTAGCAACATAAACTAGTAGGAGTATCAAATACATGTGTCATGATAGTACCTAAGAGGCAAGAGCTATTTATTTATATTTTTCATGTTACTTCCTCCGTCCATCTTTACTTGTTCACTTTTCTATTTTGGGTTTATAAAATCAATAAATAATTTACCTATTTTATCCTTAGCATTAAGTACGATTTATTATCTAATACATTTTTTCAAAGTATTAAATTTATTATATTCTAAGGATAATATGGTAAAATTATTCATATCATTTAATGTTTCTTAATTTCTGTGTCAGTTAGAAAGTGGACAAATAAAGATGGAAGGAGTAAGTAATAGATTATTATCGACGCTCGGCAAAATATACAAAAGTTATATATTTATTATGTATATCATATGTACAGTATATGTATATTTATATTTAAATATACAAAGCCTCTACATTTTCTGACTATACATTTATTTATATAGAATGTATACATCTCTTGGTTATTGTGGAAGTCATGTAAAATAGTACAAACAATCAATAACTAAATGATTTGCTTATAATGATCACCAAAATAAAATTGCAATACACCTCGATCGATATAATTAAAAACCACAATAATTTTGTTTACAA
Organism: Capsicum pubescens; assembly: GCA_030864215.1. NCBI lineage: Eukaryota > Viridiplantae > Streptophyta > Magnoliopsida > Solanales > Solanaceae > Capsicum > Capsicum pubescens. The sequence goes on along the minus strand of CM061542.1, from coordinate 56,225,978 downwards.
TTTAAAGCAAACAAACATATAAATATATTTATTAACTATATTAAAACAAGAATTATCAAACAAATAGGGTAACTAAATTAAAAGGACATCACGATGCATTAAGCATCCCGCATTCACGCCGGGAATGACCGCAACCAGAAAGCTAAATTAAAGCAACTGTTTTGTTTCAACCTTGATGTATTATCATGATTCAGACTTATGGAGGCTCAAAGATGATAAAATAGATGAAATTCCAGAGCTCACAAGTCCAGCCCAAAGAAATGCAGCTGGAATATACATCAAGTTCAAGAAATCGTGATACTTTGAGTTGTCATCATTATAAACAATTTTCTTTAAATCCATTGTTGCACCTAATGCTGTACCAGCTCCTGTTGCTAGTATCCCAAATATAATCTGCATGAATTTAAGAAAAATTCAAACAGAAAAAGAAGTCACAAATGGAAAATGAAGTTTTACACCATCAGTTTGAGAAAAATAAAATAAAAAAGTAAAGAAGAATTAACCTTAATAGCCACCCATCGAATCATTTAAATAAAAAACAGTTGGTGGATGTATGCTATATGTATAATGCATGTATCTTATGTGTATAAGACTATATAACTAGATTATAATTTATGTATATTGGCCAGAGAAAATAGAGAGGAATCCGGCCGGTTATTTGTGTAAAGATTTAAACAAGAAAAAGGCTTCTTATGTTTGAAAGGTCAGTTTAAAGTAATTTCTTAAATATATTTTTGAGCAGTTTTGATCTTTTAAAAGTGAATACTTTATTATAATTCCAACATATTTATGTGACTGGATGTATGAAAACAAGGGATTTACATATGGAGAATTCATATTGGGAAGTGCAACTTTTGTAGTTTTTGATATATTTGGTTTATTTGTAATGTCTGATACAACTTAACATACATGCTGAAAGAAAAGCCTGCAACCTGCGATAACAAATTAAATTATACTAATAAAGCGTGTTGTATAAATTAAACATATTAGGAGGAAAGACTAATAAGACTCTTTTACTTTCTTTTTCTTGATACTTATAATTTATAAATATATAAATGAATGAACAAATGAGTGGAATTGTAGTTAATTACCTTGTCACTATAGAGTTCAATGTGTCGAAAAACCTTCTGATTTATCAAAGGCTTCTTTCTGATGAGGAAATATATTGCAAATGGGATGTGCAACAGATTGTACACTGCTCCTGCTATCACAGCAAAAAGTGTATAGCTGCCCAAAAGAAAAAAAAGAGTAAGTGATTTATTATTAATTGTTCAAAGTGGGGTTAGAGCACCGTCGGACTCATAATTTAGGGATCATAGGCTCGGAAGGTTCGAACACGTATATTGATGCTCAAAGTTTTACGGTTTTACTTAAAATTAAATCACCCAACTAGCTTCTTGGTAAACTGAATATTTTTCTAAGTCTTATACCAATTTTCATACGTTTTTTTATACAATTATACTTAGGCTATCTCAAATTTAACGAGTATAGAAGCACAAAAAAAATGGTCATAGGATCGCCCCTGGGACTGAGGGGTGGAGCTAGAAGCCAACGTATGAATTCAGGCACATTCAATAGCTATAGTTCAAATAATATATTTGATGTCAAAAATTTCAGAATTCAGTTACCAACATTTGATATCAACGACAGTAATGATATACCTAGTAGTCCTACAAGTGGGGTCTAAGGAGGACAATGATTATGCATATCTTACCCCAATCTTTTAGAGATAAAAGAATGTTTTAGAAAGACCCACAACTCAAGAGCGGTAAATCAAAGTAATCACAAAAAATAAAATATGACAATAAAAAAGATATGCCGCCTAAAAGAGAAGGAATAAATAAAATAATGCAAAACATAAATTAAAGAACAACAACTACGAGAAAAATGTTAATACCACGATGACATTGTTCTCCAGATTATCGCCCAATCTATTCCGTTGAGGACACGACTTTAAATAAAAGGGTACGAAGGTCACAGATTATGATTAAAGAGTAGCTTCTCTAAAAATTCAAATTCAAATTCTAACTCCATCTATGAAGACTATGATATGATAAAATTAAAGCGCTTTGACGATATCTTTGAGTATTAGAAGTTCACAATAATATTCAAATTTTGACTCCGCCTTTGGGATAATTTCAGTTACCTGTATGAGCGATAATAATCATAGGTAAGTCTAGCTCCATTACTAAAAGTAACTTCACTAGTTTGTAACACACCCCATGACACAAGAAGAGTAGCTATTGTTACAACTCTAGCACCTAATGTAATTAATGGTATTTTTGATGATGATGAAGAAGAAGACTTCACATCAAAATTATACTGAGGATAATTTGACATTTTATAAAAATTTCCTAATAAACTCAAAGCCTTTAACTTATTTCTATCATATGAAAATATTCCTTAATCCTTTATATATGTATATAGTTTCTACAAGAAGCTTCTAGCTAGTATTATTGAAATGTGTTTTATGTGTCAACTTTTTTCAAAGACATCGTACGTTCTGAACAACCATATTGATTGAATCGAAAAGTGTCTTTTTGTTAGTGTTTGTTTTCTTTATTAGTCATATTATTGTTGGATTCTTTGATCATATAAAGATGGATAGCTTTCAAGTGTATTAAGTTGTTTTATTTTCGTTAATTTGCCGGCTACGTACGCTAATAGGAGCACAAGTTTGAACCTTTAATTCAAGTGTAGAAACTATGGCTATTCAACTAAGTTTATATCATGAAAATGATAGAGAAAGATAGTTTTTATGCGGAAGCCGAATATATCGAGAGCGATTAAGTCGCACTTATTATATCTAAAGTTAGCTATATAAATAGTAATGAGACGACAATAAAAGAACATCAGATATTTACGAGTTTCGGCAAAACTATAATTTCTGCCGACTCCTCGAACACAATCAATCAAGTTTTATTTCACTACAAAAGAATACAAGTGAAATACTACAAGAGAAAAAAGAGATTTAAATGCCTTAACGAGAAGACAAGTCAGATGGGTTATAAATGAACTAAGTGCCCCTTGATGCCATCAGTGATATCATCATTATGCAAATGTCATCAGTGACATCATCATTATACAAATGCAAAGTTTAACTTGTGAAACCATTTAATGATAGTCAAAGGTTTCAACTACAAATTGAACTTTGACGTTTCATCCCAAAGAAGAATTATCTTTTTTCAAATGTTCCAACTAGTTCTAGTCAAACATTCACATTAGTTCTAGTCAAATGTTCACGCTAGTTCTAGTCAAACGTTTACATTAGTTCTAGTCATATGTTCACACTACTTCTAGAATCTTGTTAAATTTAACAAGTTTTGCACTTAATTCCGAAACATAGTGATAATTTGTACATTTACCAAAGATAATAACACATACAATGTTTTCGTACGCAAGCAAAAGTACACTATATCAACATATCCACACACATAATAGTAGTGAAATACTATATGCACGCACATAATAAGTGTGTCTTATATATACAGTATCTCTATAGCGGAATGACACTGTATCCACACGTATGAAGATAGTGAAACTCATTGTATCCACATGTATATAATATCTTTTCGTAACTGTACCACTAAAACACCCTGGGTTTTAGCCCTTGAAAATTTTCTGAGCTTTGAGCTCACTGTCCTGCTGAAGACTTAACCATATGAGTTGTATGGTATGGGTACGGGTTAGGAGACCCTAATCGTTAGGTGTCTAGCGGGTGGTGGTTGGGTTTGAATCTTGGTAATGACTTAGTGGTACGAGTCGTTAGGAGTGATGATTGACCATTACGAAAATCCTTACTCAAATTAGTAACTTAGTAACTTGACTAGACTCTGAGTACGATTGGCTTACTAAGAACCGTGAGGATAGGTTATGAGTAGTAGAGTTGAGTCGTATGTTGTCCAGTACCCAATCCCCTTGGGTTCTGTCTTGGATACGACTAGAACATACGACTCGTATGGTCTGGTAACGTGTAGGATCATGGAATCGTATGGTGGACAGTGTATGGGTATCCAACTCACTGATTTGGTGATGACTCAAGCACATGAGTCGTATATTATGGTCACGAGGGCCGACTCGTAACCACCTGCGACCTTTTTTTACTGGTTTAAGTTGGGGGCATTCTGGATATTTCTCTTTTTGACTCCCTTTGATACCACGACTTAAAACACTCTTTGGGACTTTATTCCTAATAAAACACTCTTAAGTTCTCTCTCAAGCTTGTTATTCAAGCAATAGCTAGGGTTTCATCAATATAATCAATTAAAGCTTTTAAGGGTGGTTTATCTCCGAACTTTTCGGTGCCTAAGGCATGTTACTCATCCCTCATTGTTATTTTACTCAAGTCATATGATTTAATGCATGATTTTCATGGCATTGTTATGGTTTTAAAATAAAGGTTGGGGGTTTTGGTTGTTCATGGATGAATATTGTTTATCATAGTTTAATTATGGTTTTTCTTATTTTAATTATGTTTTTTCACATGTAGGTACATGGTAATGGTGACTTAATTGAGGGGTCATGGTTGAGCCCCAAAATTGATGATTTGGTTTTGATAATGGCATACCCTCAACCTGTTTGTGAAATTGTCAATAAGAATGATATTTTTACCAATTTAAAATTATGCTTTTGAACTAAAGCTTTGGCATAACCATGGTAATAACAAATGAAGGACTTATAAAGGCTTTGATGGTCATAAATCAAATTGGATTGAAAACCTTGTGGAGTACATGGTATTCCCCCAAATGATTTTTACAATGGAGTCTGGGGGGTACATGAAAATTTCTAAAGGGTTAGCTAATGACATTACTTGCAAGCTATAATTGGTATGACGATACCACTTTATAATGCCTTAACAATTGAGTCCTGAATTGGTGGTTTGGTTGCGTGTAAAATGTTTAATTAAGCATTAGTAGCGGATTGTGACAGCTAGCCGTGAAGGTGTAAGTACGATGGATGGACACTAAAAACTTATATTTGCTGATGTGAGGTTTGGTCAAGGTGACTGTAACACCCCGTATTCAAGTACGTGTATTGGCGTATTCAAGTACGTGTATTGGTCATATTTATATGGAATTAATTTTATTTTATTTTATTTATACCAGAATTTGCCCGTCGATGGTTCCATACGAAGGTTATTGGATAAGCTTTCCAACGATATAAAGATTTCCAAAGACGGATAGGTTTCGGATATAATCGAGCACGTTCGAAACTATAAAACGGTGGCCGGGATATTGGGAATAGTAAATGTGCAGGAAAATTTCCTGCACACAAACTACTGAGGCCAGCCAATTTTTTGAGTCAACTTTGAAAGATCATAACTCCCTTAATATAATGAACTGGGAGATCTACGGCCTATCAAAAGAAATATCTTTGAGTTTTGTTTCCAATGCAATTGGTTTCATCCAAATCCAACGTCTGAGTAAGGAGTTATACTTGTTTTACTTCAGCCTCTCAAAACAGATTTTTAGGGTCAACTTCAAAGGATCATAACTCCTTTTACAGGACGAACTGAGTGGTATACTTTATATGGAATGAAAACCCTTTGAATTATCTTTCGAACGATACCAATTTCACCCAAATCCGATATCGGAGAAAAAAGTTATGGTCGATCTACTTTAGCTTATCAAAACAGTCCACCAAAGGACAGATTTGACATTATTTAAATTTTAAAGGCACTTTGGTCATTCCCTATGATATTATGGATGTGAATATGTGTACATATACATGTATATGAGTTCAAAAACTCATTTTCATCATCAATCATTGAGAAAGAACAAATCCTAGCCAAATTTGACCTTTAAATTACTTTTGATTCAACCATAGAAATTCCAAAGTAATCCGATAACTGTGTTTGTCATCTCGAGAGCTTCGAACGACACCTATTATTTGTGCAAACAGGATTGCATAATCAAGAGGTGAATTCTAAGGTATGAATATTGTTTGCCTTTGTTCTCTTCCATATGTATATGTGTGATAGAGGATTATATGTATTGGTTGTTATTGAAAGGTGATGAAAATAGGGTTATGGACTATTTTGCATGGTTTAGTTGTATTGAATTGTGGAGGGTGGATATGGTGATTGAGTTATGGAAGGTGGATATAGTGATATACTATTGAATTGATGATTATTTATGTCTATGGCTCAATTTGGTTTAATGGATTGGTTGGAAGGATAAATGAATCGAAACTTGATATTGGAGGATGTTGTATGAATATGCATGGCATGTGAATGTAATTGGAGTATAAGAGGGTTAAAGTGACACCCTTTATGACATAATTAAGGCTTACTACTTAACCACTAGTTTGGTGAATTCAAATAATTGAATTGTGACGTTTGGTCGCTAATACTAGATTGCTATATATGTTCATTGTAGATAAGTAATCCGAAAATACGAAAAGTCCATTTGGGACTAGTATTGAAGGTTGACAGTCAGGTATGTAAAGCATACTCTATACCATATCTTTGGCATGAAAGTGAACAATTGTTCTATTAAGAAAGTTTCCAAAGTTATTCAGTAACATGTGATCCATAATAGTTTTGTATGATGTCCTACGTTACCAATGAACTTGTTTCCACCCAACAAGATGTCAAGACATTCCAATACTTACTTGTCTTCCAAATCTTACATGTTTATTGCACTAATGAGTGTCATAAGGTATACGGTTACTCAAACAAGATCCATGTGCTATTAATGACTCCAAAACGTTTCATTGATATACCAATAAGTTCCTACTTCATTGTTATGGCATTGATGACTCCAAAACACTTTATTAATGTGCCAATGAGTTCTTACTTCATTGTTATTGCATTAATGGTCTATTTATATGTCTCTTATTGATGTATCATTGTTTCAAAGTATCAAAAATATGGTGGCGACCGAAATAACAATCTCAAGGATTAATTGAACTAAGTGATGGAAGTTCTCTCTTATCGGGTGGTATCCCAGGGGCATAAGCCTATCATGGGTCGATCCCTATTTATGTGTTTATGGGTGGTATCCTAGGGGCATAAGCCTAGCATGGGTTGACCCCAGTTGATATGTACTGGAGGCAGCCTAATGGTCACAGTACAGTACAATAATGATTACAAGGATGATAAGAACGAAGGTAAAGTGATTGAATAAATACAATGTACAGGTTGTCACAAGTTCTAGTAAGTGTGGTCCACTCCTATTACGATTTATTCACTTGTTTCTGATTTCTATTGAGCTCCTATATCATATGTGATTATCTATAACTTTACATACTCAGTACATATTTCGTACTGACGTTCCCCACGGGGGACCTGCATTTCATACTGCAGGCACATGTACCTCAGCTCATACACCGCACAAGTAGGAGCCAGGATACCCAACTGCTTTTAGTGAGCTCCAGTTTTCTTCGGGGCTTTCCGTGTCATATCCAGTCATTTTTGGTATTGTATAGAAGTTAGTTATATGGCGGGGTGTGTCCCGACCTTAGTTAAACTCTGTGTATTATCTAGAGGCTTTGTAGACCTAATGTACAGTCAAGGTGGTATTTTGTTAATAGACGTGATGGCTCCAACGGCCAAGTATTGTATATACATATATATGTGTGCTCGAGCTTATACAGGTGATTATTTCATTTTATATGCGACATGATGCTGTCCGAATTTTGGGTTGTCATAGAGGTATGCATGGAAAGTATAAGGTTATGAGCTGGTTCTCCCGGTCCTCCTCGGTTATGGGTGCCAGTCCGCCCCAATAGGATTTGAGGCGTGACAAAAGTGGTATCAGAAAAGTTTGTCCTAGTGAGTCTACAAAGCCGTGTCTACGTAGAGTCTTGTTTATCGATGTATCGTGCACCGCATCTATAAACAAGAGGCTATGGACATTTAGGAATTGCTTCTTTTCTTTATGTCTTAGATCGTGCGATAGAGCCTATATTGTATATGAAGTCATAGTTGACCACTAAATCTGTTTGTTTCTCTTATTATAGTAATGATGCCGGTTACCGGAAGCAAGAATACCGGTAAGCAAGTAGATGTGGATGCCGGAGAGGGGACTAGTAAGTCACCTACTATACCTGCTAATCAAAGTGAGGCTCCAGCTGAGCATACATCAAAAACTTCTTCCACTCCGGAAGAAATAAGGGGGAGGAGAACTATATCCCCAGAGCCACCTATTAATGTTGTTGATCAAGATCTTAGAAATGCAGTGCAACTTTTGACTCATATAGTTGTTGGGCAAGCTCAAGGGCATGCCATTCCTACCACGGGTCCTAGTGGTACAGATAGGGCGGCTAGCCTTCGAACACAGGATTTTCTTAAGATGGATCCTCCCACTTTTACTGGATCAGATCTTAACGAGGACCCACAGGACTTTATTGATCAAATTCAAAGGGCCTTAGATGTTATGCATATAACGGGTAGAGAGACAGTGGAGTTAGCGGCGTATAGATTTAAAGGAGAGGCTATATATTGGTATGAAGACTGGAAATGATCTAGGGGTATTGATGCACCTCCAGCTACCTGGAAAGAGTTCAAAGAGGCATTTCTTGATCATTATCTTCCATTCGAGATTCGTCAGGCCCGTGCAGATCAGTTTTTAAATCTTCGTCAGGGGAATATGAGCGTGAGAGAGTACAGTCTCCGATTTAATTCCTTGTCGAGATATGCTCCTAATGTTGTAGCTACTATGGATGACAGAGTTCATCAATATGTGGATAGGCTAGCGAGGATCCAAGCTTTTGCACAAAAAATAGAAGATCAGAGGCAGAGGAGAAGAACACAGGAATCAGAAAAAGGATATTCCAAGAGGGACAGATCTACAGGGCAGTTCATGGCATCCCAAGGAGGGTTCAGGCCATAGTTTTCTACTAGACCACCTAGGCCATTATCTTCTTATTCTGCAGCTAGTGCCTCACCACAGTTCCAAGGGTCCAGAGAAAATTAATTTGGGCACAGAAGTGAGAGTCAGAGTTCGCGGACAGTGGGGTACCAAGGGCAAGGGAATATGAGCCAATCGAGACCTCCTCGAGAGCCATGAAATAAATGTGGAAGGTATCATTTGGGCGCATGTCGGCTGGGAACCAATGTTTTCTTTTGGTGTGGTATGTCGGGGCATATAATGAGGGAATGCCCACGAAGGGACATAGGGGGTATGACATGACCTACGGGGTCATTTGTTGCATCATCATCATCGATGCCTTATTCAGGAAGGGGTGCACAACCAATGGGTCGTGTTAGAGGTGATATAGGAGCCACGAGTTCTAGCGGGGCTCAAAATCATACGTATGCTCTAGTGGATCGACAAAATTTAGAGGCTTCCCCAGATGTGGTTACGGGTACGTTGTCTATCTTTTCATTTGATTTATATGCCTTAATTGATCCCGGTTCTACATTATCTTATGTTACTCCATTGGTTGCTGGAAAGTTCGAAAGAATACCCGAACTGTTAGTTAATCCATTTGAAGTGTCCACACCGGTTGGGGAATCTATTATAGCTAGAAGGGTTTATCGAAACTGCATAGTAACTGTTTGTGGTCGTGATATGATGGCTGATCTTGTGGAGTTAGAAATGGTAGATTTTGATGTTATAATGGGTATGGACTGGTTGGCGTCTTGTTATGCCACAATTGATTGCTTCACGAAAAAGGTTTATTTCCATTTTCCAAATGAATCAGTCCTTGAATGGAAAGGTGAAATTAGCGTGCCAAGAGGTATATTTATTTCTTATTTTAAGGCAAGAAGAATGATTTTCAAGGGATACATATATCATTTAGTTAGAGTAAGGGATACAGAAGCGGAGCCACCAACTCTTCACGTTATTCCGGTGGTAAATGAATTTTCTGATGTATTTCCTGAAGATCTTCCAGGTTTGCCTCCTGAACGAGAAGTAGAGTTTGGTATTAATGTAATACCAGGCACCCAACCAATCTCCATTCCTCCGTATAGAATGGCCCCAACAGAATTACGAGAATTGAAAGAGCAATTGAAAGATTTGCTAGAGAAGGGATTCATAAGGCCTAGTATGTCCCCCTAGGGAGCACCAGTGTTATTTGTGCGCAAAAAGGATGGTTCGCTGAGGATGTGTATTGATTATCGACAATTGAATAAGGTGACTATTAAGAATAAATATCCTCTCCCAAGAATTAATGATTTATTTGATCAGTTACAGGGTGCCAAGTGCTTTTCTAAGATTGATTTGAGATCAGGTTACCACCAAGTGAGGGTCAAAGAGAAGGATATACCCAAGACAGCTTTCCGAACACGGTATGGTCATTATGAGTTTCTAGTTATGTCATTTGGGCTAACAAATGCACCCGCAACTTTTATGGATTTGATGAATAGGGTGTTTAAGCCATTCCTGGATGTATTTGTGATAGTTTTTATAGATGATATTCTTGTTTATTCTAGATCAGAAGAGGACCATGCCAATCACTTACGACAGGCATTGCAGACTCTTTGTGATTGTAAGCTTTATGCAAAGTTATCTAAATGTGAGTTTTGGTTAAAGTCGGTGGCATTTTTGGGTCATATTGTATCTAGTGAAGGGATAAAGGTTGATGCTCAAAAGATAGAAGTTGTGAAGAACTGGCCAAGGCCCACAATGCCTACGGAGATTCGTAGTTTTCTCGGGTTGGCCGGTTATTATAGAAGGTTTGTTAAAGACTTTTCTTCCATTTCAGCACCCTTAACCAAGCTAACCTATAAAGCATCTAAATTCCAATGGAATGATGCCTGTGAGAAGAGTTTTCAAGATTTAAAGAACAAGTTGATTTCTACACCCGTGTTGGTACTTCCAGAAGGCACCAAAGGGTATACAGTGTATTGTGATGCTTCCAGAATTGGTTTAGGATGTGTATTGATGCAGCATGGTAAGGTAATAGCATATGCTTCTAGACAATTGCGGCCACATGAGAAAAATTATCCTACACACGATCTTGAGCTGGCAACAGTTATTTTTGCTTTAAAGATATGGCGCCACTACTTATATGGGGTTCATGTTGATATATATACTGACCATAAGAGCTTGCAATATATTTTTAATCAGAAAGATCTAAATTTAAGGCAGTGGAGATGGCTTGAACTATTAAAGGACTACGATGTTGATATCTTGTACCATCCAGGGAAAGCAAATGTGGTAGCTGATGCGTTAAGTCATAAGGCTATGATGGCGTCTATTGAAAGGAAAGGGATGGTTAAAGATCTTCACCAGTTAGCTAGTTGGGAGTTCGCCTTCTTGAAACTCCTAATAAAGAGCTTATCGTACATAATGCTGCGGAATCTTCATTAGTAGCTGAAGTGAAAGAGAAGCAATATGCAGATCCTATTTTATTACAGCTTAAGGAGAACGTTCAGAGTGGTGCGACCAAGGCATTTGAGCTTACGCGAGAAGGAGTACTTCAGTGCCAAAACCGATTGTGTGTGCCGGATGTAGACGGGCTAAGAAAGAAGATTATGATAGAGGCACATTTTTCAAGGTATTCCATTCATCCAGTATCAACCAAAATGTATCAAGATTTGAAAGATATGTATTGGTGGAATGACATGAAGAAGAGCATTGCAAAATTTGTAGCTGAATGTCCAAATTGTCAAAGAGTTAAAGTTGAGCACCAAAAACCCGTAGGTTATATGCAATGCATTGATCTTCCAAGCTGGAAGTGGGACATGATAAACATGGATTTCGTTATTGGTTTGCCTCGTACATCCCAGAAGTTTGATTCTATATGGGTGATTGTTGATAGGCTTACCAAATCCGCACATTTCCTACCAGTTAGGACCACTTACACAGTTGAAGAGTATGCGAAGCTGTACATTAAAGAGATAGTCCGATTACATGGAGTGCCAATCTCTATTATATCAGATCGGGGAACCCAATTTACCGCAAACTTTTGGAAGTCTTTTCAGAGGTGTTTGGGAACACAAATGAAGTTGAGTACAACTTTTCACTCTCAAACAGATGGACAAGCAGAACGTACCATCCAAACACTTGAAGATATGCTACGAGCTTGTGTAATAGATTTTAAGGGCAACTGGGATGATCATTTACCTCTTATTGAGTTTGCCTACAATAATAGCTATCATTCAAGTATCAAAATGGCACCATATGAAGCTTTATATGGAAGGAAGTGTAGATCACCAATAGGATGGTTCGAAGTGGGTGAAACTCTTTTGTTCGGACCGGATCTTGTTTATCAAGCCATAGAGAAGGTTAAAGTAATTCAGCAACGACTGAAAACAACCCAAAGTCGACACAAGTCATATGCGGATAGTAGAAGGAGAGGGCTAGAGTTTTCTATAGGTGATTGGGTATTTTTGAAGGTATCACCAATAAAAGGGGTAATGAGATTTGGCAAGAAAGGGAAGTTGAGTCCACGTTATATAGGTCCATATAAGATCACTCGAAGGTTTAGACAAGTTGCATATGAATTAGAGCTACCCCAAGAGCTCTCATTAGTACATCCGGTATTTCATGTGTCAATGCTTCGAAATTGCATCGGAGATCCATCACATATCACTTCTACTGAGGATGTGCAAATTACGGAAGATCTTACCTATGAGAAAGTGCCTATTGCTATTCTAGATCGTCAAGTTAAGAAGATGAGAAATAAAGAGATAGCATCGGTGAAAGTACGTTGGAGAAATCGTCAAAGGGAAGAGATTACATGGGAAGCTGAGGAAGCAATGAAATCTAAGTACCCTCATTTGTTCAAAGATGGAGAGGAAGTTCATGAAACGGAGTTAGAATATTAACAAGTAAGTTTTTTTTAAATATGCATAGTATTTATGTGATGATGTGAATGTTAATGATGGACTTGAACTTGTTTTGGTTGAATAACTACGCTAACATTCGAGGACGAATGTCCTAAAGGGGGGAAGGATGTAACACCCTGTATTCAAGTACGTGTATTGGCGTATTCAAGTACGTGTATTGGTCTTATTTATATGGAATTAATTTTATTTTATTTTATTTATACCGGAATTTTCCCGTCGATGGTTCCATACGAAGGTTATTGGATAAGCTTTCCAACGATATAAAGATTTCTAAAGACGGATAGGTTTCGGATATAATCGAGCACGTTCGAAACTATAAAACGGTGGCCGGGATATTGGGAATAGTAAATGTGCAGGAAAATTTCCTGCACACAAACTACTGAGGCCAGCCAATTTTTTGGGTCAACTTTGAAAGATCATAACTCCCTTAATATAATGAACTGGGAAATCTACGGCCTATCAAAAGAAATATCTTTGAGTTTTGTTTCCAATGCAATTGGTTTCATCCAAATCCAACGTCTGAGTAAGGAGTTATACTTGTTTTACTTCAGCCTCTCAAAACAGATTTTTAGGGTCAACTTCAAAGGATCATAACTCCTTTTACAGGACGAACTGAGTGGTATACTTTAAATGAAATGAAAACCCTTTGAATTATCTTTCAAACGATACCAATTTCACCCAAATCCGATATCGGAGAAAAGAGTTATGGTCGATCTACTTTAGCTTATCAAAACAGTCCACCAAAGGACAGATTTGACATTATTTAAATTTTAAAGGCACTTTGGTCATTCCCTATGATATTATGGATGTGAATATGTGTACATATACATGTATATGAGTTCAAAAACTCATTTTCATCATCAATCATTGAGAAAGAACAAATCCTAGTCAAATTTGACCTTTAAATTACTTTTGATTCAACCATAGAAATTCCAAAGTAATCCGATAACTGTGTTTGTCATCTCGAGAGCTTCGAACGACACCTATTATTTGTGCAAACAGGATTGCATAATCAAGAGGTGAATTCTAAGGTATGAATATTGTTTGCCTTTGTTCTCTTCCATATGTATATGTGTGATAGAGGATTATATGTATTGGTTGTTATTGAAAGGTGATGAAAATAGGGTTATGAACTATTTTGCATGGTTTAGTTGTATTTAATTGTGGAGGGTGGATATGGTGATTGAGTTATGGAAGGTGGATATAGTGATATACTATTGAATTGATGATTATTTATGTCTATGGCTCAATTTGGTTTAATGGATTGGTTGGAAGGATAAATGAATCGAAACTTGATATTGGAGGATGTTGTATGAATATGCATGGCATGTGAATGTAATTGGAGTATAAGAGGGTTAAAGTGACACCCTTTATGACATAATTAAGGCTTACTACTTAACCACTAGTTTGGTGAATTCAAATAATTGAATTGTGACGTTTGGTCGCTAATACTAGATTGCTATATATGTTCATTGTAGATAAGTAATCCGAAAATACGAAAAGTCCATTTGGGACTAGTATTGAAGGTTGACAGTCAGGTATGTAAAGCATACTCTATACCATATCTTTGGCATGAAAGTGAACAATTGTTCTATTAAGAAAGTTTTCAAAGTTATTCAGTAAAATGTGATCCATAATGGTTTTGTATGATGTCCTACGTTACCAATGAACTTGTTTCCACCCAACAAGATGTCAAGACATTCCAATACTTACTTGTCTTCTAAATCTTACATGTTTATTGAACTAATGAATGTCAGAAGGTATACGGTTACTCAAACAAGATCCATGTGCTATTAATGACTCCAAAACGTTTCATTGATATACCAATAAGTTCCTACTTCATTGTTATGGCATTGATGACTCCAAAACACTTTATTGATGTGCCAATGAGTTCTTACTTCATTGTTATTGCATTGATGGTCTATTTATATGTCTCTTATTGATGTATCATTGTTTCAAAGTATCAAAAATATGGTGGCGACCGAAATAACAATCTCAAGGATTAATTGAACTAAGTGATGGAAGTTCTCTCTTATCGGGTGGTATCCCAGGGGCATAAGCCTATCATGGGTTGATCCCTATTTATGTGTTTATGGGTGGTATTCCAGAGGCATAAGCCTAGCATGGGTCGACCCCAGTTGATATGTACTGGAGGCAGCCTAATGGTCACAGTACAGTACAGTAATGATTACAAAGATGATAAGAACGAAGGTAAAGTGATTGAATAAATACAATGTACAGGTTTTCACAAGTTCTAGTAAGTGTGGTCCACTCCTATTACGATTTATTCACTTGTTTCTGATTTCTATTGAGCTCCTATATCATATGTGATTATCTATAACTTTACATACTCAGTTCATATTTCGTACTGACGTTCCCCACGGGGGGGGGGCCTGTATTTCATGCTGTAGGCACAGGTAGCTCAGCTCATACACCGCACAAGTAGGAGCCAGTATACCCAGCTGCTTTTAGTGAGCTCCAGTTTGCTTTGGGGCTTTCCGTGTCATATCCAATCACTTTTGGTATTGTATAAAAGTTAGTTATATGGAGGGGTGTGCCCCGACCTTAGTTAAACTCTGTGTATTGTCTAGAGGCTTTATAGACCTAATGTACAGTCAAGGTGGTATTTTGTTAATAGACGTGATGGCTCCAACGGCCAAGTATTGTATATATATATATATATGTGTGCTCGAGCTTATACAGGTGATTATTTCCTTTTATATGCGACATGATGCTGTCCGAATTTCGGGTTGTCATAGAGGTATACATGGGAAATATAAGGTTATGAGTTGGTTTTCTCGGGCCTCCTCGGTTATGGGTGCCAGTCCGCCCCAATAGGATTTGAGGCATGTCAGTGACCATGTGCATGATGTCACACTTATATTTTGGGGGATGTACTATTCATCCCAAGTTTTTCCCTGGTTAGTATGGCTAATACGTACCGGGACCCTTTCAGTAGGAGGAGTTGAACCTATGTAGACCGAGGGTGGATTTTATGACGATTAAGATACATAACCAAGGTAAAGGATTTAAATGCATGCTAAACCTTGTTCCCTATCCCGACACAATATATATGTATACATGTGATTGCATATGGTTATTTGATTTAGTTTTGAATGATGGCATTAGTTTATCTTTATCCTTGAGTACATGCTAGCGTTCACTCCGCTAACCATCTTCGGGCGATGTATCCCGACGCGAATCCGGGACCGGCCATACTACCATTCCTCCTGCTCAGTTACTTTGATTTAGGGATAACTTTGAGTCAGATTGAAGTGGTGAGCTTCCATACTCCAAAAGATTCCATTTTATGCTATGGACTTCTTTTCATTATTGTTATTTCTTTGGTTTTGGTTTTGGCTTTGGTCGGGGGCATGTCCCAATCGAATGTTCTTTGATTTTGGTTAGAGGCTTTGTCGAACTACTATGGGCATGGGCGGTGTCAATATTGGTATTAACATTGGTATTGGCATTGAAAATGGTATTGGTTGTAAATTTGGTTGTGGCTATTTGATTATAATTATTAACTTACTTTATTGTCTTTAGATTATTGTTATTTTATCTTATTATACGTTCAGAATTCATCCGACATGGGAGTACAGGACGGGTAACGGTTGGGTATACGGGTAGTCTCCGGTCCTAGTTGGAATTGAGATGCCCGACACAACTAGGACCTAGTTTAGGTCGTGTCAGATTAGAATTAGAGCCCTAGGTTCATAGTCAATTGGGAGTCCACAAAGCCGTGTCGAGTAGACTCTCTTTTAAGGGTGAATAGTATGACACACTCATAAGGGAGAGGTTACGATGCATTTAGGAATATCTCTCTTTCTTGTGTTCTATTTTTTGAGCCGTAGAGTCTAAGGTCCTGAAATCTTCTCTAATCCCCGTTTGTTCGCTTTTCAGATCATGCCTCCTAGATGATTTAAAGTTTATGAAAACTCCTCTGTCCCACCCGAGAACAATATTGATGGGACACGTCCTACTTATAGAGTCTATACTTGATCTAGGGGTCCAATTCCTGATTATCCTCTTGGAGTTTCACCGGTCCCCTTCAGTCCTTCTCGAGCTCCTTAGACTGATGTGATGAATGCTGAGTTTCGTCAGTCTGTTCATATATTAGAACAGTTGGTAGGTTTTCAGGCTGAGAATTGTTCTTTTTTTACTCCATCTTCTGAGGCCACAAGAGTTGGACAGTTTATGAGGTTGAACCCTCCAACCTTTACTAGTGTTAAGGTTGAGGAGGCTATTCAAGGTTTTATTGATGGGATGGAAAGGATCTTCCGTGTTATGCATGCTACTAACATGAAGGGTGTGGATTTTTCTTCTTACCAACTGAAAGATGTAGTATACCAATGGTATGAGGAATGAAAACAGTCTAGGGTCACTGAGTCAGCCCTGTGGGATGATTTTTAGTGCTTTCCTAGATCACTTATTTCATCAAGAGCTAGCAGAAGCAAAGGTGGAAGAGTTTATTAACCTGAAGCAAGAAAAGATGTTAGTCAGGGAGTATGTCTTGAATCTCACAAATTGTCTCAGTATGCTCCGAAATTAGTTTCTAGCATAAGGGCTAAAATGAGGAAGTTTGCTTCTAGGTTGTCTCAAGACTTGATTTTGTAGAGTAAGGCTGCCTTGTTGAACAAGGACATGGACATTACCAGGTTAGTTGTGTGCATGCAACAGGTTGAGGAAGACAAGAAGAAGTAGGCGAAAATAGCCAAAAGGCAGAGCAAGAAGTTTAGATTTTCTAAGCAGGGTGGTGGCCAAAAGCAGAGTGGTAGGGATGGTGGAAAGTGGTCCAAGAAAAAGTGGGGAAATTCTGGATCCTACTGATGTCTCGTGCTCCCTACCCAAAGCCGTCGGGTGACAGATGTTTTTATGTTGGAGATAATTATAGGGCATCGGGTGCCCAATTAACTCCATTCTACACTTCCTACAGATTTTATGGCCAACTTCATCGAGGTTATCATGATAAAGAAAAGGATAAGTACTTCAAATCCAGTCAACCAGGGCATATTCTTAAAAGCCGTCCTATTGGTAAGGTTGCCTCTGAGGAAAACAAGGTTCTTGTTTCCTCTTCATCAGCTCCGCCACCAAAGGGTGAACCATCTAGCTCCGGCACTGGTCGAAACTATATCTATGCTCTCATACTTATCAAGAGTTGAGGCATTGCTTGATGTCATTACTGGTATGTTGAAACTTTTTTCCCTTGATGTGTACTGTTTACTTGATCTAGGATCCACTCTTTAATATGTGACCCCATTTGTAACTGTGCATTTTGGCTTCGGTCCCGAGTATATTTCAGACCCTTTTTCTATTTCTACCCAGATGGGTGACTCTATGGTTACCAGGAGAGTTTATAGGAGCTGTGTGGTGTCTGTGGGTGGTCGGGAGACTTTGGTGGATCTGTTTGAATTAGACATGGTTGATTTTGATGTCATATTAGGGATGGATTAGTTGCACTCATGCTATGTTTCTCTAGACTCTCTGACCTATAAGATACGAGTACGATCATGACCTTGGACACTTTTTTAGTATTTTGAAGATCACCTAAAAAGGTGTACAAGGCCAAGTGTGAAGAAGGCCTAAACCCATCCCTAAAGTGCACTCAATGGGCGGTTTGGAGCCCATTAATGAAAGGGCCCTTTAGTCTTTTGTCTCTTATTTTGTAATGTAATATAAATATAAAATTATAAGGTTTCTAGTTCTTTAGTTGATTATTATTATTGAAAGAACTCTTCTCTTAGAGTGAGAGAGAGTCCAACCGAACTAGGGCATTGCACAAGTGTGAAATCATTTGTGTGTTGCATTTTGCTTGATACGTTGGTGCTTGGGTGGTGAATGCCTCTCTTGTATAAATTGTAAGAGAAAGGTAATAGATATGTGTAGTGTTAAGGGTTCAAGAGTGGAATAAGCTCTTGGGTTCTTAGGATTATACCATCCATTTGTCTATCTTTCTATCTTTATTTTGTTGTAACCGTTGGTAGTGTCTTGTATTGTAACCCGTATTGTTCTTGTTATTATAATGTTGTTATTCTTCATCCTATTATTGTTAATATAGTTTGGAATTGTTGTCTGCCAATAGGTGTTAAACACCTTATTTTCTTGTGTTCTTGTCGTTGTTCTTGAATTCGAGTGTGGTCATAAAAAAGGTCCACGGTTTCTTGACTAGTGAACTATTTTGGTGTGTATTTTTTGTGTCTTACTTGGTAATTCTTGTATCATTTGGTATCATATCAAGGTTTGATTTTGTTCCAACAAAATCAATCTTGGGATTGTTATCTTGAAAATAAAAAAAATAGTGAAAAAGAAGAAAAAAAGAAAAAAATTACTATTCACATTTTTAGGGTCTTTCAAAAAACTTGATTTTTGTGTGTTTTGTGTGTTTCTAGTGTTAGATCCTTGTTTCCTAACACTATTAGAGTCTAGAAATTGAAAATCCCGACAAAAAGAAGTGTCAAAATCGAAAATCCCCTAAAAAAAAAATACTAAACCCGTTTTTGACCCTAAGTCAAATTTTGAGTTTTTGATTTTGTGTGTTTTCTTGTTTTTTTAGTGTTAGATTTGTGTTCTCTATAGGGTTCGAATTTGAGCTAAATTGGAGGTTATTTGAGCCATCCACCATTGTTGAGCTTGAGTTTGAAGAAACTTGAAAGTGGGATCTCATTGTGGGAGGTTGTTTTGAACTAACGTGTGTTTTGTTTTATAGGATTTGTATTGTATTGTATTGTTGTGTGTGACGTTGTGGACTGATTGGGTGTCTTGTTGGATAGTAACTTGAAGGGTTATTTTCAGTACAACCATAATGGAACCCGAGGCTTCAAATGCTCAAACAATGGTCAATAATGCCATCAATCTCATTTTGGCTCGCCTTGAAACTATGCCTCGAGATATCGCTAGGTTGAATGTAGGTCTTGACAAATTATATATGGATCTGGTATCAATGAGTGGGAGATTAGAACGTGTGTAAATCCAAAGGAGTCGACCTTCTACCCCTCAAAACAATTCCCCAACTAATACTCCCGAGACCTTGCACCAAATGCTATATCCACCAATTGCCACAAATCCAACCAATCTTTACTCCCAAAGCCGAGAACAATATAGACCAAACCATCCTGTATTTCACCAATCCCAACAAGAAGGGCTTGGAATGAAAATACCACCATCAAACCCGAATCCTCTCATCCAAACTCCAATAGACCAAAGACCTCACTATCCAAATACAATCCCGCCACTACAAGCTCCACTTAACCCAAATAGACCCATCCATGTTGAGGGCTATGGTAGGGGAGTACAATATGATGGTTATGGGTCGTATGATGATGTTTACTTAAGTGAAGAAAAAATGAGGGGTAAACATAGGGAGTTAGGCTGAGAGGTGAGAGATGGTCATCCAAACCGAGATGTAGGTCTCAATTCCATCAAAGCGAGCCTTCCCATTTTCAAAGGTGAGAGTGACCACAAAGCCTACCTTGCATGGGAGTCATCTTGTGACAAGATCTTCCAACTTAATGATCTCACTGAAGAAAAAAAAGTTTTTATGTTATAGCTCACTTTGAAGGGTATGCTAATACATGGTGGGAGTATGTTAAATGGTTTGGGAATGAGATGATTGGGGGACAACCTCCTCCTTGGTTTTGGTTGAAGAACCTTATGCGGCAAAGATACTTGCTCGAGACTTATAAACATGAGCTCCTTGCCAAATTATAAAATTTCAGGCAAGGTAGCAAGAGTGTCATGGCTTACTACGATGAATTTCAATAATTGATGTTCAAACTAGATCACCGGGGAGAACAAGTGAGTCATGACATTATGCACTTCAAAGTCAGGTTGAACAAAGACATCTCCACTCACATGAAACTTCATAAGTTCGACACCATTGATGGCATCTTTCAAGCGGCATTGAAGGTTGAAAGGGAGCTCAAAGAGAGCTCATTCATGGTTGTCCAAACTGAGAGCACAAGGATTCCTCAAAATAGTCCACTAGGTATGAAGGTAAACCAATTTCCACTTCCAATTCCAAGGGATTTTAATGCTTCAAATGCCAAGGGTGGGGGCACAAGGCTAGTGAGTGCCCAAACCGGAGGAACGTGATCCTAAGGGAGGGAAAATTATACTATCTTAGGGAATAATTAGTAATTCAATTGGCTAAGGTTTATGTCAAGCCTCAATATGGAGAGCAATAAGAGGCTAAAATACAAGTCAAGAAAGATGTAGAAGATGTGTGGCCGTGTGAAGGAGATTATGAAGTGCCATTATAAAAGAGGTGGGGTCGTGAATTTGTGGGAAAATTCCTCTCAAGATGGAGAGGATTATATGAGTATGATCATGACCTTATACATTTTTTTAGTATTTTAAAGATCACCTAAAAGGGTGCACAAGCCCAAGTGTGAAGAAGGTCCAAACCCGCCCCTAAAGTGCACTCAATGGGCGATTTGGAGCCTATTAATGGAAGGTACCTTTAGTCTTTTGTCTCTTATTTTGTAATGTAATATAAATAGAACATTATAGGGTTTCTATTTCTTTAGTTGATTATTATTATTGAAAGAACACTTATCTTAGAGTGAGAGAGAGTCCAACCGAAACTAGGGCATTGCACAAGTGTAGAATTATTTGTGTGTTGCATTTTGCTTGATACATTATTGCTTGGGTGGTGGATTCCTCTCTTGTGTCAATTGTAAGAGATAGGTGATAGTTGTGTGTAGTGTTAAGGGTTAAAGAGTGGAATAAGTTCTTGGGTTCTTAGGATTATACCATCCATTTGTCTATCTTTCTATCTTTATTTTGTTGTAACTGTTGGTAGTGTCTTATATTGTAACCCGTATTATTCTTGTTGTTATAATATTGTTGTTCTTCATCCTATTATTGTTAATATAGTTTGGGATTGTTGGCTGCCAATAGGTGTTAAACACCTTATTTTCTTGTGTTCTTGTCGTTGTTCTTGAATCCGAGTGTGGTTATCAAAGAGGTCCATGGTTTCTTGACTAGTGGACTACTTTGGTGTGTAGTTTTTGTGTCTTCCTTGGTCATTCTTGTATCAAAGGTCATTTTTAAATTTCCTAATAAGATGATTATTGAGTGGAAGGGTAGTTCCCTAGATCCTAAGAGAAGGTTTATATAATATCTTAGAGCTCAGAGATTAATCTCCAAGGGGTTCCTCTATCATCTGGTCTGGGTAAAAAGATTCTAACTCAGAGGGTCCTTCTTTACATTTCATCCCGGTGGTTAATGGATTTCTTGAGGTCTTTCCTGATGACATTCTTGGTGTTCCTTTCGATAGGGAGATTGATTTTGGGATAGATCTTGTTTTGGACACTCGTCCTATTTCTATTCCCCAATGTAGAATGGCTCCAGCTGAGTTGAAGGAGCTTAAGAAGCAACTAAAGGATCTTTTAGACAATGTTTTAATCCATCCTAGTATGTCTTTGTGAGGTGCACTAGTATTATTCGTGCATAAGAAGGATGGTTCCCTTCGAATGTATATTGATTATCGGGAATTGAATAAGGTAGTGGTAAAGAATACGTATCCTTTTCCAAAGATAGATGATTTGCTTGACCAGCTTTAAGGTGCTAAGTTTTTCTCCAAGATTGATCTTCGGTCCGGTTATCATCAGCTAAAGATTAGGGAGGTAGACATTTCTAAGAGTGCCTTTTATACCCGGTATGGGTATTTTGAGTTTCTGGTCATGTCTTTGGGATTGACTAATGCCCCAGTGGCATTCATGGACTTGATGAATAGAGTCTTTCATCAGTTTTTGGATTTGTTCATCATTATGTTTATAGATGATATTCTGGTGTACTCTAAGAGCGAGGTGGATCATGCCGATCACCTCCGCATTATGTTGCAGACCCTGAAAGATCAGTAGTTGTATGCCAAATTTTCAAAATGTGAATTCTGGTTGAACGTTGTTACTTTTTTAGGTTATGTCATCTCTAGTGAAGGGATCATGGTGTATCCGTAAAAAGTTCCAGTGGTTATGAAGTGGCCTAGACCCACGACTCCAACCGATATTCAGAGCTTCTTGGTTTAGCTGGTTACTACAAGAGCTTTGTGGAAAGTTTTTTTACTATTGCAGCCCCGTTGTCTAAGTTAAGTTAACTAAGAAGAATATAAAGTTCTGGTGGTCTGATACTTGTGAGGGTAGTTTTGAGAAGCTAATGGATAAGTTGACGTCAGCACCGATCTTGAATTTGCCTGAAGGCACTAATGGATTTGTGGTCTATTATGATGTGTCCTGTATGGGGCTTGGTTTCTTTGATACAGCATAGCAAGGTAATTGCTTATGCCTCTAGAAAGTTGAAGGTGCATGAAAAGAATTATCTGACTCATGACTTGGAGCAATTGTTTATGGTGTTCGTATTGAAAATCTGGTGTCACTACTTGTATGGGGTGAATTTGGATATCTTTTTAGATCATAAAAGCCTGCAATATGAGTTTACTCAGAAAGAGTTTAACCTCAGATAAAGGAGATGGCTTGAGCTACTCAAGGATTATGACATGAGTCTTCACTACCGTCCAGGTAAAGCTAACTTAGTTGATGATGCTCTTAGTAGGTTATCCATGGGGATTCTAGTTCATAAGGATGAGGAAAAATAAGAATTGGTAAAAGATGTTAACCGTATGTGTAACGACCCGAGATTACCCCCTAGTTGTCACACATTGCTTAGAACCACAAGTGATCCCAAGCTAACCCATGAACTGGCATACTATTAAGCAACTGAATTATAATAAGATAAATAACAAGGTCTGATGTGCGAAAACATAATCATGGCATAATCTGAATAAATACATTATAGAAAAAGTTTACAATCTGATAAAACTGAAGGAAAAAACTGAAATTCACATGACTAACTCTGACTGACATCTATGAAGCCTCTACTATAATGACTATAGCTAGCTGGGACATGCCTCCAACTACCACTAATCAATACATATGAAAATAAATGAACTGTACATAAACTAA
Organism: Capsicum pubescens; assembly: GCA_030864215.1. Taxonomy (NCBI): domain Eukaryota; kingdom Viridiplantae; phylum Streptophyta; class Magnoliopsida; order Solanales; family Solanaceae; genus Capsicum; species Capsicum pubescens. The sequence goes on along the minus strand of CM061542.1, from coordinate 56,202,275 downwards.
AACTGTTTGGAGTTCCCAAAACAAGAGAACTCATCACCTGCTGGCTGGAAACTGTAACTATCTGATCATGGTGTGCGAGCTACAACCGGTACCTACATTATGAAACAATGTAGCCACACAGAAGTATATGTGGATCAGTACTTCTGGAATGTACTGAGTATACATGGGTGAATTCAATAAGTAAAACTGATTTTATATAAAATCATAAAACATGCATACTAAGTGTAAGTAGACTCACCAATAGGCAGGAATAAACTAAAAGTTGAAAACATCTTAATGCATGAGTGACAAACATACTCTGATAAGATGGTGAATCTCTACACTTAGTTTTTGTAAAACTTTACTTTGATGACATAATTAGAACTGAAGCTGGGATATGGTAAAACATAGATATTGTATGAATATTGGGTGTGAAACTACATCATAGAACTTAAACATAAATCGAGGATCTGAATACACAATCACACTGAGCACGAATGCCTAAACATACTAACTTATCTAATTAACTAAATGACTGATAGCTGAATACTGGTCATGTAAGACTGAACTGTACTAAGTCTGAATAACTGGACTGAGACTATAGAGTATTATACATATGATGTAAGGAATGACTGAGCAACATGAGATAACTAAGCATGAATGCGTGAAAATAGTATTATCTTTGAATGAAAGACCAAACGTATAATATGATTCTGAAAACTGTGAAGTGTTATGGGTGTATTTGGGTGAGGGGAAGTGACCAAAGTTCCCCTAGACCCAGTAGAAACTGAATTAGTGTGTGAAACAGTTCTGTAATGCGTTGGCCGACGCGTCGCATCACTATCGTGTCGGCTGACTGCCTCACATAAAAAATACCATAAATTTTTTCTCTGGTATCAGATTAAGATGAAATTGGTATCGTTGGAAAGATAATTCAATTATCTACAATTTGGTGTGTCTTGATCTGCAAAATTCTATGTATATAAAAAGTTATACACGTTTAAAGTAGACCCTTATAGAATCAAATACCAAACATTAGACGAATCAAAGGCTCTAAGCTCAACTTTGTTCTAAGTGATTCTTATGAATATTTTTTACCTCAAAAGAAAATCAAACATGAGGATAAATATCATAAAATAGAGAACGAATGCATAAACATACTAACTTATCTAATTAACTAAATAATTGTTAGCTGAATACTAGTCATGTAAGACTGAACTGTACTAAGTCTGAATAACTGGACTGAGACAGCAGAGTATTATGTATATGAGGTAAGGAATGACTGAGCAACATGAGATAACTGAGCATGAATGCATGAAAATTGTATTATCTGAGAATGCAAGACCAAGCGTATAACATGATTATGAAATCGTTTATAAACTGAAGTGCTGAAATACTAATAACTGAATAGCTGATAACTGTATGCTATGGTCAAGTAAACCTGAAACTAAACTGAGTTACTGATCTGATTACTGGACTAAGACTATGACTAAAACTGTAACTAAGAAGGTAACTGAGACTATAACTGAGACTGTAACTGAGAATGTAACTGAGTAACTGATAGCTACGATTACTGATAACTGAGTCACTAATAACTGGGTGACTATTTCTGATAGTCCTAATTCTGTAGAACTAAATTGAGTTCTATACTGAGCTGGGTGACTGTTTTTGACATTCCTAATCTTATAGAACTAGACTGAGTTCCATATTGAGTTTAGAGTTGAAACTGTAACTGTGGGAAGTAATCCTCTAACCGACATGCCCCTTTCTAAATGAATTGGGGTCCAACCATTACCCTAGATGGAAGGCTGTCAGTACCATGCCACGGGTAAAGACAAGATGAAGAGTCACCCTCATCTAGCAGGTGCCCTAAATGAGAACTTTGGTACCCTTAATTGTCAGGAAAAACACCTTATTAACCCTCAACTGGCAGGTTGATATCTGAACCTACACTGGCTATGTAGTTCTAGATACAAGGACAACTACTAATGATCACACCCTCTACTTGCAGGTGAGCCCCCATCCTTGGGTTCACTCAGTGTTGAATCCTACTCCCAACTAAATAAACATTGAACTGATCACTAAACTGTACTAAGCTGGACTGAACTGTAACTGATCGTGTTAACTGACTGAACTGGACTAAGTTCTGTAACTGACTAAGTACTACTATTTGTGACATTACTAAGACAATTCTGAAGCTACTATAATTCTAGGTAAACAGCTAGATTTTTGGGAATTGAATACCCTTAGGACTCAATAGCAATAACACCAAGACCATACTAAAGCTTTGAGGACATAATAAAATAGTCATTATCTAAAGAAACCCATCACCTGGGAATTTCATCAAACACTTGTGATTCATGGTTTAAACTAAGCACAGGGATAGTTATAAACCTATAGCAATAGCATAAATTCAATATTAAAATCGCCAATTAAGGCTTTAACATGGGACAATTCATCAAACACATGGGGATCATAAACTTGGACATGGGAATATCTTAAACAAATGAGCATAGCATGATTACATAACAAAAATCATGAATTGAGGAATACACATGTAATTCGCTTGAAATAGGACATGATTTTTTAATCAAAATATGTAAAGTTCACAGCTTGAACGTAAGACTGTCTAAACATGAGGGAACAATAGAGTTACATGGCGAAGTTCATAGCTTGGGGATTTATCTTGAAATTGACTTAACATGATATGGGAATTTCATCAAACATGTGAAAGGCATGAATTTAAAATATGGAAATATTGCTAAACATCATGAATTTAGGTTCCATCGTGGAATTTACTTGAATAAAGCATGGAAAATTTAAATTCATAGCATGAGGGATTTAAAATCTTGCATGGAATCACACATGGGCTGATTTCTTTCTTGAACATACACAATACCATAGTAATGGAAAATTCATTCTTTAATTAAAAGAAAAAAGAGTTATTGGGCTCCATGGGTGCCATTCTGGACATTTCCTCCTTTAACTCCCTTTGATACCACAACTTAAAACACTCTTGGTACTTTATTAACACATTATTCCTAATAAAACAATCTCAAATTCTCTCTCAAACTTTTTGTTCAAGCAAAAGCTAGGGTTTCATCAAAATAATCAATTAAGGCTTTCAAGGGTGGTTTCTCTCCATACTTATCGGTACCAAAGTCATGTTACTCCTCCCTCATTGTTATTTTACTCAAGGCATATGTTTTGATGCATAGTTTTCATGGCATTGTTATGTTTTTAAAATAAAGGTTGGGATTTTTGGTTGTTCATGGATGAATATTGTCTCTCATGGTTTAATTATGGTTTTCCTTATTTTAATTATGGTTTTGCACATGTGGGTGCATGGGAATTTTGATTTAATCAGGGGTCATGGTTGAGCCCCAATATTAATGACTTTGGTTTTGATAATGGCATGCCCTAAACATAATGTGAAATTGCCGATGAGAATGATATTGTCACCAATTTAAAATTGTGTTTTTGAACTAAAGCTTTTGCATAACCATAGTAATAACAAATGAAGGACTTATAAAGGCTTTGAGGGTCATAAATCGAATTGGATTTAAAACCTTGTGGGGTATAAGGGATTTGACACGATCTAAACTGGGGGCTTGTCGTAATGGGAATCCAGGCCCAACAAGGACCAAAGACCACCCCATTTCCCAAACCAGTCAATCAAGTATGTACCCTGAGTCGGATGAATTTTGAGAATATAACAAGAGAGTGTGTCTAACAACACTAAAACTCTGGGATACGTTCACAACCGTGACCAACCCAACTAAGTCCGACCAGACCAATACTCAACCAAACAACCATAACATAAACCGTAGTAACAACCAAATGCATAACCAAACCATTTTTTAATATAATAAGATAGGATGGAACAATCATAAGTTTAGTCATACAGTATCAGCCCCAATACCTTTATCAATACTAAGGCTAACACCACTACCGACACCTCCCATACCAACCCATAGCAGTTCCACAAAGCCTCTTTTCGAAAGTAAAACAATATCCGGTAGGGACATGCCCCCGACTATGGATAAAACCGATGCCTAAAACTAAACCAATGAAAAACATAAGAATCCAAATCAATAAATGGAGCCTTCCAGAGTATGGAAGCTCAACACTTTAAGTTAGGACAAGCTATATCCTATGTCTAAGTCTACTAAGCCAGAGGTGTAGTCTGACCAACACCTGCATCGCGTGGGGATACATCATAGAAGACGGTTAGTGGTTGGAGCGCTAGCATATAACTCAAGGATAAGGATAAAATAGTACCAATAGTTCCAAAACCAATCAATCAATGTATGTAACCAATGCACACACATATATATAGATATACCATGCCAGGATAGGGAAACAAGATTAGCATGAACTTTTAAAACCATTAACCTGGGCTGTGTAGCACGACCGTCCTAGAACAAAGAACCCACAGGCTATATTGCCCCATCTCTCCCCTAGCTGGAAGGTCCCTAGTATGTATAGCCACACAAATCAAAGAATATCCATAACCGTAATGCCTATATGGGGGAATCGAACCTCCCAGAATAATCAAGGTGACCTAAGCACCAATATATGTTGTAAGGTGAACTCGAACCTCCCATTTATAGATTCATTTGGGGGACTCGAACCACCCTATCATAAGACACCCGCACCTGCTAGCGCAGTTTCCAGTGTTAGTCCTTCAGACTCCACTTTCATGATCCTGCTACATATCCTACCGTTAAGCCCAATTTAAAACCATTATTCCACATATACAACCAATAAGTTAATTTCTTACCAAAGGTATTACATTGGTATCGTCATACCAATACTACTTGTAAGTATACCACATGCCATTATCATTATCAATAAATTAATCATTCAATTGACTTTGGAACTCGAACCCATTATCTAACAAAGACACTTATTCAATTCAATGTTTTGGGACTCGAACCCAATGTCTGGCAAAGACATAATTCAAGTGTATATTTAGGGACTTAAAACCATTTAGCAATTTAAACCACCAAGGTTACCATTTAGTTCATTACATGGATAATAAGGCCTTTACAAAATCATTTACCAACCATTCATAATCATTAGGCCACGCCTTAGTTCAAAACAACATTATCATGTGACTAGTTCATCCTTTTAGGCATTTTCACAAGCTCTTTGAGAGCATGCATTTACCAAGACCAAAATCAAAGTAAAAACCATTCAATTTAGGGTAAGCCTTGACCCAATTTTTAAACCACAATTACCAAGCACCCACATGTGCAAACGATTACCAAAATCATCCATAAACACAATTTAAACCAAAAGTAAAGAATACTCAACAACATGCATCAAAACCCTCAACATTGGTTTTCAAAACCACCATTTAAGAATCATAATCAATCTTTAAAACACATTAAAATTATAAAATAACAATGAGTGAAGAGTCACATGCCTTATACAAGGTGATTCATAGAAAGAACTTGAACCATTTAGCCTCTAGATGAACACTTGTAGAAACCCTAGCCTCCAATCTCCAAGAGTAAGTTAGAGAGTTTTTTGGGAGCGTTTAATCTTTCAATAGTATGTTATGAGAGGCCACAACATATTTTAATACATAGGGACTTAAGGGTTTTAGGGTGGAAAATATCTGGAATACCCCCAGCTTAAAAGCTGAAAACAAACTCGCAGGAGGGTATGATCGTACCCCCTTAACCGTACCCTAAAGTATGAGTGGTACCCTATCTCGTACCCTAGGCCTTACCTTGGACCCCCACACTGGTCAGCATACGACCTCATATGACCTACCCATATCTTAACATACAAACGGTACCCTATGACTCATACCCTAAGAAAATCCTTTAGGCTAAGTATAGAGAATCATACGACCCAACCACACACGACTCGTACACTATCATATGACTTATATGATCCTAGTCATACCTTGGACAAAAACCAAATCCAAACTCACTGATAAACATATGAGAGAGGGACCCTAAGACGTACCCAGACATACGAATGGTATACTCTAGCCGTACCCTATCTAGAGACTCAAAAATTCCAGAAATTTTCCAAGGGTTAAGAGTCGATATGTTTCAATCTCCCCTACATAGATCATTTATCCTCGAATAACAGAAAAGATGGTATTGGCATGATTTAAACCCCCAAATGTCTCTACTCTTACCTTTAAGACAGAAAGCAAAGATGCAAGGACTCAATATTCCCTTTTACAAACTTAGAAAATAAAGATGCAAGGAAATCAATCTTTTCTTTTAAAAAACTCAGAAATTAATGATGTGTTCAAGAAAACATACCTTCTGCATGAATATCCGGAGAAGAAAACAAATGTGGATACTTGGACTTTATGTCCTCCTCTGCTTCCCAATAGCTTATTTCACCTTATGGTTCTGCCATAGCACCTTAATCGAAGCTACATCCTTGGTCCGCAACCAACGAACCTGACGTTCTAAGATCTCAATCGGAACTACCTCATAAGATAAGGAATTCAAGATATCCAACCCTTCCAAAGAAATAACTAAAGAATGATCACCCACATATTTCCTCAACATAGAAACATGGAAAATCAAATGAATGGAGCTCAAGCTAGATGGAAACTCCAAATTTATAAGAAACATTACCAACCCTCTTCAATATCAAGTAGGGACCAACATACCAAGGACTTAACTTTCTCTTCTTACCAAACTGCATTACTCTCTTCATGGTAGATACCTATAAGAATACCCAGTTACCTACATTGAACTCTAAATCCCTAGGCCTCATATCCATATAGGACTTTTGGAGACTTTGAGCAACTTTTAATCTATCATGAATCACTTTCACTTTTTCCAAATCTTGGCAAACCAAATCAGGGCCAAACAACTTACCTTCACCAACTTCATACCACCCAATAGAAGAATGACATCTCCTACCATACATGCCTCAAAAGGAGTTATACCGCTTCCAGAGTGATAACTGTTATTATAAGCATATTCAATCAAAGTAAAATGGTCGAACCAATTACCTCTATAATCGATCACACAGGCACGGGGCATATTTTTTTATGTCTGAATGATCCTCTCCGCTTGTCCATCCTACTGCGAGTGGAAAGCAGTACTAAGGCATACCTTAATTCCTAAACCCTTCTGAAACGACTTCCAAAAATAAGATGAGAATGGAGTACCATGATCCAAAATGATAGAAACCAGAGCACCATGCAATTTCACAATCTCCGCAAGATATAACTTACAAAAATCCTCTATCGAAAAACTAGTCCTCACAGGCAAGAAGTGAGTGGACTCAGTCAATCTGTCCACAATAACCCAAATTGAATAACATTGATTTCGAGATCTAGGAAGATCGATAACGAAATCCATGTTAATCACTTCCCACTTCTACTCGGGCAACTCAATCTCTTAGTACAGGCCACCGAGTCTCATGTACTCAACTTTCACTTATTTGCACACTAAACATCTAGCCACATAGTTAGCCACATATCACTTCATATTGTTCCACCAAAAGAACTCCTTAAGATCATGATACATCTTGGTAGAATCAGGATGAATAGCATAACAAGATTCATGCGCTTCAGCCAAAATACTTTCCCTCAATCCATCAACATTGGGAACATATAACCTTCCTTGGTACCTAAAGATACCATCATTGCCAACACAAAGTCAACAACCTTCTGCCGGCACACATTATTCTTAATCTTTTTTTTAAATTAGGGTCCAACATTTGCTTTTCTTTTATCTCAACAACAAGAGAAGACTGGGATACTTGAGCACAAACATTCCTCAATTCTCAGAGTTCACGAGATGAACTCCAAGGCAAGTCAAATGGTAAAAGTCCTTCACCAACTTCCGCTTGACCTTATCCACATGATCTAGACTCCCCATGGATAACATGCTAAGAGCATCAACAACTACATTAACCTTACCTAGATAGTAGTAAAGACTCATATCGTAGTCCTTCAGCAACTCAAGCCACCTCCTTTGCCTGAGATTTAACTCTCTCTGAGTGAACACATACTATAGTCTTTTATGATCAGAGAATATATCAACATGAATACCATAGAGATAGTGACACCAAATTTTCAAAGCAAAAACCACGGCTAACAACTCCAGGTAACGAGTAGGGTAGTTCTTCTCACGAACCTTTAATTACCTCAAAGAATAAGCCCCCACCCTACTATGCAGCATCAACACAAAACCCATCCCATCACGAGAAGTATCACAATACACTATGAAGTCATCGTTACCCTATGACAGGGTTAAAACTGGAGCTGAAGTCAACTTGTTTTTCAACTTCTCAAATCTACCATGACACGCATACGACCACAGGAACTTGACCTTCATATAGGTCAACTTAGTCAATGGGGAAGTTATAGTCGATAAACCTTCCACAAATCTCCTATAGTAACCAGCTAAGCCCAAAAAGCTCCGAATATAGGTTGGAGTTATAGATTTAGGCCACTTTTTAACCATCATAACCTTTTGAGGTTCTACTATAATTCCTTCACTAGAGATAACTTAACCAAGAAAATTCACAGCCTTCAACCAAAGCTCACACTTGGAAAACTTGGCATACAAATGTTGATCTTTAAAAGTCTACAACACTACATGGAGGTGATCAATATGATCCGCCTCACTCTTAGAATAAACTAAGATGTCATCCATGAATACAATGATGAACAAGTCCATAAACTGATGAAAAACCCTATTCATCAAGTCCATAAACATTGACGAAGAATTAGTCAACCTAAAGGACATAACTAGGAACTCATAGTGACCATACCGGGTTTTAAAGGCCATCTTAGGGATACCCTAATCTTAAGCTGATGATAGCCCAACCTAAGATCAATCTTAGAGAAACACTTTACATATTGAAGCTAATCAAACAAATTATCGATCCTACAAAGAGGATATGTATTATTTATGGTCACCTTAGTCAACTGACGATAGTCGATGCCCGTATGAAGGGAACCATCCTTCTTGCGCACAAACAACACCGGAGCACCCCAATGAGACACACTAGGACGGATGAAACCCTTATCTAAGAGATCTTTAAGTTTTTCCTTAAGCTCCTTCAACTCAGTCGGAGCCATTCTATATGGGGAACAGAAATAAAATGAGTGTCCGCAATAAGATCAATCCCAAATTCAATTTCCTTATTGGGAGGAATATCAATAAGATCATTAGGGAAAACCTCAGGAAACTCATTAACCACAGGGATGGATTCTAGAGAAGGACCTTCTGAGTTAGAATCTTTAACTCAAACCAAATGATATAAAAATCCTTTGAAGACCATCCTTTGATCTCTAAGATATGAGATGAACCTCCCCTTAGGCACTAGTGAACCCTCTTTCCATACAATGACCGAATTATTAGGGAATTTGAACATAACCTTACATGTCCGACAATCTAAGAAAGCATAACATGAATGCAACTAATCCATCCCCAATATGACATCAAAGTCAACCATATCTAACTCTATCAAATCCATAAAGGTTTCTCTACCACTAACAAATACTACACACCCCCTATAGACTCTTTTAGAAACAACAGAGTCACCAATCGGGGAAGATATAGAGAAAGAATGAAAAATAAATTCAGGATCAAAATCAAAATGTACAACCATAAATAGAATTACATAAGAAAGAGTGGACCCTGTATCAAGTAAGTAATACACATCACGGGAGAAAAGTTTCAATATAATAGTCACTACATCGGGAGATGCCTCAGAATCCTGGCGAGATGCAAGAGCATATAACTGATACTGGCTAGTGCTGGTACTGAAATAAGAAATAGATGCAGATGTAGTAACCTTTAGTGCAGGAGTAGATAAAGAAGCCACATTAGCCGTACTAGCCCCAAAAATCTTCTTAGCACGACAGTCACACTGCTTGTGACCAATCTAACCATAGTAAAAACACCTGTTCTTTATTTCCTCATAAAACCTATGGTGTGAATGCCCACAAAATCTACAAGGTGGGTGGGATGGGTCTAACTGAGCCCCACTAGCCTGAGATTGGGCACCCTATGCTCGGGACCCACTATCGTACTAAGATCAATGATTACCCGAAGGCTTTGGGTAGGGAGCACTTGCTGTAGAGAAGGAACCAGAGCTCCCCCATTTTTTTTTGCCACTTACTGCCATCTCCACGACTCTAGTTAGAAGGCCTAAAATTCTTCCCCCACCTCTCACCTTACTCAGACTACTTTATTTTTTCTCCCTCCACTTATTGCATATATATAACCAATCCAGAAAAATCCATGGCCTTGATCAGCAAGGCAACCTTTCTCTCAAGGATTAACTCTCGTGACAACCCAAAAGTAAACTTACGTATCCTAGCCCTCATATTGTACATTATCTCTGATGCATACCAAGATAGCTGCTAAAATTTCTAGGCATACTCCTTGACAGACATCCTCCCTTCCCTTAGATTCATAAATTCCTCTACTTTTGCTTCCCTTAACTCTTGAGGAAAGAAACGGTCTATGAAGGTACTAGAAAAGTCATCCCACAATGCAGAGTTAATAACATCACCCCTATATTGTTCCCACTCCCCATACCATAAGTGTGCTATGTCTTTCAACTGGTAGATGACAAACTCCATGCCTTCCACCTCAGTAGCATATATGATACAAAGAATCTTCTTCATCTCATTAATAAAGGCTTAAGGATCCTCCCCAACCTTCAAACCCTTGAACATGTGAGGATTTACTTTATGAATTAGCCTACCCTTATGGCCTCAGATGATGGGGGTTTTGGAATACCATGCTCCGATTAAGAAGCTACCAAGTGAGTCAATAAGTTGATGGAGTGATAGAACTCAGCATTAGTAGTCTCTTCTTGAGTTGACTGAGCAGGATCAGTAGGTACAGGTGGAACCCCATGAGGATAGCCAAATACAATGGTCTTTGCCCTAGTATGGACTTCAGGAGTTGGACAAACTTCGTCCACATTATCCTTAGGTAGGACAGATGAGTTTTTGTGAGCTTCAGATCTTCTCGGATGCATGACCTGAAAGACAAGCAAACGAAAATAAGTAAAATCCATGACCTTAGACTCTATAGCTTAAAATAAGACAACAAAAAAGTTGAACACTCCTAAATGCATTATAGCCTCTCCCTCATGAGTGTAGCGTGCTACACACCCTTGAAAGAGACTCTACTTGACACAGCTTTGTGGATTCCCATCCGACCATGAACCTAACGCTTTGATACCATCTAGACATGATCCGAACTAGGGCCTTATCATAATAGGCATCTCAGGCCTAACAAGGATCGAAAACTACCCCATTTTCCATACCAATCAATGAAGAATGTACCCTGAGTCGAATGAATTCTGAGCATAAAAAAGATAGTGTGTCTAAGATTACTAAAACTCTGGGATAGGTTCACGATCGTGACCAACCCAACTGAGTCCAACTATACCAATACTCGACCAAATAACCATAACCAAAACACTAGTAACAACCAAGTCCATAACCAAACCATTCCATAACATAAGAAGATAGGATGGAACAATCATAAATTCAGTAATACTAAAGCTCACCACTTCAAGTTAGCATAAGATGTATTCGAAGTTCAAGTCTACTGAGCCGAAGGTATAGTATGACCAACACATACATCGTGTGGGTATAAAGCATCAAATATGGTTAGTGGTCGAAGCGCTAGCACGTAACTCAAGGATAAAGATAAAATAGTGGCAATAGTTCCAAAACTAATCAATCAATGTATATAACCAATGCACACAAATATATAGATATACCATGTCAGGATAGGGAAACATGATTAGCATAACCATTTGAAACCATTAACCTGGGTTGTGTAGCATGACCATCCTAAAATAAGGCACCCAGGGCGATATAAGCCCAACTCTTCCCTAGCTGGAAGGGCCCCAGTACGTGTAGTGTCACGAACCAGAGAATATCCATAACTGTAATTCCTATATAAGGGACTCGAACCTCCCAGTATAATCAAGGTGACCTAAGCACCAATACATGTAGTAAGGGGGACTTTAACCTTCCATTTATAGATTTATTCAAGGGACTCAAACCATCCTATCAAAAGACACCCACACCGGCTAGCGCAGTTTCTAGTGTTAGTCCTTCGAACTCCACTTTCATGGTTCAGCTACACATCCCTCCATCAATCTAAATTAAAAACCATCATTCCACATACATAATAATTAAGTCAATTACTTACCAAAAGTATTACGTTTGTATTGTCATCCCAACACTACTTGCAAGTATACCATATGCCATTATCATTATCAATTAATTAATCACTCAATTGACTTTGGGAACTGAACCCATCATCTAACAAAGACACTTGTTCAATTCAAAGTTTAGGGACTCAAACCCAATGTCTAGCAAAGACATAATTCAAGTGTATATTTAGGGATTCAAACCCATTTAGCAATTTAAACCACCAAGGTTACCATTTAGTTCATTACATAGACAACAAGTCCATTACAGAAATATTTACTAACCATTCATGTTCATTAGGCCAAGCCTTAGTTCAAAACAACATTATCATGTGACTAGTTCATCCTTTTAGGCATTTTCACAAACACTTTGAGGGCATGCATTTACCAAGACCAAAACTAAAGTAAAAGCCATTCAATTTAGGGTAATCCATGACAATTGTTAAATCACAATTACCACGCACCCACATGTGCAAACGATTACCAAAATCATGCATAAATACAATTTAAACCAAGAGTAAATAATACTCAACAACATGCATCAAAACCCTTAACATTGGTTTTCAAAAACCACCATTTAAGAATCACAATCAAGCTTTAAAACTCATGAATTTTATGAACTAACAATGAGGAAATATTCGCATGCCTTATACAAGATGATTCACTGAAAGAACATGACCCATTTAGCCTCTAGATGAACACTTGTAGAAACACTAGCCTCCAATCTCCAATAGTAAGTTAGAGAGTATTTTTAGAGTGTTTAATCTTTCAACAGTGTGTTATGAGAGGACACAACATGTTAATATTTGGGGACTTAAGATTTTTAGGGTGGAAAATATCTGGAATACCCCAGCTTAAAAGATAAAAACTAACTCGTAAGAGGGTACAACCGTACCCCCTTAACCGTACCCTAAGGTATGAGTGGTACCTTGTATCATACCCAAGGCCTCACTTTGGAACCCCAAACTGGTCAACATACGACCCCATATGACCAAATTGTATCTTAATATATGAGTGGTACCCTATGACTCATACCCCTATTAGATTCCTTTAGGACAAGTGTAGAGCATCATATGACCCAACCACACACGACTCAAACACTATCATATAACTTGTATGATCCTAGTCTTACCTTGGAAAGAAACCAAATCTAAACTCACTGATAAATATACAAGTGAGAGACCCTAAGCTGAACCCAATTATACGATTGGTATACTTTAACCGTACCCTGTCTAGAGACTCAAGAACTCAAGAATTTTTCTAAGTGTATTCTCCCGAAAGTCAATTTTATCCATTTACCCCACTTGACCATACACCTCACCCCTATATAATAAATTTTACACAAAAAGACAAAATAACCAATTCATAACAAAATAACAACTTCCCCAATAAAATATTGACAATACACCATACCTCTAACCATCCCCTATACCCACGTATCCCCCACCCAGAGGCCTCCCCTTTCACGTTTTTCCCCTTAACAGAATTTATGCAATATGCACATACTCCCTAATTTTTGTTCACAACAATAATACACTACCCACTATATAAAATTCACATAACTCATAACTTTTATTTTTTTATAGAAATATATGCACATACACTCACAGAGACTACTCACATACACATACAACATATGAAAGAGAGGAAGAGAAAGAGAAATGAAGAAATTATTGCATTAACATTGAGAACACACACACAGAGAGAGCTGAGTGATAGAAATATTAGGCGAGAGATAACAGGGAAAGAGAGAAGAATATTAAGAGAAATAGAGGGTTGGTCGGAAAAGGAGTGAACAAAAACTTACAAATTTTAAGTTTTATGGCAAATTATTTTCTAGAATCATTTATCCCTCACTGGATTCAGTCACCATCCCTATCACCATCGACCTTGTCGGCGAAGCTCACCGGAGTTCTCACGAGGTAATTTTTAAATCGGTGACCAACATCCGCAAAATACAATAAATTCAGCGTCCAAACCCACCATAAAATAACTAAACATACCTATAACATACAACATTAGTGTGGGTCTTCCCCATTTTTAGATTTTGGTTCTGTTTTTAGGCAAAAAATAGCAAAAGGGTTTATCGAGATTGGTTTGTTTATATTGAGGTTCAACTCAAGGTCTTTGAATGCGGATTTCATCTTTACATTCGAATAATATTTGAGTTTGAAAGATTCAAATTGAGTTCTAATTCAACTCTTTGCATCTTTTTATTTCATTATTGATGATATTTGGTGCATTGGATTGAACATTATTGATTGATCTCTGTTGGTGATGAATAATTGCTTGTGTTGATGCGTTGTTGATTTACTTGATTATCAATTGTGATAAAATAATATCTCATTTAGGAATTAAAATTATATTTCTTGGAAATAAATTTTGGGGAAAAGGGAATGACATTGATAAAAGTGAATATGGATTTGTTTTGATTCATTGTTAGTGGTTTAATTTTGAGGATATAAACATTGATGTTGTTGAATGAAATAGTATTATGATTGGTCAAAATTGGTAGGGAAACTATAGGTTGGGTAGGAAAATTTAGGAATTCTGGATTGTTAAATATTTGGATGTTTTGTTGAATGGTTTCTATTTTATCACACAGAATTTAAATTGTATTCATTTTCGGGGGAATGCCCCAATGCACATTGTACTTACTCACTGGGGAATTCCCTGAAGTATTGTGTACGTAAAGGAGGCTCGTTATCAAGGCTCGAGGCATCAGGTAAATCATAGCTAAAGTAATTAGAAAAGTTTAGGTTTTTATTTTCATATTTTTATTTTGATTTGTAATAAATTAGACGGGACACTTATTTTGGAGCTTTCATTATTTTGGTTGTTTGTTTTCTCGTTTATGTGTTTTATTGGTTTATACATTTCATAGTGTCATACAAGCCGATATACTCCACGAAGCGATCGTGGTTGAACCACGGGTGGACAACACCTTCCCCTCGGTCAATAGAATTCCTTAATCGGAATCTCTGTTCGTGGACTAATTTAAAGAGTAAAATTATTTTGAAAAAGGTTTTTCATAGGTGACTTGGCCCACCCGATTTATGCCAAGTGGCGATCTGAGTTTAATTGTAAAAAAAAAAATAGTAATAATTTTTTATTTTTAGTTACTTTAATAATGAAACCCTTTTCGAACTTAAAATCATTATCTTTTTAGAGGTAATAAAAGGGGGTGTGACAGCTCTGGCGACTTTGCTGGGGACTTTTCAGAATTTGAACTTATTTGTGAGTTGTATCAACTTAGTGTGACACAATGTTGTATAGATACTTTGTTTGTGTTATTATTTGTGTTATTGCTTTATCATTGTTGGATGCCTACGTGCTCTTTGTTTATAGCTTTATTTATGTGTTACCGCTTTATATATGTCATCATATGCATAACCAGAGTTATTTCTTTCACAACAAGTCTCGGAGTACACGTCGGGTACACGAACTCTAGTTGAGTCACCTTTATTTTAGGAGGGCGATCCGTTGGATGTATGAAGTAGGTGAAAAGAAATCGTAGCCACTATCGACCATAAGCTCCCCCAAACAACTTTGTTAATGGACCCCAGCCTTGGTCAACCTTTAGGTCATGCTTATTTGCATCATATGAGACTTAGTGGGATCCGCTTGGTTCTTTGAAGGAGACTCACCCCAGAGGCATCCCTACGTGTTAATTGTTGCATCTTTGAGGATAACAGAGTCATTTAACACACTGATTTGAAAAAAAATGTGCTAGAATTAAAGGAAAACGTGTTTGAAAAAAAAAGCAAGTCAAAAAAGAGTTTCGTAATTTTCTAAGAGCTCTTTACAACTTTTGTTTTCCACAATTCAAAAATTTTTAAAAAAAAAATTCACCTTTTGCACTCATTTCTCAAAAAAAAAAAAACATCAAAAGGATTTTTTTTGTTTCCTTTAGCAAGCATTCATAATTTCAAAATTTCAAAAAGTTTTTTATCAATAGGAGCTTTTATAAAAGAAAAATTCAAAAAAAATGGTAGAAGTTTTGTACATTTCAAATGACGAAAATACCAAAAAGATTTTCCTTTTATAGTGTTGGTGTCATTTTTATGCGAAATGTCAAATTAAAAACTAAAAAAATATTTTATTGACCTTTTTCATCATTTGTCTTTGGTCGTGTCTCTCAAGTCAAGGTTCAGTATGTTATTTAATACTTAATTATCCAATATGAACGAACTACACACACCTGCTTCTCCTCTCTCGTGAGTGAGATACGTAGGCAAACCTTCTGGGGTTCGGTGATCTCAATTAAGAAATTCAAAAGGATTTTCTTCGCGTTTCATTTAGAGTAGGTGTTTTATATATGCCTTGAAATGAAAAATACAAAAAGATTTTCTTTAATAATCTTAGGTTTCATTTTGTGATGAAAGAAAAAATTAAAAGTCAAAAAAAAATTTCAGCCTCTTTCGAAAATAATGATAAAAAAAAAAAAAAGACTTTCTCTTCATTTTAGATTAGTTGTACGCACGTGCTGCTTCATCTGAAAAATACAAAAAGATTTTTCCTTTGATAATTTTAGGCTTCATTTTTGTATGAGTTTCAAAATCAAAATTGTAAAAAAGATTGTGTAAATATCTTTTAAAAAAGAGAAGAATTCATTTGGTAATAGATTAGTCAAGTCATGCATTTCTCCATAAGAAAAATACAAAAAGATTTTTCTTGATAATCCGGGTTCCATTTTTCATAGGGGATTTAAACCTAAAAAATTCAAAAAGATTTTCGTCATTTCTTTTGTCAATTTGTTATTTTCTTTTCTTTTCTTTTAAAGTTTCAAGGAAAAAAAGAGAATTTAATTGGTCATTATATGGCCAATCTTCACGAACTACGCACACCAGATTCTCCTCTCTCAGGGGTGAGATACATAGGCACCCTTCTTGTGTTCGGTGATTTTTTCAAAAGAAAAAGGAGAAAAAGATTTTGAGAAAGTGTTAAACTCTAAAGAATTTATTATCTCTTGTTCTGCTAGTTTAAGGTGGTTGGTTTGTGGCATTCTGGATGGTCCTCCACATCACACCAAGTCTAAGTAAGAGTTAGTCATATCCAACAAGGATATAGAGAGTGACATCTTGGATCAGACCAAGAGTTTGGAAAGTGAGAGTTTAAAGCAAGAGATTTTGAGACTAAGGCAATAAATGATAGAAACGCTCCGAGTTTGGGCCAGTGGGTTGCCTCCTATTCCATTTCCTACTATTGATCCTAAAATACCTTGAGTTTTCCACCAAAATCGCAAAGCCAGTTAACTATTGTCATTGTTGCACCAGAACATACCTCAAAATTTATTCAACGTCAACTGCATCCTAATACTTCCACTGTTCTTTCTCTAGCTCCTCAGTTTAAGCCTACTACATTCACAACACCACATATCGTATGTGATTTTGTTGCTTAATCCTTTACTGAGGCTTCTGATGTTGGGTGTATTTATGCATTCTAGTATTACTATTCTAGCTTATTTAACCTTGTTTTGAGGGCAATTCGTGAGCTTTATGTGTGATAATGATATAAATGAAAATATAAGTGTTCAAGTGTGTAATTACCACGTTTAAAGGTATTTTCAAGAAAATTTTGGTTTAAATGGATCATTTAGAGTTCAATCAAGGAAAGTAGTGTTACTAGCTTGAGCTAAGTGCTTGTCTAGTCTCTCGATTGATTCTAATGTGTTGAATGAGTTCCAAATTATTTAATAATGTATTTATATATGGAAAAACTTGTTTATTATATGCAAGGGTCAATTGTATCAAGCCAAGAGTCAAAATAATAAGTTAAAGATAAAAGTGAATGAAGCCTCGTCTTAGCTCGAGTTTCTAGTTCACCATTTTGAATGTTGTGCTATTTTGAATTCTAAATTATTGTGTTTTATGATATAGGATGTTTGGTGAATATATTATGATGATATATTAAGGATATACAAGCTTCAAATCCAGTGGAAATAACTCAAAAAGGTTAGTAATGGATCAATAGAAGCACAATACACAACTTAGACTCAATTTGGACACCTGGAATGTCCAGGGAGAGTGAGGGCACATGGAAAGGCCTCTTGGCATGTGAGAAACACCAAAATATTTAGAAGGCACCCAAAATAGTTTTTTCCCACAATTTTCTCGTGACACGGGCTCTATTTCGACGCAATGGAGCCCGCGGCGCCTCCTCCAGAGCGGTGCAATGGTGCCCGCGGCGCCTCCTATTCTCTCGGGCTCAATTTCAACTTCAAATCCAACTCCTGCATGGATAAGTCTTGGATAACTATATATACACACCTTGCACACATTTTTGAGACACTTTTGGATGTCCTTGGACAGTTGGAAGCTGCTCTACACGTTTTTTAAGGTTTTATTATCTAAACTTTAGTTTATTTCATGGTTTGTATCATTAATCCAAGAAATTGGATGATGAATATTTCTATTAAAGGCTAAAAATCCCTTTCTGGGGTTAAGTCTAAGATCATGACTACTTTCATTTTGAATTAATTTCATTTAATTGCTTATCATTATGGTTGTTTGTTTATTCTTGATTTAATTATTTTGAGGATTAATCACCCTTAGAATACATGTATTATCGATCATATGACCTCGGGAGCGGGAATATGGAGAAAGAACGTGGGAATAGACCAAGTATATTTATTATTTCTTTATAAAATAAGGAATTCGAATTAGTATTTAGGACAGGGATGTACTTAGAAGCCTTACTTGATTCACCAGTAGGATGATAGCTTAAATAACCTAATTTGATTATTACATCCCCTCTCAACGATGTAGTTGTAAGGTTCAACTTAGGAAAAAGAATAGAGGTTGGAAAATCATGATCATGCAATTAACCCTACGAATCAACAACCAAGATAAGCAAGTTAACGAATGAAGTTAAATAACATAGTATGATTGTTCGTAATCCTTAACCCTGGTCTTCTATCCATTGATTGTCCTAAGTCATTAGTTTTCCGTATTAGTTTAGTTTCTTTTTAGTTTACAATTCTAAAACTTCTTGTTTACTTTTTCTCAATTGTTAAACTAGAATTGGATAGATGTTTAACACAAGTTCCTGTGGTATTGATACTTGGCTTTCATTAGGTTACTTTCTACTTGATAAGACCATGTACACTTGTGTGTGTGCTTGGACGTTTTTAGCTTCCATAACGGTTATCCGCCCAATGATTGTGCTTCCCTATACTGCTAGTGAACCCATGTTCAATACTCTTGATGATCATTGATGTACTCCTGAGTCTACTTTTAAGTTAACTAGATCACTAAAATTTCTTAACAAGAAGCCTAGCATTCCAGAAGAGTCAGATGAAATGGTTGGGAAAATGAAGATGGCAGAAAATGCTATGAACAATTCCTTAGGACTTGCAGGTAAAAAAGATGTTTCATATAAAGACTGGGATATGTCTTCAAGTGTTAACCTTCCCCCAAGATTGGGATATCAAAATTTGAGGAGCATGATGAACATAAGGATTTGGTGAAATATTTGGGATGGTATTGCAATCAATTAAGGAATACTGGAAGGAAGGAAAATGAGAAAGATGCAGCTACTATTGTAGTTGGCCAACGGGAACATTCAAGAAGACCACATCGTCGTTACCCTCAACCTCAAGCCCAAGTTTATACCCAAGCTCTATATAACCACTCCCAAATTCCATTATACTCTATTTTCCTACCTTCATATCCAGTATATAGCGCACAACCATATGTCCAACCCCTTTTTTTCTCACAATGGTGCGAACCAACTCCTCAGAGTCATCCTCTAACTCCATAAACATATCAAAGCCCTTCTAGGACCGATGTTCGATCCAAGTCAAATAATGAAAAGAGTCAGAAGCCTTGGGGTAGTTTCATGCTAATTGGAGAATCATATACCAGTCTGTTCTAGAGATTAGTATAATGGGGCATGACCACTCCTCTTCTTGGGTATACTCCTGACCCGTATTGAAGAAATTTTGATCCTAATATACGATGTGCATATAATTTTAATGTTTACGGTCATAGTATTGAAAATTGTCGTTCTTTGAAAATAAAAATAGAAAAGATGATTTAAGATAAATTGATTATGGTGCACAACATTGACAGTGGTGAAAGCTCTAGTCATGGTGATGTACAAATTAGTGGATAAAATATTAAGCTCAATAATTGAAAAGTCACTCCTCTCCTTACCAGGATTGATTATTGGTAGTTGTTTTCTTTTTCTTTTTATTTTTCAGATTATCTCAGGGTTGTAGTTCGGAATCTATCTTGTTATGTTTCTCTGTCGTCTTTGTTTAAACCCTTCTATCTTTCTTTCAATGAAATATGGTGTCCCTTGTTGTTTTGTATTTTTTACACAACACATTTTATGTAGGTTCTAGTGATATGACATATTTGCAGAATTTTTAGTCAGATCTTAAGATTCATTTTAATCATGAAACTTGAATCAGAGGGCTAAAGTTAGAAAAAAAAGCATCTTAGAAAATAAGTAGAGTATTGAGACATTTGGTGACCAAGCTGAAGCCTTCTTAGAAAATTAAAGCAGTTATTTTGAGAATCACAAGAATAACTTAGTCATAAACTGAAAGCCATATCAAAAGGAACAAAAAGAAAATCAGCTCCACGGAAGAATGGGTCATTAATTTGAGGAATGTACAACAAAGGTGGAGTTGTATGCTGGACAAGTACAGAAGAAGTAGTGACGCACAAGCTCAGTTAGATTTAGTGTTGTATAAAATATCACAAATGAGCTTCATCTCCCACTTTCATATTGCATGCTATGTTTTTGCATTTTAAGGATTGATATGACGAAGGCATTCCATTCTACAATCCAAACATGGTGTCATCTTATGTTTACCCTGTTTGAGCTTTAGTTCTATTTTTCTTTCATATCCTTCTTTTGGAATAAAGATAGAGTCAACAAAGTTTTGAAAAAAAGTGTAAAGCAAAAGGATAGAGTCAAGAGTTAGAAAAGTTTTTTTAAAAAAAGAAAAATATGTCAAAGAGAATGAAAAGAGATGAGTGTCAAGGAAAATTGAGCCAAGAAAGTTTCAAAGAGAAAAAGAGTCAATAAAGGAAAAAGGGGAGAAAAGAAATTAGAATCAAGCAAAAGAACAAGTTGTCAAAACTATGTATGACCTGATTCTCCTCTTTCGGGGGTAAGATACGTAGTCAGTCCTTCTCTGGGTTCGGTCCAACCAAATAAACAATTTAGAACTACCTAGTCAAAAGAAATTAGGTCATGAGTTAATCTTCGTTATTTGAGTCGATTCTGAAAGTTGTAAGTGTCACTCCACTCCAAGTGTCGTTTGGACCTCATACCATCATTTCTTTCTAACCTATCCAAAATCCAAGTTACAACCAAAGAAAGACCTTCCTTTGAGAATGTCAAGGCTAAGAATGCAATGGATATGATGAGGCATTTGGGTACTACTTGTCTTTCACAGCATAAGAAATCAGGAGAGAAATAAAAATGAGAAAGTCTTGTTGGTAAAAAACCCCATGGACATCGTAAGCGGTGGTGAGTTGAGGAAATATGAATGGAAGAGGCTTTTTGGAGAAAACCCTTCAAAGTGTCACTAGTCGAATGAGGTCTATAAGTACAATTGACCTAAGGAAGCAACTCAGTTTCAGGTCCATTAACTCAACAACAATTGGTGGAAAGTTTGGATAAAAAGATCAGGCATCTTAATCCAAAAAGCATGGTATAATCATTAGAATTGATTGTCATTTTCAAATAAATTTTTCTTTTCTTTAATTTAAAAAAGGGACAAACATTGTTTTTTTTTCTTCTCTATATTTCTATTTTTGTTCTTTTGAGTCTATCATTCAAACGGATTTTTTTTTTAATGTCTTTGAGTCAAGTCCATATCAAAACAAGTGAGAAAGGATTTCAAAACTTGCTACCAACTTCTTCAATTGCAAAAAGCAAGACAAAAGGAGTGCACATGAAATAAACATGATTGTAAGCCAAAACGAGATAAGCAAAAAGTTTTGTCAGAAGACAAGTTTAGGGAATTGAAGAAATGCCAAGGTTCAAAGGATTCATCTGAGAGACATAGCAAAATAAAAATATAGTGTTTGTTTTAGAGTCACTTTTAATAATCTGAGTTTGGGTCAATGGTACAACAAGTCGATGAAATACACCATTAGATAAAAGCAAAACTAAATAGGATAAGTGCAAGAGAAATCTCCTCAAAAGCCAAAGCCGCAAGTCAACCACCATGTTTTAAACTCACAAGTTTTTTTTGTATGAACAAGAACACTAGCTACCTTCAAATTGAAGGCTTCAAAGCATAAATATCCAAAGATGCAATTTCTCATTTCTACAAATGCAATAGGCAGTGTTGTTGTGCAATTTGGTAATCACAATTATGTTAAAACTCATAATCTTGAACCCCTAAGAAACACATTATTTAATTTGGATTTTTCATGTCTTGCACTTCCTAATTTGAGTTGTTAATCCTAAAGATGCACTTTTTAGTTAGAATCTCTCACTTTTACTCTTAAGAGACAGACTAGTTGGTTTTGGTCATTCAATTTTATCTTTAAGAGGTACATTTATTTATCAGAGTCTTTATTTGTCTTTGCATTTTGCATTTTTTCAAGTAGTTGTGATTGGGTATGAAACCCACAAAAGTTTGTGATTATTAACTAAAGATAAAAGTTAAATTCTTGTTATTTGGAACTTCACTTTATTGATCCTACTAGAAAATGAGACTTTACTTTTCTAGAAAATAGAATCTTTCTTTATCATAATCTTTGTTTGGGATAATTTTTGTTCTAGTTTTGATTTTAATTTCAAGAGCCCTCCTGGAGAACAAGGTGATGAAATTGCAAGTCGGGAGAGTGCTCGGAGAACAGAGTGAGGAAATTACAAGTTAGGAGCGCACCCGGAGAATAGGGTGATGAAATTAAAAGTTAGGATTCCGCCTGGAGAATAGGGTGATGAAATTGCAAGTCGGGACCCCGACCGAAGAATAGTATGGTAAAATTGAAAGTCGAGAACCCGTCTGAAGAATAGGGTGATGAAATTGAAAGTCATGAGACTGCCCAAAAAATAGGGTGATGAAATTGCAAGTTGGGAGCCCTCCTGGAGAACAGGGTGATGAAATTGCAAGTCGAGAGCCTGCCTAGAGAATAGGGTGATGAAATTGTAAGTCGGAAGCCCTCTTGGAGAACAGGATAATAAAATTTCAAGTTGAGAGCCCGCCTAAAAAATAGGGTGATGAAATTGAAATTCGAGAGCCCGCCTGGAGAACAGGATGATGAAATTGCAAGGTGAGAGCCCACCTGGAGAATAGGGTGATGAAATTGAAAGTCGGGAGCCCGCCCAAAGAATAGGGTGATGAAATTACAAGTCGGGAGCCCTCCCAGAGAATAGAGTGATGAAATTGCAAGTTGAGAAATTGTCTGGAGAACATG
Source organism: Capsicum pubescens (assembly GCA_030864215.1). Classification (NCBI taxonomy): domain Eukaryota; kingdom Viridiplantae; phylum Streptophyta; class Magnoliopsida; order Solanales; family Solanaceae; genus Capsicum; species Capsicum pubescens. The sequence continues at coordinate 56,178,720 of CM061542.1, read as the reverse complement.
GTGATGAAATTATAAGTCGGGAGACCGCCCAGAGAATAGGGTGATAAAATTGAAAGTTGGAAACTCGCCCGGAGAACAGGGTGATGAAATTGCAAGTTAGGATTCCAACCAGAGAACAAGGTGATAAAATCACAAGTCGGAGCCCACCCAAAGAATAGAGTGATGAAATCGCAAGTCTAGAGCCCGATCAGAGAATAGGGTGATGAGATTGAAAGTCAAGCAAAAAGGTAATGAGATTGAAAGTCAACAGATTTGAAAAAAAATAGCAGTCAGGATCCCACCTGGAGAATATAGTGAAGAAATTGAAAGTCAAACAACAAGGTAAAGAAATTGAAAGCCAAGAAACAAGATGAAGAAATTGCAAGTTAGGAGCCCACCTGGAGAATAGGGTAAAGATTTTCAAACTCAGGTTCACATTAAGAAATACCACTTGCAGAACATGGTCAATTTTGAGTTTATCTCCAACACCAAATTTTGTATGGAGAAAGTATATATTCTCAAAGTTCAATCCAAAGAAGACCAAATCTTTTATCACTTTTGAAAGCATTGAAGACTCAAGTCTAGAGTCAAGAGAAGCTGCATAGATAGGATCTTTTGTAATTTTATTTATCTTGATAACTTGTAAGTTTTATTTTTGATGTAATTACAGAGTCGTGGACCGAAACCTCGAAAGGACCCCACTCGACTCTCTAACTCGGTATAGTTTCTCTCTTCGGCAATCCTGAAACTACATGTGACCTGACTCACATAACTTGGGATAGGTAGGATGCCCAAAATCAAGACTCGATTACACTCTGTCCTTTTATTTCTTCTTTTTGAATAATTATCAGATCAAAATTTATCTCGTTGTCAACTTCTTTGTCTGTAAACACTTTGTGTTTACAAACAAAGAGGGATATGATGCAAGCACATAATTTTGCGTCTCCCGAAAGTCAGTTTTATCTATTTACCCATCTTACCGTACACCCCACCCCTCTTTAATAACTTTTCTACAAAAAGATAAAATAACCAATTCATATCAAAATAATAACTTCCCTACTAAAATATTGACAACACACCATCGCTTATACCTATGTATCCTCCCAGGCCTCCTCATTCACATTTTTCCCCTTCCCCTTAACAGAATTCACGCAATATACACATACTTCCTAATTTTCGTTCATAGCAACAATACACTACCCACTATATACAATTCACATAACACGTAATTTCTATTTTTTCAGAGAACAATACTCATATTCACTCATAGAGACTAATCGCATACACATACTACATACAGAAAAGAGGGAGAGGAAGAGCAATTGAGACATTGCACCATTAATATCGAAAACACACACATACATAGCCAGTGATAAAGAGATTAGGAGAGAGATAATAGGGAAAGAGAGGACAATTATAAGAAAAATAGAGGGTTGGTCGAAAAGGGAGTGAATGGAAACTGACGGATTTTAAATTTTTCAATGAAGTTTTTGCCACAATCATCCATCCATCGCTGTATTCAGTCACCACAGACACAAAATCTAACCCCATGTAGAGAAAACCATAAAATACCGACCAAATTATCCACGTCCTTCTATGGCCACATCCCTGGCGACCTCGCCGACAAAGCTCACCAGAGTTTCGGTGAGTTAATTTTTAAATCATCAACCAACAACCCCAAAACACAACAAATTCAGAATCCAAAACAACCACAAAACAACTAAACATGCCCGTAACATACGGTTTGTTCGTATTGAGGTTCGACTCGAGGTCTTTGGATGCAAATTTCATTTATTCATTTGAATAATATTTGAGTTCAAAAGCGTCAAATTGAGGTCTAATTCTACTTTTTACATCTTTTTATTTCATTGTTAATGATATTTAGTGCATTGGATTGAACATTATTTATTGGTTGATCTCTGTTGATGATGAATAATTGCTTATGTTGATGCATTGTTAAATTAGTTGATTAGGAATTGTGATGAAATGATATCTCATTTGGGAATTAAATCCATATTACTTGGGAATGAATTTTGGGGAAAAGGGATTGACATTGATAAAAGTGAATGTGAATTTGTTTTAATTCATTGTTAGTGGTTAAATTCGGAGTAAACACTAATGTAGTTGAATGCAATAGCATCATGATAGGTCGAAATTAGAAGGAAAATGATAGGTTGGTTAGAAAAATTTATGAATTGTGGATTATTGAACATTTTGATGTTTTGTTGAAAGATCTTTAATTTATCGCACAGAATTGAAATTGTATTCATTTTCCAGGGAATGGCTTGAGGTATATTATATTTATTCACCGGAGAATTCTTCGAAGTATCATGTACGCAAAGGAGGCTCATGATCAAGTCTCGAGGCATCAGATAAAGCATAGCTAGATTAATTAAAACAATTTAAATTTTTATTTCTGCATTTTTATTTTGGTTTGTAATAAATTGGACTGGACACTATTTTTGGAGTTTTGATTGTTTTGGTAGTTTGTTTTCTCTTTTAGTAATTTGTTGGTTTATACATTTCATAGTATCATAAAAGCCGATATACTCCACGAAGCAACTGTGGTTGAACCACGGGACTGAGTGCCTAACACCTTCCCCTCGGTCAACAGAATTTCTTAACCGAAATCTATGTTCATGGAACAGTTTAAAGAGTCAAATCATTTTGAAAAAGGATTTCTAAAAGTGACTTGGCACACCCGATTTGTGCCAAGTAGCGACTCTAATTTTAATTATAAAAATTCTTTTTCAAAATAAATTTTCATTTTTAGTCACTTTAATAATGATCCCTTCTCGAACTTAAAATCAATATATTTTTGGAGGTAAAAAGGGGGTGTGAGAGTCGGTATGATGATACCACTTTATAATGTCTTAATAATTGACTCTCTAAATTGGTGGTTTGGTTGCGTGTAAAAGATTTAATTGGTCAATAATTGCATGTTGTAATAGCTAGCCGTGAAGGTATGAGTTTGATAGACGGACACTGGAAACTCATGTTTTCCGATGTAAGGTTTGGTCAAGGTGACTGTGTGCATGATATCACACTTATATTTTTGGGTATGTACTAGTCACTCCAGGTTTTTCACTGGTTAGTGCAGCTAACACGTACCGGGGCCCTTTCAATATGGGGGAGCTCAACCTATGTAGCCCGTGAGTGGATTTATGATGGTTAAGCTACACAACCCATGTTAAGGATTTAAATGCATGCTAAACTTTGTTCCCTATACCAGCACGATATATATGCATATATGTGAATACATATGGTTATTTAATTTGATTTTGAATGATGGTATTCGTTTATCTTTATCCTTGAGTACATGCTAGCATTCACTCCGCTAACCGTCTTCGGGCATTGTATCCCCACGCGATGTAGGTACTGTACATACTACCATTCCTCCTACTCAGTGACTTGGATTTAAAGAAAACTTTGAATCAGATTGAAGTGGTGAGCTTTCATACTCTGAAAGAGTCCATTTCATCTTATGGACTTCTTTACATTATTATTATTTCTTTGTTTTTGGATTTTCTATGGTCGGGGGCATGTACAGATCGAATGTTCTTTGATTCTTGTTAGAGGCTTTGTCGGATAACTATGGGCATAGGTGGTGTCGGTATTAGTGTTAGAATTAGAATTGGTATTGACATTGGGAATAGTATTGGTTGGATATTTGGTTGTAGTTGTGTGGTTATGATTACGAACTTACTTTATTGTATTTAGATTATTATTATTTTATCTATTTACATGTTTGGAATTCATCTAACATGGGAGTGTAGGGAGGGTAATGGTTGGGTATAAGGGGTGGTCTCCAGTCCTTGTTGGACTTGAGATGCCCGACATGATAGGCTCTGGTTTGGGTCGTGTTAACCACGTGGCTAATAAGTGTATCCACAGGTATAACATCCCTTAATTATATACTCTCAAATAATAAAATATGACAAAAAAGGATTGTTGGAGTCTTTTGGGTTTTACATCATCCACTATAGCACTAGAATTCTTGATACCTTTGCATATCAAAGCCTAGAACTCTTAAACAGGATCCAAACTAGTCTAAAAGCTCAAGAGTATTATGTTTGTAATTTGTTGTTCCTTTTAGATGGGTCATTTATACTTTGCTCCTATTTCATGGTTGGTCTTTAATTTTTTTCCTCAAGACAAATAACTTTACACAGGATGGTTATATTTTGACATTAATATATTCCACAATTTATTCCCTACGGTCCTAAATAACTTATGCACCACATGGCTTAAGTTTATAGGGGGAATAGTTTGTTATCATCAAAAAGGGGGAAAATGTCATACCACAAACATTTTGATGATCTGCAAACTATTCTACCAAGGCACCTGATAGTCGTCCTATTGTGTTTCCATGAGACATGGTCTCAATTGAAGTGTTCCTTGGCAGTGACATACTTGACTATAGCTGGAAGTTGTACTTTCCTGCAGAAAGTTGGTGGCGCAGAAATAGAGGAATTGAACCTCGACAACAACAAGACACTTAGGTTTTGTTGTCTCATTTATAAGGATCCTTTGCTCACAACAAAACCTAGTTTTTACAAACATTAGTATCGAATTTTAGAAGCAAGTAAGAGCTGCTCAAGAACACAGTTTACACAGGGACCTGATTGCTTGCTTATCTTAAGCCTAATGTGTATGTTGTATTGTTGAGTCATTTGATCTTATACTATAAAGCTTCTCCTAATTATAAAGGATAGTAGATTTGTAGCTTGTCCAAAGTTTAGTTCGAGTTGAAGCAAATAGAGTTGGTTATTCGAGTTAGGCATAAGTTGGTCAAGTATTTAGTTACTTCTTTCAAGTATTGTGTCCTAGGTAGAATTACCTAGGATGTATGACTAGAGTTAGTTAGTTCTAAGTATGTTAGAGTTATCACACTTATCTTGTAATAGAGTTATCACAAGGGTTAGTGATTATAGGAGTTTATAATCACTTAGTGGTTTGAAGAAGAGTAAAGTTTGGGAATCCTGAATGACAGGTTGTGGTATTTACTTCCCTTGAGCAAGGAAATTTCTACGTAAAACTCTTCTGTTTCTTACTTTGATGCATTATCTCTTTTCTAGTTGTTACTTACTGTATTCATAAGTTTAGGGACATGGTCCGATTGTGTTTTAGTAGACTCATATATTTCATCAATAGGTATCAGAGATATCTCTCTCTAAAAGGTAACACCTAAAGAGGATCCACCTCAAATAGTTGCTTCATTGAACCTGGAAGAAGGTTAGTCGATCACCAAACCCTCTAGATTCAATGGCCAATACTATGGCTGGTGGAAGATAAGAATGTATGACTTTATAATGGCAGAAGATAGTGATGTAATTGATGTCATTCTTGATGGTTCATCTATTACCAAGAGGGAAGTAAAACAAGGAGAGGTCACCAAACTCATCCCTAAAACTTGAAGAGAATGTGATGAAGATAATCGTAAAAAGATTCAAAAGAACAACAAAACAAAGAAGTTTCTAATATGTGGGATAGGACCTGATGAGTATAATAGGATCTCTACTTGTGAATCCGCTAAAGAGATCTAGGACAGTTTGAAAATTGCTCAAGGGGGAACTAGCTAAGTAAAAGAGTCAAAGGTTGACATGCTTACCACTCAATATGAAACATTTACTATGAAGGAGAAGAAACTATACAAGAAATGCACACTAGGTTTACATCTATCACCAATGAATTGCACAGTCTAAGTGAGGACATCAGGCCCACCAACCAAGTGAAAAAAGTGCTTAATATTCTTCCCAAGTCATGGGAGAGTAAATTCAGTGATATTACTAAAGCAAGGCAGCTGAAAACTCTCATAATAGATGAGCTCATAGGAAACCTGAAGACCTATGAAATGAAAAAGTAGTAGGAGTAGGATAAGAACGAATCAAAGAAAAAAAGATTTTGGTACTCAAAGTAGCTAATGTGAAGAAAATGTGAATGTAGCTTACATAACTAAGAGATTTCTTAAGGTTATAAGAAAAAATAAAGAATTTAAAAGAAAAGGGATCTCTAGAAGATCAGCCACAGGAAATTACCTGTGTCATAAATGTGGAAAAGCTGGCCACTTCATCATGGATTGACCAATGCATAAAGTAGAGCACAGGACTATGGAAGAGGTGTACCAAATAAAGGTACACAGAAGGATCGGTTCTAGACAAAGTTAGAAGAATAACAGGTACTGACTATGTTGTCAAGCAAGCCTTGGAATCCTGGGGAGACTTATCGAGTGACTCTGATAACTATCAACTCCTTTAAGATATTTTGATGATGGTGATTGAAGATTAAAATAATTCCTTTGATTTACTCTTTGCATTCATGACCAAGTCTGATGATGAAGAGGTAACTCTTGTTGATTTCAAACAAAATCTTAATAATTAGTCTCTAAAGAGATTCAAGGGTTTGTCAAGTTCCTTGATAGACTACTGGGTAGAGCTTACTAATGAGAAAGATCTCTGGACTAAAATCCTTAAAGTGTCTGGAAATAAAAAAATATCTTTTATTATCAAAGTGACTGAGTTGGGAGAAAAAATAATTATTCTGTAAAAATGATGATCTTAAAGAAAAGATGTTGAGTGACTATGTAGACCAATCTAAGGGAAAAGGGGAAACTAATAGTTTGTAGCTAGAACTTGAGAAGAAGTTAGAAAAGTCTGAAAAAAAATTTGCAGCCTCCTTAAGTAGAAACTCCTAGCAAGAAGAGGACTTGATTCGAGTCAAAAAAGAACTTAATAAATTACTTAAGTAAACTATTTCTTCTAAATTATTGACCATCCTAACAAATCAGAGATATAATGGAGTGCAGGGTCTAGGTAGAAAGTATGTCAACCCTCTTTATCATCCCCACAATAAGTATGTCTCAGTGTCTGACAATCTATTGTGTACCCATTATGGCAGAAAGAGGTATTTAAATAGGGACTATGAGTCTAGAAAAAAGGGTGATAAAATCTTTGAGGTGTATAATCATGAGGACAACACGTATGATAGGAAATCTGGTCTGAAGCGTTGGGGACCAGGTACTCATGTAACAAACTGTCACTAAGAACTGCCTAACTAGACCAAAAAGTCTTTGATTACTCTTTTGTCTTCTTATTGGGAACTCAGACTCGAATGAGTTCCCATGTCTAACAAGTGATTACAAATGCAGCAGAGAGAAAAATAAAGCATTCAGTGTTGGTTCATGGATAGTGGATTCTCCAAGCACAAGACTGGAAGAACACAAAACTTTCTCTCACTCAAGGCACTTCATGGTGGAATTGTCTCCTTTGGAAATAAAAAAGGAAAATATTGAAGGTATTGGTAAGATTGGAAGATGACCAGATTATGCAATTAAAAATTTGTATTCTTTCAATTAATTAAAGTATAGTCTTCTGAGTGTGTCACAGATATGTGATAAAGGAAATAAAGTCAAGTTTATGTTAGATAGATGCACTATTACCAATATCAGTTCAGGTGAAGTGATTATGAAAGCTAAGGGTGCAAAAACAAGTAGTAGTAGATCTTAGCTCAGTTTTAGATGATGAGCCTACATTTCTTAGTGCTCAAAATGATAGCAATGAATTGTGGCATCAAATACTAGGACATATGAGCTCATTATTGCTAAATAAAATGGTTGCTAAGGACCTGGTCCATGGAATTCCCAAGATCAGATTTTTAGAAGACAAAGTTTGTGATGCTTGTGCTAGAGAAAAGCAGATAAGATCTTTATTCAAACAGAAGAAGCATGCCAGCACTACAGACCTTTAGAGTTGCTGAACATGAATTTGTATGGACCAGTTAAGGTTCAAAGCAGAAGAGGAAACAGGTATATCTTTTTAATAATTGATGACTTCTCAGGATTCACCTGGACTATATTCCTGAGAACCAAGGATGAAACTTTTGAATCGTTCATCTCACTTATCAATAAAATTCAAGTAAAGTACAACTCCAAGGTTACAGAGATTAGATCAGACTATAAGACTGAGTTTGAAAATGCAAAGATGAGTCAATTTTGTGAAAATCATAGGATCAATCATAACTTCTCAGCATCTAGGAACCCTCAGCAAAATAAAATTATGGAAAGAAAGAACAGGACATAGGTAGACATTGCCAGAGCAATGCTGATAGATTATGTTCTTCCAAAAAATTTTTGGACTGAAGGTATCAATATTGCTTGTTATGTGACTAAAAGATACCTCATCAGATTTATGTTGAACAAGACTCCCTATAAACTGCTAAACAACAGAAAACCCAAGCTTGGGTACCTGAGAGCCTTTGGATGTAAGTGCTTTGTCTTGAATAATGACAAAGATGATCTTGGGAAGTTTTATCCCAAGAGTGGTAAGGGAGTGTTTGGAGGGTATTTATCAACTAGAAAGGCTTACAAGATTTTTAACAAGAGGACCCTATGTGTTGAAGAAAGTGTTCAAATCATTTTTGATGAATTAGGAAGTGTGGAGAATTTAAGGTATAAGGATGATGTAGAACTAGAGAAGCTTCTACAATTTCAAAAAGACTCCTTAAATATTGAAGGAAGAAACATATCAAAAAAATGCAAAAAATGATGAAACTCAGAACAATGAGAGTCATAGACATAAAGATATCAAATCCAATGAGGGACCAGATCCTTCAGAAGATGATCTTGACGACACTGGTTTACTCACTCGGATTCCTAATAATCAAGGAAGTGAGGAACCCAACCCTAATTAGGAGAAGTCAAAAATCAGAGGGTCAAATTAGAAGAATAAGTCCTCTCATCCTCTCGAGAATCTTACATCACCTTTGATCCTGAAATGAAAACCAGATCCAAGGTAAGAAATCAAGCTGCCTTTTCAGCCTTCATCTCCATCATTGAATCCCAAAATATAAAAGAATCTCTAAAGGATATTTATTGGGTGTTTGTTATGTAAGAAGAAATGACTCAGTTTCACAGAAGCAAAGTGTGGCATCTGGTTCCTAGGTCTGTAGTCAAAACTGTCATAGGGACCAGGTAGGTCTATAGGAATAAGAAGGATGACCATGGAATTATTATCAGAAACAAAGCCAGATTGGTAGTTCAAGGATACAATCAAAATTAAGGCATTGACTATGATGAGACTTTTGCCCTTGTGGCAAGAATGAAAGCAATTAGAATCCTTATCGCCTTTATTGCTTACATAAGGTCCAAATTATTTGAAATAGATGTCAAGAGTGACTTCTTAAATGGGTATCTGAAGGATGAGGTATATGTGAAACAACCTATAGGTTTTGAAGATATTAATCATCTAAATTATGTGATACAATTTAACAAGACTCTCAATGGCTTAAAGAAAGATCCTAGAGCCTGGTATGAGAGGTTCTCCAAGTTTCTTCTTGAGAATGGGTTCAAGAGGAGAAAAATTGTTAACATTCTTTTTTGAAGTCAAGAGGAGCAAATTTGTTTATAGTTCAAGTCTATGTGTATGATATAATTTTTGGAGAAACCTCAGACATACTGTGTAAAGAATTTGCCAAGCTTATGGGAAGTGAATTTGAGATGAGCACGATGGGAGAGTTAAGCTTTATTCAAGGTCTGCGAATCAAATAAACTTTTATAGAGACTATGATTTGTCAAGAAAAGTATATCAAGGAGCTACTGAGAAGATTTCACATGAATGATGCCAAGACAATGGACACTCCTATAGGGACCAGTTGCAAGTTGGACATTGATGAATCAAACACTAAGATGAATTAAACAATGTATGGAGGAATTATTAAAGATATTCTATACTTAATAGCTAGCAGACTAGATATTGTATTTAGTGTTGAAATATGTTTAAGTTTCTAGGAATGTCCAAAGAAATCTCACTTAAAGGAAGCAAAGAGAATTCTGAGGTATTTGAAGGGTACATAGGACCTAGTCTTGTATTTACTCTTCAGGTGACTCTTTTGATCTAACTGGTTATGTTGATGTAGATTATGCAGGGTACCTGATGGATAGAAAAAATACATCATGAATGGCTTATTTTCTAGGATCTAGTCTGATCTCCTATGGAAGCAAAAATCAAAACTTTGTGGCTCTATCCACAGTTGAATCTGACTAAGTATTTGCTACCTCATGTTATGGATCAAGAAACAACTTAAGGATTTTGGATTTGTCACAAAATCCATTCCCTTATTCCATGACAACACCAGTTCTCTCAACATGGTAAAAAATCCAATTCAACATAAAAGAACCAAGCACATTGATATGAGAGATCACTTCCAGAGAGACAATATTGAAAAGGGCACAATTTGTGTGAAGTTCTGCAAAACTGAGGATCATGTGGCTGATAGCTTCACCAAGGCATTGCATAGAGATCAGTTTGAGAAAAACAAACTCAAACTTGGTCTGATTAAAATAACTTAAGTTTTTGTACAGTCATCTCCTTTTCTTCTCACTACATTAGCAAAAATTGGAAGGCACGTATCCAAATGTTAGTTTGTAAACAAGTCTAACGTAGTCTTATAACTTTTGCAAATATAAATCCACAGTGAATTAGTCAGGCTAAAAGGAGTTGTGGGTCAGGCTCAAGAAGAAGAAAAACTTCCAAAGTAGGGACCTAGTCCATACTATAAGGTTAGTACCACTACTTTGTACATTTTAAAATGTCAAAATAACCGCCTAAAAATGTTACGTGGCCAACCATGTATCTTTCTCTCTCTCTCCCTTTCTCATTTTCTCTCTTCAAATCTTTGTCCCATTAAACTTTAAGATGAAGCAGTGTGTCCAATAGGGACCATGAACGTCACTTCACTTTAAGTCCAAGAGTCACCTCATTTGATCTCTATTATATACCCCTTTTTTCCTACTTCATCTACTCCAAACCAATAACATATAAGCTCTCTTGTGAACCTCCATCCTCACAAACAAAAATTCTCTTATCTATATTTGTTTTTATTCTACTAGTTCAAAACTTTTACTCACAGTCAAATGCCTCTTCCTTTATCTTCTGTTAAAACATCCTGAGAACAAAATGCTCTCATTGTTGAACAATCTTTAGAAAATCCCTCATCGACTTTTGAAAACCCTTTCTCAGAAGAAAATCTTTCACTATCCTTGGTCATTAAAGGGCCCTTTTGGGTCATGTATTGGTGAAGAAGAACTAGTGACAGACACTCAAATCCCTTTCTTGAGTGTGGACCCAGAAACCTCTGAAAAGATCTCCTCATATCCTAAATCCATGTTCCGATCACTCTCTATTATTGTTCTTGAGAGAACCTCAACTAATTTTATTCCTGAGTTAAGTGTGACACCTGAATTTTCTAAGGGACCAGTTCCCCATGCAGTTGTTAAACTTCCTGAGGTATAAGAAATTTTGTTTGAAGGAGATTTGCCTGAGGGGTGTGGAAATCCCCAAGGAGTGTTGAGGCAGGTGCTGAGTAGGTAGTCGAAAGTCTAACAAAATTAGCATCAAGTTCTTCATAGTTCTTTGTTTCTCTACTAAAATATCCCAGTTCCAAATACAATGGTACCCCTCTTTCTACTAGGATAGCTAACAAAGTTGTTCATTTTCCAGTTGAGGATGATCATGAGGAGGATATATTTACAAATCTCTCCTGGAACAGAGTAGGGAAAAGAGGATATTTAGGAAAAGAGTAAATCTTTGGGAATCTTGTTCAAAGATCTTACAGTACTCAAGGGGCAAAGAAAAAATTAATGAGTGATGCATTAAAGGCAAGCAAGCGAGCCACTAATAGGAAGTGAAATACTAAGAAAAATATTATAACTAAGAATCATATGTTGCCTCATAAAAAGGTAGTGGACATGCAGGAGGATGATAGAAATAAGGAAATAGAGACTAATGACATTGTTATTGTTGCTAGGAGAAAAGTAAAAGGATGGGGTCTTCGAAGCCTGTGAAGCCTACATCACCCAAGCCAAAGGGTTCTAGTAAGAAGAAACAATCACACTCAAAAAAAGGTGGAAGTTTTTAGAAGACCTGGTACTGAGGGTGATAGACAAGAGCATGAGGGGACTATTCAAATGGTTGAGGGACCTGGTTCCTCCTCAAAAAAGAAAGATTCAAGAGGTAGTTCCTGGTCTCACAAGAAAGGAGAGGCATGAGGTCCTCAAATCTTAAAAGGTGCTGATTGGGAGGGTTTTTGACACAAGAATTTGAGATGAACCTGGAATGAATGAGCTTGTTCAGTATGTTAAAAACCAATATTGGTTGCATCTTCTTTAGACTCATACACCAATGGTCTATGAAGATGAAGTCAAGGACTTCTTCTTTACATTGGAATATGTTGATGATGCATCCAGTATCACTACAATGGTGTGATGAGTCAAAATATTTATAGATGAAAAGTTACTTAGGAAGATCCTTAGTGTGCCTATTGATGGGATCAAGTCGGTCTAGAAAAATGACCTTCTCTTCCCTTCGTGCAGTCTGCTTCTAAGGTTGGTGGAGATTCTAGGTCTGGAGTCAGAAAAAAAATTCTAAGAGGTGAGTTCCAGCTGTTTTTAAAATTTATTAATAAGGTATTGTTGCCCTACTCAGAGAAACATATGGTAGCCTCTACAGTAGACCTATTCTTAATAGAAGTAAGTTTGAAATGGTCAATCTACATACCTGCTCTAATTCTTTAGCATTTTCATAAAGTGTTGCATGTCAAGGATGGAAAACATAAGCTTCTTTATGGATACTTCCTCACTAAAATCATTAAGCACTTCTAAATTAAATGTCTAGGATGTATTTAAGGGACTGCCAAACAAATGTTTACTATGACCACATTGATTGAAAATAAGTTCTTTGAAGGAAAAGTTGGGATCAAGTCCTAAGTGTTGGAGTTGTTGGACATTCAGGAATGCCTAAGTGGTGAGTTGGAGAAGATAAGGGTGGAAATGGCCACACATGATTAAGATCTCACAACTGAAGGCTAGGATAAAATAGCTAATGTCTGAGAAACCTGGGGCATCTACTAGTCTGAGGGTTGAGAATGTTGAGTTGAAGGCACAAATCACTGCACTTACTGATGAGGCCTTAAGTCTTCAGGATGAGGTCAAGGATCTTACCAAACAGTTGTTGAATACTCATGTTGTAGAGAATGCTCGAATGGAACTATTTATTAAGTCCCTAACTCCCAAACCACCTTCTTCCTAGATTCATCTCCTTTTAAGCCCTATGTATTTCATCTTATGTCCTCCTATTTTTTGCACCTGGTTTTCTGTCTCTGTTAATCATAGTATATTCGGTTGTTTAATATTTTACTTCTTATAATGTAGCTGGTGCTAGCCTCTTGTTACTGAAGTATCTTCTCTTATTATTGTCTACTACATTCTTATGTCTCTTCTCTTTTATTCATGACAGTGTAGCCTCAGTGGCAATGCGTTAACTTGACTTTTTACTCATTTTATTAGTTTAACGTTGTCTTTTTTAATGCTGCCAAAAAGAGAAAATTGCCGGTTTTGATTATGGATAGACCTGGTGCTATCGATAGGGGTAATCTAATACATGGTCAAGTGGTCCTAACGATAGAGGAAATAGTTTATCATCATCAAAAAGGGGAAAATGTTATTAATAGGGGGAATGTGCTATATGGGCAAGTGGTCAAGTGGTCCCAACACAGGGGGAATAGTTTGCCATCATCAAAAAAGGGGAAAATGTTATACCCTAAAGGTTTTGATAATCTGTAACCTATTCCACAAAGGGACCTGATAGTCATCCTAGTATATTATATGGGACCAGGTCTCAGTTGAAGTGTGCCTTCACAGTAATATGCTTGACTATAACTGAAAGCTATACTTTCCTGCAGCAAGTTGGTGACACGGCAATAGAGGAACTAAACCTCGACCAATAGCAAGACGCCTAGGTTTTGTTGTCTCATTTATAAGAATACTTTGCTCACAACAAAACCTAGTTTTTACAAGCATTAGTATCGAATTTCAAAAGCAAGTAAAAGTTTCTCAAGAACACAGTTTAAATAGGGAACAGATTGCTTGTTTATCTTAAGTCTAGTGAGTGTGTTGTATTATTGAGTCTTTTGGTCTTATATTGTAAATCTACTCCCAATTATAAAGGATAGTAGATGTTTAACTTGTCCAAAGTTTAGTTCGAGTTGAAGCAACTAGAGTTGGTTATTCGAGTTAAGCATAAGTTGGTCAGGTATTTAGTTACTTATTTCAAGTGTTGTATCCTAGGTTGAGTTACCTAGGATGTGTGACTAGAGTTAGTCAGTTCTAAGTGGGTTAAAGTTATCACACTTATCTTGTGGTAGAGTTATCACAAGGGTTAGTGATTATAGGAGTTTGTAATCACTAATGTTTAAAGAAGAGTGAAGTTTGGAAATCCTGAATGGCAGGTCGTGGTTTTTACTTTCTTGAGCAGGAAAATTTTCACGTAAAACTCTCGTGTTCTTTACGTTGATGCATTATCTCTTCTCTAGTTATTATTTACTGTATTCATCAGTTCAGGGACCTGTTCTGGTTGCGTTTCCGTGGACTCATATATTCCATCAAATTCTTTTTTATTTTCTATTATATGTTCTTCTTTCCTTTCTTTTATAGTTACAACTTCCTTCTTTAATATTGGGATGTTCCATATATTTCTTGAGTTAATATTGACTGTTAGTAAAAATGGCACACACATATTCATTGTTGAGATATAGTTAGTTAATTATAATCAATTAGTACATCATTGTATGTAAACAATATCCACACAAGACTGAAACTTGACATAATATTGCAATGACTAAGTAAAAATGCCTCTGAATACTTGCACAAACAAAACAAAGAAAGAATTTTACATTTTTTCATTTTTTTTCTCCACGACTAATCTTGAAAAAAAAAACATTTCACTTATTTTTTTCCTTTTGGTTTTATTGGTTTGCTATTTAGCCACTGTTGCTTGAATTATTTCCAGGCATAAGTTCTCTTAACATTGCAACATACTAGGCCTTTTTGATGCAAAATCCTCTACACAGTGCATTATTTTCTCTAAGTACCTTATCATTGCTTTCACTTCTAATACTTCTGCTTCATTATTCCCTTTTGTTACTGAGAACAATTCTTGATCAATTACTTTTATTGATTTCCCTTCTCTTACTTTCATTTTCACCCATCCTACCAAGTTTGTATCACCAAAATCTTCTTTATCTGTTGGTTTTTTACCCATTAGGAGTTCAAGAAGCTTAACTCCAAACAAGTAAAAGTCCCCTCATTGCAGTGCACCTAAAACTCTGATAGTACTCAGGTGGCATATATCCTGGTGTCCCTACTAGTGTGGACACGCTGAAATGCATGTCCAATGCGCTTATGATCCTTGTCATGCCAAAATCGGACACCCTGTCATCCATTTTGTTATATAATAGAACGTTTCTTGACTTTATGTGGTGGTGTATGATGTTTGGGATGCAATTGTGGTGATGGAAGCAGAGTCTTTTCGTTGTTCTTCTTGCTATATTTTTCCTTCCTTCCATGTTAGGATCCTTCTGTCGCTCGTTCTTGTCTTCCCATGTAGTATTTCTTCAAGGCTTCCGTATTTCATGAACTCATAAGCAAGAAGTCTCTCATCACCAACCTTGCAATTTGAAGGACTGAGTGCATGATTGATAATGCAAGATATCTTGGGTCATCGGGTGTCCCTAATTCGCCATCTGAAGAATGCAATTATCATGATAAATTTTATAATCTGAAGAGAAATATGAAATTTCATAACACAAGTCTAAAATCATGAATTTATCAACATACTAAGAGTTCATAATTTTAAGTATGTAAAGAGACTAAATTTTATGGGCAAACATGATACATCAACTAATACAGACTGAAATCCACCAAGTTATGCATAAATCATTCTGAAAGAGGTTGAAATCTATAAAACATGCATAATCCATCACGTATTAAAATAACTGAGTTTAATCCATGAAAATCATGCATAATAACTTTGGATGGGAATTATAATAATATAATAAAATGAAAGAATGGATTTTCAAGAATTTGAAATAATTGGGTATTGACCCTAAATCATGAGTTCATAGAAATCATAACTAAAAATCATATTTTAAAACTAGGTTTTGGACATAAGGGTTAAAGGAATCCCCTATTGAAAACCCACATACCTGGACTGATCAAATCTTGGATTGAAACCTTGGGAATTTGTCTTTGAGAAAAATCATAGGCTTAAGCTTCCTTGAGAGTTGAATGCTTGATTTTCTGACTTAGAATGAGTTGGGGTAAATAATAAGGGATTTGAGGTGATTAAATACATGTAAACCTCTTATAACATCTAAAAAAACGTAGTTTTGGAGTTAAAAAGGTGGAAAAAGACCAAACAACCCTTCCAAAATCATCAGAAAAGTTGTTGGAATCAGTCCCAATGAGTTTGGTAATGATCCATGGTCTGGGGACGAATCGTGGCTAGAGTCGCCGTCTGAGTTGTTTTCACTGACAACTTTGATAGTGTTTCAGTAAATGTCATAACTTTTTATTCTGATATTTGATTAAGGCAAAACAGGATGTATTGGAAAGATAATTCAAATGATCATAACTTTTTACTCTAATATCGGGATTAAGGCAAAACAAGATGCATTGGAAAGATAATTCAAATATCTATCATTTGATGGGTATTGAGATAAAAAATAATTCATAATCTAGGAGTTATGTAGATTTTAATCTGACTGTAGCAAGATACTTCACGAGAAATCAATCGGTAAGGGAAGTTTTGACTTGACTATGAGTTAGGAGTTACCTATGTCCTTAATACATGTCTAAATCACATCCAATACTATCAAAATATGAACCGTTATTTTACATGTACTTGAAGCATGATTCTATTCTTAGTTTAAATTTTTGGGGTGTTACATTATCATGTCCTGGAGTGATTTATTTTCCTTCATTTTGAAGGCCTCATATTCAGTGAAAAGTAAGGCAATTCTAAACTTCCTCACTTGACTTGTACCTTCATGTGCATTCACCAAGACATCCCAGAATTTCTTAGCCACAGTGCAGTTTGACACCCTATTGTATTCAGCTGGACCAAGACCACAAACAAGAATGTTTTGGCCTTTGTATTCTTCCTTAATGCAACAAAATCCTCAGGGGTGAATTCACTTCTGACTTTTTCACTTGTTCTCTATCAACTGTCTTCATAGGAATTATTGGTCCATCGTTGATCCTATCCCACAATTCATAGTCCTCTTATTGAAGATACATTTTCATCCTATCTTTCCACCAAATGAAATAAGACTCATCAAAGAGTGGTGGTCTAGTTGTTGACTGATCTTCACTGTGTCTAATCGATGGTGTGGAGTTCATCACAATATTATCTTAGGTGTTAACCCTTTCAAGATAACCATGCTTTAATACCAATTTATAGAGTATGCAACCTATAAATTTACTTATAGCTACTTAATTGTAATCTAAGAGTGAAACAAGTTGTCTAACGTGTTTCAATTATGCAGTAACTGAATAAGTAAAAGAGATAGTATTTTCACTTGGAAAACACCCACCTCAAAAAGGTGTGAAAAAATACGACATGTACCTCTACAGGATTTCATCCCAACTTCACTAAACAACTTAAGCCTCAAAAACTATAAATTACAAGATTTCAATAATCTAGGAATTATAAATTCTAACTCCTATTCAAAGCAAAACTCACAAACCTCATAATGTATGTGATTCCAAGTTTCCTAACTTAAAGACAATGATTCTAATTCAGTTTATACTTTACTGAGACTAGAATTACATTAAAGTTACAACTCAAGAATAAATCCTAATACATAAAGACTAAGACTTTTTATCTTTCGAGGTGTCAGGACCAGGTTCAGCAACGTGTTCCTTTAGTCTTCAAGTTGCACCCTGTCAAGTCAATTTGGCAATTGCCTTTTGGCATTATAAGTACGCGAGTGACTGTGAAAGTCACTGCCTCTATTTAAGCACAACTTTCTCTTCAAGGTGTTCTTCAAACAGACTTCTTGCTCTTTTAGAACCCTTGTCTCCGTTAGAGTGTTATTCCAAGTAGAACTTCCACTTCAGCTCAACTTCTGTTATCTTCAAGTGTTGCATTCAAACTCAAATTCTTCAGATCCCCACATGATATTCAATTTGAGTGTATCAATTGTATTAGTTTATCCGTTCGTACAATCTAACACTCTTGTTTTCTTTCATCAATGAACTCTTTATGAACTCATCATGCTTTGCATGAGCATCTGTGAACCACTTCAGCTAATATGTTTCAGCTTATTTATCAATCACCAAAACTTCATAAACTCCAACAACAATCATTTAATGATAGTTAAAGATTTCGACTACAAGTTGAACTTTGACATTTCATCCCAAAGAAGAATTACCTTTTTTCAAATGGTCACACTAATTCTAGCCAAACGTTCACACTACTTCTAGTCAAATGTTCACATTAGTTCTAGTCAAACGGTCACTTTAGTTGTAGTTATATGTTCACACTAGTTCTAGAATCTTGTCAAATTTAACAAGTTTTGCACTTAATTACGAAACGTAGTGATAGTTTGTACAATTACCAAAGATGATAACACTTATAGTGTTTTCACACGCAAGCGAAAATATACTATATCAACGTCTCCGCGTGCATAATAATAGTGAACATTATATCCGCGCACATAATAAGTGTATCCTGTGTATAGAGTATCTCTACAGAAGAATGACATTGTATCCACACTTATAACGATAGTGAAACACATTATATCCACACGTATATAATATCTTTGTCTAACTGTACCACACAGATAATAATAAGTGTATCCACAGGTATAACATCCCTCCTTTATGTACTCTCAAATAGGTAACTGTGACAAAAAGGGGATTGTTGGAGTCTTTTGGGCTTTACATCATCCACTATAGCACCAGAATTCTTGATACCTTTTGATATCAAAGCCTAGAAATATTAAACAGGATATAAACAATTCTAAAAGCTCAAGAGTCTTATGTTTGTGATTTGTTGTACCTTTTAGATGGGCCATTTGCACTTTGCCCCAATTTCATGGTTGGTCTTTAATTTTTCCCCTCAAGATAAATAACTTTTTCACTGGACGATTACATTTTGGCATCATTATATTCCACAAGTTATACCCTATGACCTAAAAGAACTTATGCTCCGCTTGGTTTAAGTTCAATTCCTTTTCATTTTCTATTATATGTTCTTCTTTCCTTTCTTTTATAGTTACGACCTCCTTCTTTAATGATGTTCCATGTATTTCTTGAGTTAATATTGACTGTTAGTACAAATAGCACACACATTTATTGTTGAGATGAAGTTAGTTTATTATTATCAATTAGTACATCATTATATATAAACAATATCCACACAAGACTGAAACATGACATAATATTGCAAAGACTTAAGTACAAATGCATCTGAATACTTGCACAAAGAAAAGAAGAAAGAATTTTACATTCTTTTGGTTTTTTTGTCTCCACAACTAATCTTGAGAAAAAACCATTTCTCTCTCTCTTTTTTTTTTCCTTTTGGTTTTATTGGTTTGCTCTTTAGCCACTGTTGCTTGAACTACTTCCAGGCATAAGTTCTCTCAACATAGCCACAACTTGCAACATATTAGGCCTTTTTGATGCAAAATCCTCTACACATTGCATTGTTATCTCTAAGTACCTTATCATTTCTTTCACTTCTAATACTTCTGCTTCATCATTCCCTTTTGTTACTGATAACAATTCTTGATCAATTACTTCCATTGATTTCCCTTCTCTTACTTTCATTTTCACCCATCCTACCAAGTTTGTGTCACCAAAATCTTCCTTATCTGTTGGTCTTTTACCCGTTAACAGTTCAAGAAGCACGACTCCAAACGAGTAAACGTCCCCCTTTGCAGTGCACCTAAAACTCTGATAGTACTCAGGTGGCACATATCCTGGTGTCCCTGCTAGTGTGGACACGCTGAGATGTGTGTCCAGAGCGCTTATGAGCCTTGCCATGCCAAAATCGGACACCCTGGCATCCATTTCGTTGTCTAATAGCACGTTGCTTGACTTCATGTCGCGGTGTATGATGTGTGGGATGCAATTGTGGTGAAGGAAGCAGAGTCCTTTGGCTGCTCCTCTTGCTATCTTTTTCCTTTCCTCCCATGTTAGGATCCTTCTGTCGCGCGTTCTTGTCTTCCCGTGTAGCATTTCTTCAAGGCTTCCGTATTCCATGAACTCATAAACAAGAAGTCTCTCCTCACCAACCTTGCAGTACCCCAAGAGGGGTACAAGGTTCTTGTGCTTGATCTTTCCTAATGTCTCCATTTCAGCCATGAACTCCCGGTCACCTTGGCAGCTTAGCCTGATGAGTTTCTTGATTGCAACACTAGATCCATCCTTCAGTGTTGCCTTGAAGACTTCTCCAAACCCTCCAGAGCCAATGAGACTTGCAGCTGAGAATCCATTCGTGGCCTCGATAAGTTGTGAGAACTTCAACTTCCTAAGCTGTCTTTGGAAAGTGGCTACATTGATGCTCAATGGCTCCTTCTCTTTGTCAATCTTCCACGTTGAAGCTGCATAATTAGCGCTCAGACTACTAAGCATTTTCACTCCTTCAGCCTCTCTTCGCCTTGCGCGCATAGCAATAGCCCAAACAATCAAAATGCAGACTGAGGCAATGGAAATGAGAACTCCAAGAACAATGCTATTAGCCCAAGATGAAGTTGAATTTCTTTTTCCTCCTCCGTCTCCATTCGTATTGGTGGCAGGTGAGGTATATTGGCATTCGGGCAACGGAACCCCACAAAGTCCTGGATTGTTTGCATATTGGCTTGCAGGAAGTGTACTGAGCTGACCCCTTTGTGGAATTTGCCCTGTCAATTCATTATTCGACAGGTCAATTTGCACCAAGAAAGAAAGAAGTGAAAATGAATCAGGAATTTGACCCTGCAATCTGTTATGTGATGCATCAAACACTCCCAAATTCTTTAGCCCTCCAAGTGATGAAGGAATCTCTCCTGACAATTGGTTGTGTGATATAACAAGCACTTGCAAAGCTATCATGTCACCGAATTCATCAGGGATTTTCCCACGAAGCTCGTTGTAAGAAAGATCAAGGTACTCGATAGTTTGATACCGAGTAAAAGCACTAAGAACCGGACCAGAATACAACCGAGTGAAATCACAACTCTTTAGTGATGGAACCTGTAAAAGCCTTTCAGGGTGAATTCCATAGAACTCGAGCAATCCTCCAACGCCTTTGCATGAATTTCCCACATTTCGGACAAACACCAAAGTGTTACCTGAGAGAATTCCACTCAAAGCTTTAGCTCCTTGCTGCCTACCAAGTCGCGGTGGGATCTCCCCCGTTAACCTATTGCTGCTTAAGTCCAGCCAAACCAAGCTACTACAATTGACTAATTCACTTGGAATCTGACCACTCAAGCTGTTATTTGCTAGTTGCAAAACAGCCAGCCTTGAAAGATGGCTAAATTCTTTAGGAATCTCACCACTTAGTCCATTACTTGTGAGGGAAATCCACTCAAGATTACCACAATTGAACAATTCAACTGGTATTTTCCCACTCAAGTAGTTATTATTAAGAATAAGATTCTTCAAGTTGCTGCATTTTCCCAACTCCGACGGTATATTCCCTTCCAAACTATTGTACCAAGCAATAAGCTGTTCAAGATTCTCAAGTTTTCCTAGTTCTGATGGAATTGAACCATTCAAATAGTTCAAACTAAAATCAATTGTCTTGAGCTGTGAACATTGAGACAATTGAGGTGGAATTGGACCATAAAGTGAATTATCTGGTGCTCTTAGCTCTTCCAATGAGGAAGCTCCAGGGCATAAATCCGGTGGTATTATCCCCTTGATCATGTTGGAGCTAAAGTCTATGACGCGGAGTTTCTTGCAGAATGAAAGGGAAGCAGGAAATGGACCAGAAATCTTGTTGCTACTCATTTGCAAAGTCTCTAAAGAAGCTAAATTCTGAAGGATGGAATCAGGGAATGGACCGGTTAGATTATTGTTCGACAAATCAAGATTCTGAAGAGAAGAACATGATGAGAAGGAATTCGGAATTGAACCAGTGATGTTGTTATTAGAAAGCTTGAGTTCAAAAAGTGAACTACATGAGTTTCCCAATTCAGATGGAATCCAACCTGTTAAATGATTCTTGGAAAGATCCAATCTCTGCAAGCTCTTAAGCTCACCAAAAGAATTTGGAATTGGACCAGAGAAGTAATTCTCAGCCAAAACAAGTTCTTGAAGAGTTGTACAATTAGATAAAGCAGCAGGAATTGAATCAGTTATCTGATTCCCTGACAAATCGAGACGTAACAAGGAATTACAAGTCTCAATCTTAAGATCAGAAATTGAGCCTGTGAGATTATTATAGTCCATTGAAAGATACTGCAACTTATCGGTATGCAACAAGAAATTCTGAGGCAAAGAACCTGTTAAGTTATTGAAAGAAAGACTAACATATTCAAGATTTGGACATCTTTCAAAGAAGTTCTCAGGTACAAAGCCTGCTAAGCCACCAAATGATAGTTCAAGTTGCTTCAAACTATAAGGTAACTGACTCAAAGACGTTGAGGCATTTACATGGAACGAATTTGAAGACAGATTAAGGACAGTTAACATATCTAGAGAGTTAAAAGGGGAAAAAGAAACCTCTCCAACAAGTTTAGATTGCTGAAGATCAAGAGTTGTAACTCTTCCAAGACTATTGCAAGTGACACCATTCCATGAACATGGATTATTTTTAAGCTGCCATCCTGATAAAACACCAGAAGGGTCTTTTTGTACCATGTTCTTGAACAACAAAAGTGCCTCCGCATCAGTTTTAATGGAGGAAGCAACCGCGTTTTCGGATGCAAGAATCAAGGCAAAAGCCAAGAAAATGAATGTTATAACATAGTGGAAGAATTGATCAAAATGGTGTGAATTAGTGTCCATTATCAATGCAGAAAATAGATAGAAAAAAAGATGAAAGAAGAAAGAAGAGAGAGCTTAGAGAGTAAGCTTTTGTGAGTGTTGGAAGATGATTGTGTTATTTTGAGGAGAAAATGAATGTCAAAAGGAGCACAAAAGGAGTAAAGAGAGTGCTTACTATGATGAGAAAAAATTCCTCATGGTGCAAAGCAGAAGAGCTAACTTTTGAAAAAGTAGTTGTCTTTCCTTTTCTTACAAAAGGGTGCACTCAAGCTCCCGCTACATGTGGGATTTAGGAAGTTCCGGACCACAAGGGCCTGTATGCAACCTTAAATTTTGTACTTGTGTACAATAACAACAATCCATGGTAATCCCACGTGTGGGGTCTAGAGAGGGTAGTGTATACTCGACGTTATCCATACCTTGGGAGGTAGAGAGGTTTATGTTTTTGATAGACTCTCGGCTCAAGTAAAGCATTGTGTTTATTTATTGTTAATTGTTCTTAATTTTGTGTTCGTGTACAAAAACAATAACAACTCAATGTAATCTCACAATTTGGGTTTAGGCAGGTTAGTGAGTACACACACTTTGTCCTACCTTGGTAGGTGGAGAGGTTGTTTCTAATAAACCCTCGACTCAAGTAAAACGTTTATGCTTGTTTGTTGTTGATTTGTTTAATGAAGATTTTTGTAAATTGAAAAAGGAGGGAACACGAGAGGAATTTTTTTAAAAAAATAATGAATTGAAGTATATTAGTCATTGGACCAAAGTCTTGGTAGGTGATGTAGTTTAATAGTGAAACCAATTATGTATTTTCAATTAATATTCTTTCATTTTATTTTTTCCCCTTTGTAGGTCCATATAATTAGATACTTTTTAAGTATATAGATTTAAATGTGTTTCACATATCATAACTCTATACTATTACTCTTTTAATCGATTCCCTTAAGCGAGATTTTCTGCATTGTTTCACTTGTTAGAATTTGGCAACACACTTCACTTTCTCATTTAACTCCAAATGTATTGTGCCAAGTATGTAGTGGAAACAACCTTTTTACTTTATAAAAGTAGGGATAAATTTCACTTGTAGAATTACACTAGTATATTATTGTTGGTGGTGGTTTAACACCAAAAATAGTCGTTTAGACTTTTCTCATATAAACTTGTCAAGTCAAATAGAAAATATGATACTCATTTCCGATTAATCAAGACTTTTTTTATGAGAACGTTTTCTTGAATATTTTTAATTATAAGAAATTATTGTCTGTAATACTTAATGTATATGTAACTTTTCAATATAGACAACATCGACCTAAGAAAACACAAAATACAACAATCATTCATCAAGTTTTTTTTTACATAAATTGTAAGATTAAACAACCAAGAGGATCTCTTAAGCCCATGAAAGAGGATAACATATAACATATATTGATGAATCATTATCATACATCTTTCTTTAGATTCCAAAAAAAAAAAAAAATGAAATCAAGAAAAGCCAATGTGATTATTAAAAGTCAACCTAATTTGATCTAAATTAATTCTAAAAATTACAAGATTTATTGTAAAGAAGGTTGTAAAATTTAATGTTTGAGTTAAGAATAAAAGTTATTTGACCCTTACCAAATACCAAAATCCAAAATCCAAATTGGGTGAAAAAAAATTATGTGCAAAAGGTGTTCTAAGAAAATAAAGAAATAGTGAGCTTATGAAAGAATTTTAAGAATATAGACAAAATAATAAAGGCACAAAAGAAGGGGGGATTTGACTTTTGGTCAAAAGAGGGAGTATGTGGGGACCACAGACAAAAAGTCTATCCAAGATCGGTGCTCCTTTTAAAGAGGGAAAAAAATGAAGGGAAAATTAACTCGATTAGTTATTATTGGGCCTTTATTATCACTTAAAGTTTAATTTTTAATGGAGAAAGGAAGAGAATGATTTGTCGGCCAAAATATTTCCACAAAAATAATTCTTGAATTCATATTATCATGTAGTAGCCATTTCCACCAAAATGGCTCCCGAATGTTGCATTTCTCTTTCTTTCTTCCTTCTTTTCTTTTTTTTTTGTGTGTATTTTTCACATTATTGAAAAAACTGAATGAATGCAAATTACTTTAAGAAACATGATGAGATCATACATGAAATCGGAACAAATTCAATAGAAACTTAATATCTTTAGCAGTAGATTACTCCTTGCTTCTTTGTTGTAGTTTTCTCTTTCCGACATAAGTTTTTCTCTTAAACTTAGCACAAGTTTTTTTCTTAAACTTAGCAATTGTCATGCTTTTCTTATGAGACAACTATATGAAAGTTTCAAAAAAATATAGTTTTATCAATTCAAAAAGGAACAATAATCATCAACTCAGTAGCAATAAAACAACTAACATATTAGCAAAAAACAAAAAATAATATCCTTCCTTGGATTAAAAATACAATAACATATACTTTTAATATAATACAATTGTTAAAGATATATATTTATATATAATAATGATACATATTCTATATATATACATATTCTATATAATAATTATAGCATTTTTATACACATTCTACACAATTTTTAACTACAATTATCATTTAGATATATATTTTATAAGACTCTATATAGTTTCTATATGCATTCTAAAAATGTATCAATCTAGTATAAGAGAGTATCAATTCAGTATATGGACACTGTAATGTAGTATAAAAGTGTATTAATGTGGTATAAAAGAGTATCAATTGAGTATAGGGACTACATGTGCTTGCATAGAATTTTATCCTTTCTCTTTTTTAAAAAGTGTATCAATATAGTATAAAAGTGTATCAATTTGGTATAAAAGTGTATCAATTGAGTATAGAGACTGCATGTGCCCGATTGGGCCAAATGGCTAAAAAGAGGAATTAATTTAGTCGACTGACTATAGCAAGTCCACCTTTTCACATATGGTTCATTTTAAAAAAAATAGACATGCCATGTCCTTTTTCTATTTTTAATTAATTATAATTCATAATCCCCTCTTGCGTCTTACTTATTCCTAATTACAATTCATATTCTTTCTCATATATTTTCTCTCTTTTTTTATTTTCTATTATTCTCTTCTTCTTTTTTTCTTTTTCAATTTTTTTTCTTTCATTTTTCTTTTCTATTTTTTGTTGCTTTCTCTTTATTTTTTATTTTTTCACCTTTTTCTTTTTATTTTTTATTCATTTTTTTCTTTTCCTTTTTTTCCTTTTCATTTTTCTCCTTTTTTTTCTTATTTTTTGGGTATTTTTTCTCCTTCTTTTTCTCTCATTTTTCTCCTTTTTTTTTCTTTTCAATTTCTCTCCTTTTCATTTGTGCGAACTAGCAAACACAAATACAAGTGCGAACTATAAAATACAAATAAAAATGTAAACTATAACATACAAATACAAGTGCGAACTATAAAATTCAAATTCAAATGGGAACTATAACATATAAATACAAGTGTGAACTATAAAATACAAATACAAATGCGAACTATAACATATAAATACAAGTGTGAACTATCATTTGTATTTTTTAATTATTGAAAATGAACGATTGATTTTCTTTCTACGAATACTTGTTTGTATTTATTGATACTAGTTGTATTTATTTATACAAATAAATACAACTCAAATTTTTATACAAATACATATTGTATTTGTATTTGTAAAATCATTTGTTTCATTTGTTTGTCATTGTATTTGTATCAAGTGATATTTATTTATTTACAAATATGAATGATAATTTTGATATACAAATACAAAATAGTACATTTGGATCAAATGATACATTACATATTTATATATTTTAGAATCACGAAAATATAATTAATGCACTTACTTGTTTGTATACAAATCCAAATGATAAATTGTACATAGTCACGACTAAATACAATATGCAATCAACTTACAAATACAAATTCAAAATAATTTTTTAAAAATAAAATAGTAATGAAGAAAATAGAATACAAATATAAGTATAATCCAAATATAATCTAAATATACAAACGCAATAAAATCATAATATAAATATAAAAAAATATAATATGCAATCAATTATAAAATACAAATACAAAATAGTTTTTTAAAATACAAGTGTGAATTATATAAAATATAAATGATGGCGCAAACTAACAAATACAAATACAAGTGCGAACTATTAAATACAAATACAAATGTGAACTATAAAATATAAATATAAGTGCGAACTTTAAAATACAAATACAGTTGTATCAATAAATACAAAAATATAAATGACGGTGTGACTACAAATACGATAAATAATTTTGATATTTACGTTATCATCCATGACTTGTGCTCAACTAGTCATATTTTTCAAAAATACAAAAATATAAAATAGAACAAAAAAAATAATAAAGAAAATAAGTACAAAAAAAAAAAATCAAAGAAGAAAAGAAAAGAAGAAAGAGAAATAGAAGTTAGAGATTAAAGAAAGAAAAGAAAAAAAAAAGTAGGAAAAAATAGAAAAAAGAAGAAGAAAAAACGAAAAAAAAAAAAAATATTAAAAAAGATAATGGTAGTGTTAGACAAGAAAATATTCAGTTCAATGAGATAAACGTGATTGAGATTTTTTTTCCTTTTAAAAATATTGAATTCCATTTTTGGCGCGACTAAATAAAGACTGTATTCATATTTTATATGAATACATACTATCTGTAAAACCAAATACAACAGACATAAATCGAATACAACGGTTATAAATGATAATTATGTAAAATGTGACTATGAAAGGTAAGTTTTATAGCAAAATACTGCTATTTTTGAAAGATTCCAAAAAATGAATTATACACAAACAACCAATTTACTAATACTTCTGTTGGTTTATCTTGTTTGACATATTTTGACTTCATATAAATTTTAAGAAAGTAATTACAAAAATAATATATTAAATATATTATTTTATTTCATTTTAATTAAATACTTTTCATTTTATTTGGTATTTAAAAAATTATAAATAAAATAATCAATTTTATTATTATATCCCTTTTGTTCAAAATTAATGGTCATAAAGATAAGTTATAAAAATACTCATGAATAGATATTATTAAGACTTTCAAAAAGTAATTGTAGGGATAAAATGAAAAAAATCTAATTGATTTAATTTTGACGTAGTAAGTGATCAAATAATTTAAGATATATATTTTTAATAAAATAACTAATTAATATGAAACGGAGGAAGTACTCTTTAAATATGTTACATGAAAAGCTGAAATTAAAAATTTATTGAAAAGAAAGGATCATTCTTGTATAATTGGATTAGAAAAGAAATCATGTCAAACAAATGGAAACGAATAAAAAAATAATTAGTATATACGGGTTATTTTTAGTATAAGTAATTAAATTGGTGTATAGTTAAATTTATTCATATTCTGTTGTTTCAATTTATTCTTACTAAAAATAATAGCTACACAAATTTATGTTACATCACAAACTTATTTTTTTTATTTAATTAAGTCAAATTATGTCATATAAATTTAAGATAAAAATATTAAAAAGAAAAAGGAAAAATAAATGAAGTGCAATAGATCCAACTTGTAATGTGTCATACGTTGTCAGTGAGCGTGGAGAATGTTCCCTCCACATTTCACATAGGATCTCATAGAGTGTCTCTGATTTTACTTTCACATACTATATAAACAAAACAAAAAAAGTTTGGGTTCGAGTTCTGAAAATACTTTTAATTCAATATGTTATGTAAAATAATATGCAGTCTTAACTAGGTATATGTAAGGAGTTTAGTCGGTTAGCGGTTCTTCACTTGTATTTAGCTAGATTCAGCTTTATTTATATTAAAATTTAATTTGATTTAGTTCGAACGCAATTATACACGATAAATTTTGATTGTACTTGATATTGTAAAAAGTTCAATTGGGCTTTGTTTACCTAGCTCGATGTCCTAATCTATTTTTAACTATAAATCTTGAATTTTGAACTTTAAAAATGAAGCCGCATATTATAAGAAACACTTTAACCTTTAAAATGAAACTTTTCTACGTGAATCTAAATTAGTCAACCACCAAACACAAAATATGAAACAAAAGAAATTGTCATTCTCTTGGTCTCTATCACAACTCACAACTAAAGTAATGAACAATAATAATAAAAATATACATGAAAAAATTAATCACATTTAGGATTATTAATAACACAACAGCTCAATTCTATCAGATCAATTGATGTTAAATATATAGAGAAAAATGGAATAATTACTCAAATTAAAAGAATCTAATGATGATCCAAATTGGAATTTATTCAAATCTAATTTTACTTTGCTTTACTGAAGATATTAATGTCTAAAGGTAGGTCCTAACAACTTATATATTTAGATATGGAATCATTAACATAGTGCAAAGACTTAATATAACCAATAATTAAAAAACTATTTTCAATTATTTTTTTATTTTTTATTTTAGAAAAAAAATAGGATGAAGGCCCACAAAGGAACAACATCAATGAGCCCTTATGGTTAATGGTATAGGTGGCTATGATGCTTTCATTTTTTTGCCACCTCCCCCCCCGCCCCCTTCCCCCCCCCCCAAACTTTTTCTTACCTAGTGAGTAAGATATATATAAATGAAAATGAACTGTTAAACAAACTTAATAAAACATTTTGATCCCTTAATAGAAAGTATGTTGAAGGTATAATAGACACTTGTGATTTAATTTTTTTTTAGATTTTGTGTATAGCAAAAACTTTATTATATCTTGTTCCCCTTTCATATAGAAAGTGCATTATAGTTGACTTTTAAAACTATATTCAAACCTCACCATAATAGCGTAGCTTGTTTCAATATTTTCTTTTATGCTAAAACTAAATATTTTTTTATAGAGAATATATAATATAAAACAATGTAAAAATGATTCCAATATAAATCTTATCTTTATAATATATATATGTGTGAGCGCGCGTGAAGTAATTAATAGTACAAGTATAACATAACACACACATGTAATAAATGATAAAACGATTAATAAATATCACAAACAAAGGGATAAAAAATGCATATTCCAATCAATTAAAATAAAATATGGGTAATCAAATATTACCAGAACTAAAATGAGAATTTATCAATAATCAAGTGATTAGAAATTCTATTAATAATAATAATAATAATAAATGTAACTGACTTTTTTTAATCCAAGATTCAAATCCTTGTTGTTTCTCATATAAAGTTTAACTTCTTACAGTACTAGCTGTTTATGAGCCCCCCCCACACATTAATTTACTCATTATATGTCAATATATATAATATTGCAAGATCAGCATGCTTGGGATCCTTGGACCATTGATACTGTTGTGGCCTCTTTTCTGGCAACCTTTTTATTTAAAAAAACACAGGACTTAATTATTACTACTATTTGTTAACATCCAATGAATCTATGTATTTGAGAGCATGCACAGAATTTGATAACATTTTTAATGTTTGTGTTATGATTTGAAGATGCAAATTATTTTTCTACTCCCGTCGTTCTAGGTTATTTGGTCACTTTCTGTTTTGCACCTTACTAAGAAATTACAAATAAAATAAATATCAAGATCTTATGGAAAATATGTCATATTAATTTGTTTAGGCTTCCGAAGAAGAATATTAATTGTAGGAGTAAACTGAATTTTTTTAATTAGATTTGTCTTGATCTAATAAATGATCAGTAATTTGGGACATGCATTTATAGTAATTATCAATTAAGATGATCAACTAAATTGTGACAGAAGAGTAACAGAAAAAAGTACACGCATAACCCATGGGAGCAAACTATTTATAATACACCTCAAGAAGTCCACAAAAAATTGCACCAACTACTACTCTTAAGTAAGTAGGTATTTCTTAAGATCAATTAAAACTGCAAAGTAAATAATAAGAATTTACCACGTAAAATATTCCTATTTAAGAGAGGGAAAAAACACAACCTACGATGCGTAGGATTTTCAACCAACTTCACTAAACTTCAATGAGCGATTTCAGATTACAACTCTATAACCTAAGAGACTAACTTCAATGCCTCACTTAACAATTGACTCTAAATGTTATGCTACTCTCGAGAAGATAAACTCTCTTCTGTAAATTATGGCTCGAGAGGAAAGACATACACTCTAAAGTTTGGTGTTCTCTTAAGTAGAAAGATATAGTGTAGTTTTATACAATTAAGAGAAGAAGAAAATGACTTAAGAGTAAACTGATTAGGAAGAACGAAGATTCATGATCTTGATGATCTTTAACAATGAAGAAGAAGAGTAGTGGGGAGAATTGAGAAGAAGATGATTCTAATATTGATCAACTTGTTTATTCAATAGGTAGAATATATCTATATATACAGATGATAACGAACTTGATTAATGACTAAATAACTTATAACTGTTTTATGGACATAACAGAATTTACAGGATTGCCCTTCTCTATCAACAAACTTTAATATCACTTTCATTAACACTCCACCTCAAGGTTGGAAGTGCAAAAATGTTTTGAACTCCTAGCTTGAAACTGAGTAGTTGATGTTGAATCTTAGTCAAGCCTTTAGTTAACATATCTGCTAACTGCTCTTGAGTAGGCATATATGTTGTGCAGATCATTCCTTGTACAATCTTCTCTGTTACGAAATAATAATCAATCTTTATATGTTTGGTTCTTTCATGATAAATAGAATTTGCAGACAGTTGAATGGTTGCTTTGCTGTTAGTGAAGATAGCTACTGGCAGAGGCAAACCCAGGATTTAAAATTTATGGGTGCACCGGTGTTGTCAAAGGCGCGCATAAGCCTCGAAGCAAGACTCAAAATGTGTTAAGCGTTCGGCTCGCTTAATGTGCAGCTTAGGTTCTAATTTCTAATAGATACTTTCCCTTGTCAATGAGGCTTTCTAATTAAAGAGATGGACTATTTCACTTTATTGAAAAAAAATCATTTTTTTGTTCATAAATTTGTCATTCATGCTTATATTATTAGTTTTGGACTAGACATATATTTATATTTTTTCTCTCTTTATATCTTTTTCCGTTAAATCTCACACTTTATTTGTACTTTGTGCCTAAACACAATAGACCGTGAAGCTTTTTTACGCTTATTACTTTTGATAATACTGTGGTGCACAATATTATCTTAAGACGTTGGAAAAACTTTCAGTGTCGATTAAGGGATACTATCATATTCAATTGGTCGCCAAAGACATGGACAATACTGAAAAAATAAATATATAGAACAAATATGAGTTCTCAGCTAATAACTTTACTTTATTATAATATGAAGCTTACTTTTAACATTATTGAATAATTAGTTGTGGTAGCTCAATGGTCAAGGATGATTCAGTTTACGGGATGATCACAGGTTCGAATTCCCAATCTAGCAATTTTAATGTTATAAATTTAGCAATAAGCCAAGTATTGAAAATAAATGTAAAAATATTGTGTGACTCAGGGATCGATCCCTGGTCGTGTGGATGGAAGCGATGGCTTCAACCAGCTCAACTAGGTGCACTACCATTCATTGGGGTGCACTATTAACTTTATCCAAATTTCTGAAGGTATATATAAATATATACACATAATTTTTTTCGACGTTAATAGGTGCACATGCATCCCCACTGACACATGTGGGTCTGCCTCTGGCTACTAGTTTCTGCACTTCAATGTTCAGTTCCTTCATGAGTCCTAACAACCAGGTTATCTTAGTTATAGTAGTGGTTATTCCTCTGTATTCAACTTCATCTGAACTCCTAGAAACAGTAGATTGTTTCTTTGATTTTCATGAGACTGCAGAATTTCCAACCTTAACAAAGTAGTCAGTCACAAACCTTCTTATGTTATGACATACAACTTGTCTACATCACAGAAAGTTGTGATTGTAATATCTTGTATACTTGACAATAGTATGCCGTGACCTGATTGTCCCTTGATGTATCTAACAATCCTTAATGTTGCTTCCATGTAAGATCTTTTTGGTTGTTGAAGAAACTGACTCTGAGTTTGTACTCCAAATAAAATGTCAAGTCTAGTCATGGTTAAGTAGAGTAACTTCCCAACTAGTCTTGGATAAGCTCCTTGATCAATCAAAGAATCATCCTTGGATGCATCAATATTTGTATAGTCATCATATCTCTTTGTAGTTAGCTTACAATTAGTCTCAATTGGTGTTATTGCATGTTTGCATTTCCTAGACCTATCTTAAAGATGATTTCTAGTGCATACTTTCTTTGGTGCATGAGTATTCATTTACTTGATCTTGCAATTTCAATCCCTAAGAAGTACTTTAACTCTTAAGGTCTTTTATCTTGAAAGTTTGATTCATCTTAGCCTTAGTTTCCTCAATTAGTTGAATGTTTCCTTCAGTAATCAGCATATCATCTACATAGATGAGTAAAAATACAAATCTTGCAGAGGTTTGCTTGATATATAGCGAGTTATCATGCTCACTTTGCTTGAACTAAAACTTTAACAAAGTCTCAGACAATTTTGCATTTCATTACCTTGATGCATGTTTCAATCCATAAAGAAATTTATTGATACATACTTGATTCTCCCCTGGCTCTTAAATCCCTAAGGTAATTGACTATAAATCTCATAATGTAAGTCACTTTGGAGAAAGTCGGTGAACACATCCATTTGATGAATATGCCACTTTCTTTGTGCAATAATAACTAAGACAATCCTAACTATTTTTTATCTTGACTACAGGACTAAAGGTTTCTTGATAATTTATACCTTCTTATTGGCTATAACCCAGAGGTTTCTTTATAATTTATATTTTCTTATTTGCTATAATCCTTTGTTACTAGCCTTACCTCGAACCTCTCAATGTCTCATTTGAACTTGTATTTGACTTTAAATATCTATTTACAACCTATAGGTATCTTTCCTGCAGGTAATTCCACAATATACCATGGCTTAATTTTCTGTAAAGCTCTTATCTCAGCATCCATTGCCTCTATCTATCTGGGTTCAGCTACAACTTCACTATATGACTGAGGTTCTATGATATTTGATATTTTAGACAAATAAACTTGATAGGCTAGTGCAACATTCTCATAGGATACAAACTTTTCCAAGCTATATGACATTCATGAATGTTAAGGGAAACAAAATCCTTCATCCACAAGGAAGGCTTGGTGCCTCTACCTGACCTTCTAACAAGTTTTTGAGCAGCTTGTTATGGTGCAATTATATGCTCAGGTTGAGTCACCTCTGGAGCATGAATATCAACTTCAACAGATGTTGAAGCATATGGTTCCATGTGATGTTGCACAGGTGTACTTGCAGAGGTGACATAAATATTTCTTTGAGTAGACTCTAAGTAAATAGGAGCATAGTTTGTACTAGTGTAGTTGAATATTGGTGATGAGATTTCGTAGGCTGTGTCTTGAAGAGAAATACATCCTCTTTAAAAATGACATCTCCGTTGACAAAGAAAGTAAGTGTTAGTAAGATCATGTAGAAGATATCTTTTTAATGATTCAACATATCCCATAAGAACATCAGTAATAGATCTTTAGTTTAGCCTGTAAGATTTATGCAAATTTTTAGCAAAGCATAGATAACTAATGACTCTTAAATGAGGTAAGGATAGATACTTTTCATATAACTTTTCAAATAGAGACATATTATCAAGAGTAGCACTAGGTAACCTATTACTTACGTAGACAGAAGCTTGAACACACAAACCTCAAAACTTAAAAGGAATAGATCCTTGAAATATAATAACTCTAGTCATCTCAAGAATGTGCCTGTGTTTTCTCTTAGCCACCCCATTTTGTTGGCGTGTGTAAAGACATGA
The DNA here is from genome assembly GCA_030864215.1 of Capsicum pubescens. Classification (NCBI taxonomy): domain Eukaryota; kingdom Viridiplantae; phylum Streptophyta; class Magnoliopsida; order Solanales; family Solanaceae; genus Capsicum; species Capsicum pubescens. The sequence goes on along the minus strand of CM061542.1, from coordinate 56,144,165 downwards.
GGTCTGACGTATTATTCTTAATTGTGTAAACAAATCTTTGCAACTTGAGTTAACAAACTCAGTGCCATTGTCACTTCTTGTAGTCTTTAACGGTCTTGTTAAACTAAGTTCTTACTAGAATAAGAATTTTTTTTAAAATCTCATACACATCAAATTTAATTTTATCAAGAATATCCATGTCATTTTAGAGTAGTCATCTACAATAGGTAAGAAATATTTGTAATCATTAAATGTAAGCATTTTATTAGGCCCCCATAAATTCATACGCAACAAATCAAAGTTGTTTAAAGTAACAGAAGAACTATTAGGAAATGGTAATCTTATTTGCTTGGCATAAGGGCAATACTATGCACTTGTTTACAGTACTAGTGATATCATCTAGTTTTATGTTCATCAACATTTTAAGTACAAAACTAGATATATGACTAAGCCTTTGATGTACTAGACTATATCTAAGTTGATAGGCACTGTGGTATTAGAATCAAAATGAGAGTGTCTAGTTGTCAAAATGACTTCTTATTTATTTATGTTTCTTGATAGGATATATAATCCACCATCTTCTTTACCAATCAACTTCACCTTCCCACTGAACAGTTCCTGAAATAAAAAAAAAGTCGAGAAAGAAGGAAGTTAAACAATTCCTTTGTTATCTTAGATACAAATAACAAGTTAAGTTTGAATTCGGATATATAGAATACTCTAGATAATATATCAGCTTTAGTTAAGTTACTTGATTCTGTGTGAGTGTATAAGGCTACATCTTCATTTTGAAGATACACCTTGTTTGGTGTACTAACTCTGGACAATGATTGTCCTAAATGACTTAGATCAACTTCTATGTGACTGGTAGCTCCTGTGTCTACTATCCAATTTATCTTGCCCTTATGGGTTGTTGAAGCACCATTTATACCTGCAACATTAGCACAATGTGATATTTTTGAGTTTTTTTTTAGAAACTGTATCACTTGATAATATTGATTTCTTTTTAAGGTGCAAGGTTATTGCATTTGAGACTATTGATGAGATTGAGCCCCTAGTACTGGCCTGGAGAAAACATCACCTTCTATCCATTTTGACTTTCAAAGCCTTATGTTATTTGACCCTTTTGCACTTGATTCTAGGGCTGTGCAAATTTCGGTTCAAACCATTAACCCGAACTGATAATTACTTTATCGGGTTAGCGGTTCGGTTTTTTCCACTATCGGGTCGGGTGTCGGTTTAATATTTTCAACTAACGGGTTATCGGTTCGGGCCTCGGTTCTACTTATTTTTTTATCGGGCCACCCGATAACCCGATAAAGAATGCACAGTATATCCGTTACAGGTAGTAGCATATCCATTATTAACAATGCCCAAACTGGCCCAAAACAACTCTAAAAGCCCAATTCCCAAACGGCCCCAAACCCGTTACTACTTAGAGACCTAGGGAGACACACAGTAGTAGTTAGGGTTTCATTTCTATATTTCATCTTCTTAGTCCTTAGAAGTTCCGCCTTCCCAAATCTCATCAATACCATCTTCAATCTTCATTCTTCTCCTCAATTTTCTTGGTTTTCTTCTTTGAAGCAAAAGGTGGATCAACGTATTACACTCGTGGAACGTCTACCGGAACATCATTCAAGAGAGAAATTACACTCGTGGATCGCTCTAGGATATTCACCGAGTCCCATCTGCATATAACAAACTGCTATATTACTACGGAGGTAAGACTGTTAGAAGTCATTTTTGCGAATTGTTGCTATGGTCTGCCTCAGTCAGACACTCACGCTGCGATTTTTTTCAATTTTCACATCTGCGAATTGCGATCTGTCTGCAGTCTGCCTCACTCATACTCATTGTCTCAAAGACCGCCTCAGTCTCTCCCAGTCAAGTGGTCAACACTCAACAGGTAAGAATTTTTGTTTTTGCTCGATTTCATTCTTAGATGTCTTCTGCTAATCTGCTTCATCTTCAATTCCTGCATGACTATAGAATACTCCTTAAAAACACCAAGATTGAAGATTCCATGATGGGACAGTGTTAACATAAGATTTTTTATTAAAACTAAGGCTACCGCTAATGCCTAATCCTATTAACAATTTAACTGCTTGAAATTATTGCCTATTGGTATAAATGAGTAAATTAAAGCACAAAGAAGAAGAAATTTGTCTTACTGTTGTCTGAAGTTAAATATTCAGAAGAAATTTTATTTTATGGATATTAGATTTATTATTTATTGTTGAACGAAATATGATTGTCAGTTGAAGTGAAAAATAGATGGATTTTTCTTATAGGCACTTTAGTTGCTTTGTAAGGTATGTATAAGTTTGTTATGAAATTGACTGTTGTGAAGTCTGTTAGTCACTCTGTCACTGCTCAGTACTTAATGCTTATATGTTGATATTCTGTGGTCGTGTGTTCTATCATGCTCTATGCACAACTGCACATTGTCAAGTTTTGATGATTTGGTCATGTTATGTTGTAATTTTGTTGTTGGCTTGTTGTTTGATTATTTTTATTTTAAAATTACAGTCCCATTGATACAACATGACACAAGATACTAGAGTTGATAAAGTGATTGGTGAGAGTGTAGCTTCTGATTCGAATGTAGTGAATCAAAATTCAATAGTTGAGTCTAAAGCAAAGAAAGAAAGGAGAAAAAGATTTGTTGCATAGGATCATTTTACTAGTAAAGTTGATTCGGAAGGAATTTAAAAAGGTGTGTGTAATTATTGTAAGAAAGAGTATTTAGCTGATACAAAAGAACATGGTACGACGGCAATGCTTGGTCATATAGGAAAATGCAAAAAAATACCTTGTAATGTTGATACTAGGCAATCAAAGATAGCATTTCAACCGGTTACGGGGGGTAACAAGGGTGATGTATCAATTTTTTCATGGAAATTTGATCAAGAAGAGTGTAGAAAAGCATTGTGTCGTATGATAATTCTTGATGAGCTTCCTTTTAAATTTGTTGAAAAAGAAGGCTTTAAACAATTTATGAAAGTGGTACAACCTTTGTTTCGAATTCCTTCTCGTACAACTGTTACTCGTGATTGTTTTGATCTCTTTGATGAAGAAAAAAATAAAATGAGGAGCATTTTTAAGGAAACTCAACAAAGAGTGTGTATAACGACTGATACTTGGACTTCTGTGCAAAGAATTAATTATATGTGTATCACTGCTCATTGGATTGATAAAAATTAGACTTTGCATAAAAGAGTTATCAATTTTTTTCCAATTTCTAGCCATAGAGGTGAAGATTTAGCAAAAGGCATTGTTAAGTGTTTGCATGAGTGGGGATTGCATCGGATTTTCACGGTTACTGTTGATAATGCTAGTTCAAATAGTATGTGTGTGGCTGAGTTGTCTAAGCAATTGACTAAGTGGGGGACCAATCTTTTAGGTGGTAAGCATCTTCATGTTAGGTGTATGGCGCATATAATAAACCTTGTCGTTCAAGATGGCATAAAAGAAGCAAATATTTCAATTGAACGAATTAGGCAAGCAGTGAGATACATTAGGCAATCTCCTGCTAGATGGAAGAACTTTCAGGAATGTTGTGTCGATGAAAATCTTGCAAAAAAATCTTTATGCTTAGATGTTCCCACAAGGTGGAATTCCACCTACTTGATGTTGAATAGGGCTATTGAATATGAGGGTGCAATTTTGACTTATGCTGATCGTGATATTGGGTTGGCACATCATCTCGAGTTTGGCCATATCTGTGTGTGTGTTGGTGATAGTGATATTGTGGATGAAGAACAACCTGTAGGTTCACTTTTGTGTAGTGATTGGGATAACGTTAAAAGGATTGCAAAATTTCTTGAATTATTTTTTAAGCTCACTTTGAAGGTTTCTGGATCATTATATATTACATCAAGTATTCATTTTCTTGAAATTTGTCAAGTTGGTTTTTGCTTGTCAAAATTGATATCAAGTGATGATATTGTGTTGGCTCAAATGGAAATAAACATGAAGAAGAAATTTGAAAAATATTGGGGTGATCCAACAAAAATGAATAAGATGCTTTTTATACCTTGTGTTTTGGATCCTCGTCACAAGTTTACCACTCTTAGTTTTGCACTTAAGAAGATGTTTGGGGATAATGGAGCAACTATAGAAAAAGATGCGCGAGAGTACATGAAATCATTGTTTAATGAGTATTCATCGTCTGCTTCAAAAGACAAATGTGGTAAACTATCTTCAGAAGTGGAGGCTTCTAGTTCAAGTTCTATGGTTGATATTGGAGACTTTTATGAGGAGTTGAGTAGACACACATCTGGGAGTGGAGCCGGGAATTCTAAGTCGGAGTTGGATAAATATCTTGCAGAAAATACTGAAGTTGGAACGTCCGATTTTAATGTATTACTTTGGTGGAAGTATAACTCGGCTAGATTTTCCTTTCTTTCTGAGATGGCTCGAGATATTTTAGCTATTCCTATTTCTAGTGTAGCATCGGAATGTGCTTTCAGTATCGGGGGGCGTGTTCTTGATTCATTTAGGAGTTCATTAACTTCTAAATTGGTAGAAGCTCTAGTGTGTCTACAGGATTGACTTCGAAGTGAATCACAACCTATAAGTATCGAGGAGGATTTAGATTCTCTTGAACAACTTGAACAAGGTAAAAAAAAAACCTTGTATTTGGTGAATTATTTATTTAATATTTTTGTTGCTTGAGTCTTGACTTGTTCTTTTAATTTATTTAGATTTGGCCAAAGTTGGAAAAGTACCTAGCATTGATGACATATAGCAACTTGAACAAAGGTAAGAAAAGAATATTGCATTTGGATTCTAGTTTATGGAATTTGCACACTGGTCACTGAATGTATGGTTTCTGGTTTCTGAATTTTTTGCAGTTTTGTGCACTGATTTTCTGTTTTCAGTGATTTGCACAGATTTTTTATTTTCAGTGATTTGCACAGATTTTTTATTTTCAGTGATTTGCACTGATTTCTGGAATTTGCAGTATGTATGTACACTGATTTGCAGTTTTTGTTTTGTACACTGTTTTTCTGTTTGCAGTCATTTGCAATGATTTTCTGTTTTCATGAACTTGCAGTATGTATGTACACTAATTTGCAGTTTCTATTTTGTACATTATTTTTCTGTTTGCAGTCATTTACAATGATTTTCTGTTTTCATAGATTTGCACTGATTTTTGGAATTTGCAGTATGTATGTACACTGATTTGCAGTTTTTGATTTGTACACTGATTTTCTGTTTGCAGTGATTTGCATTGATTTTCTATTTTCATGAATTTGCACTGATTTTTATAATTTGCAGTATGTTTTGTTCACTGATTTTCTGTTTGCAGTATGTTGAATATATGTATGTATGTTGAAGGCATGTATGATTTTCTGTTTAAGGCATATATCATTGCCTCCCACGACCCACATGACTATACAGTAAATGATTTTTTGAGTAAATCAAAACCAGCTCAACTGAAACATAGGATATAGGGGTACTAGTTGAGACTTTTTCTTTTTTCTTTTTTGGCTTCATTGGAACCATCAAGACATTTTGGAAGTCTCAATGTATCATTAGCTGCTGTGAATGTGAGAAGCAACACTCACTCCCTACAAGCCAATTTGAAAAAACAAAACAATATATGATACATTAGAATAGTTTATTTTCTATGCACAACTAGGTAATCTAAAGACAACTATCCATAGAGACCATGTCCATCATAGTATTTTGGTTTTGGTTTTTTCTTTTATCTTATATAGTTAAAGTTGTTTGGGGTATTTCTAATATTTTTGTTTATCTATTAATTAGGTTTCATCATGTCTCAACGTCGTGGTCCTAAAGTTCGATCACCTGTTTGGAATCACTATCAAAAGCTTGAAGAAGATGATGATGGAGGGTGCAAAGTGAAGTGTATTCATTGTGGTAATGTTTTTAATTACCATCCATGACATACTGGGACTATGTGCTTGAGGAATCATGTTGATCGTTGTTTGGAGAGGATGCAGTATCGTGCTCAGACTTGAGTAGTAATTAATATTGTTACTATGTTTGGACTTTGGAATTTGAACTTAATTTTCAACATCTGTGAGCATGTGACTTGTAACTTTGGATTTTTCTATTCTGTTTGTACTAGCAGTTTTAAATTAATTTGTGACTTAGAGTTTTAATGTTTAATGTTAATGGTTAACCCGATAACCAAACCGATAACAATGAAAAATCGATAAACCGATAACCGATTAACCAATATCTTAACGGTTCTTTAACGGTTTAGCATATATACAAACCGATAATGAATAAGTGAAACCGATAATTTTCAAAACCGAACCGACCGATATGCAACCCTCCTTGATTCTGAAAGTTTTGTATGTTATCATTCTCAATTACAACATTATGAGAAGAATCGTTTCCACCTATTCTTTTGTACTTAGAGTCTTGAGGATATCCCACTTGTAACAAGCTTCTCTAGTATGACCCTTCATTTTACAAAAGTCAAAATACAAATTGTAATTTTTCTTGAACCCTTGATAGTTCCCATTAGTTCTTGAATGCATCACAACATCAAAAGGTTTAGTTATAATTTGTACATGTACAAGACTAGCCCCTAACACATCTACATTATCCACCATAACCTTTTAACTTTCATCACTGAGTACTATGGAGTATACCTGATTATTCGAAGACAAGATTCATCATGAGTATTTGACTCTTGACTTGCATGTATGAATCATTTAAACTCATAAAAAATGATACAACTTCAACCTCTGTAGGTGCAAGAAAAATCCTTTAGAAACTTTATAAGAACATGTTAGAGTTGGGATTAAGGCCTCAAATTCTCACCCACAGATTTTTGAGTTTAGAATAGTAAACAGAGACAGAACTTGAACCTTGACTTAATATTGCAATTTATTTATGAAAATTAAAAGTTCTTGACCCAGCTACCTAGTTAAATCTTTCATATAGATCATCCCACACATTTTTAGCATTTGAGACATACATTATGACACAAAATTCATTGTCCAAGATAAAACCACAGCATTAACTCGTTCCTAATTTCCTTCTAAGCCTGGAAATCTTCCTTCTTACATGAACCATCAACCATACCTCACTTGTTTCTACCTAATAAGATAATTCTCATGAATCTATTTCATACAGAGTAATTTTCAACGATAGACAACTAAAAAGAAATAATCTGAACTCCGGCCACTAACATCAGAAGCATGTAAAAATAAAGGATGGTTGTGATCAATATTAGAAGTAGATTCACAATTGATACTAGAACTTCGAGGCTGGGAATCATCTGCTGCAATGGCAACCACTGTGTGCAGTTTTCTAGATCTTCTGGATCACTTCTTAAAATACAGTAGCTTTCTTACAAAATTTTCAGGATTGAGCGAAGAATTTGTTGCTCAAATCTTTGATACCGTGTAGTTTTATATAACTAAGAAAAGAAGAAAATGACTTAAGAGTAAATTGATTAGGAGGAACGAAGATTCATGATCTTGATAATCTTGAACAATGAAGAAGAAAAAGACAAGTAGGAGAGAATTGAAAAGAAGATGATTGTATTATTGATCAACTTGTGTATTCGATAGGTAGAATACATTTATGTATACAGATGGTAACTAACGGCTAACTAACTAACTAACTAATTTATAACTGCTTTATGGATATAATTGAATTTACAGAATTACCCTTCTCTATCAACAAACTCTAATGTCACCTACATTAACATATAGCTTGGTCTTGTGTACATATAAAGAAGTTTTCTACCAATATGAAAGGAGCACAGTGCAAGATACGACTGTGTATAATAGACTTTTATAATTCGACCTTTTGTTAAATTCCGCGTATCTGATCTGCCCTTTTATAAAGAATTTCGGCTAATTTAAAAGGAATAATTCAGAGGCTAATTGGAGTTCGTCAACCAATTAGTTTAATTTGTATCCTGAAATTTAATGAATGATAATGAAAAAATAATAAAATAAGCTGAAGGAATGTAAGGTGAAATGTGTTAGGAAAAATGGCAGAAACAGAAAAGTCCCCCACTTCATTTTAATATCTCATATACAAAGTCCACAAGAGGCTTTGATGTTCTAGACTTCTTGGGAAACATACAAATTTTGTTGAAGTTATGTCACCAATTAAATATATTTTAATAGATATTTTTAGTTATCTTAAAATACTAAGTACATGGATATTTAAGTAATTTTGTTACAAAGAGGGGGAATTTAGTTATTTTTTGATGTTTAAATTAACTTGACGTCTTATATGAGACCATTTAAAAAAAATTCACAAGTATTTGTTATAATAATTTTACTATGTCTCTTCTAATTAGTAGAACGGAAGAAAAAATATTATAAATCACAGTAATTAAAAATATTATTTAAAAAATATAATTGGCTATTAACATCACAAAAGTTTTAACAACTTAAAATATTGTTATACAAATTTCATCAATCTAAATATAATAATATATGCCTAACTTAGAATTTATCAACCAGCAGTTTAGCAGCTGAAGCAGGCAGGAGGTCAACATGTCAGCTTCAGCTACTTCAACTTTGATTTTACTGTATTACCCCTAATTAATTATTATAAGTCATTTTCATATTAAAAAATTTAAAATAAATATTTATGACATGACTGTTTCAGCTGCTTCATCCGTGATTTTACTATATCACTTATAATTAATTATTATAAGTCTTTTAAATATTAAAAATTAATAATATTTAATAAGAAAGATAAAATAGACATAAAATAATAAATTATTTTTTGATATTTTTATAAGTCATTTAAGTATTAAAAAATTAATAATATTTAATAAAACAGATTAAATAGACATAAAATGATAAATTATTTTTTAATATTTTAAATTAACTTGACGTTTTATACATGACCACTTAAAAAATATAAATTATTTTTTGATATTTTAAATTAACTTGACGTCTTACATGAGACCATTTACAAAAATTTCACAAGTATTTGTTATAATAATTTTACTATGTCACTTCTAATTAGTAGAACAGAAGAAAAAATATTATAAATCACAGTAATTAAAAAAAAATTATTTAAAAATATAATTGACTATCAATGTCACAAAAGTTATAACAACTTCAAATATTGTTATACAAATTTCATCAATCTAAATATAATAATATATGTCTAACTTAGAATTTATCAACCAAACAAATACAAGTTTTAACTAAATGATAGAATTATACAAAACGTAAAAATTTTAAGGATCAATATTTAGTCATGCGTAGCACGGCGTAAACCGACTAGTATCTATATAATATATTAAAAGTGTGAAAACCCTTAGAAAAGTGATTTAAACTTTTTACCCTTCATTAAAAGATTGTGCAATAGATAAAAACGTCTTTTTGTTATTTTTCTCAATTAATTATTATTTAATTATAATCCTCATTTTTTTAATCTATTAATAAAAGGTAACAACTCTTAATTGAACTATAGTTTTCAAATAGATAAGTATAAATATTTAACTATTTTTTCATAATTAGATATTTAATTAATTTGAAAAACTAAACGGCATATTATTAAAAGACACTTCTAATTCCTATCAATTCTAGGAACCCTCCACCCTAGGAACCCTCTACTTTTCAACTTATTATAAAATTTTAAAAGATATAATAAGAGAAAAATTCTATTATATTAGAAATCAATTTTCAATAAATTCTATTCTATTCGAGATAGGAACACCCACGTTCTTATAATAACATCTACAACATAAATTTTGATGGTAGAGATATTCTTATAACTACTTTTTCGATGAGCTTGGGAGGTGTGTCTATAATCGCAAAAAGGTTAGAATTAATTATATTATTTTAATATCTCGATTATCATATTGTTTTATTGTAGTTTCTGTTCTATTCAAGTCTATATTATTGGTAATAAATGTTTGATTGGACTTTAAGAATTTTTTTGCGTTAAGGTTAGATTTAATAGTAACGCTCGCCTCGGTCGGGCTTTGAGAATTTTTTTTTGTAAAGGTTTGGTTTAATCGTATTGTTCTGATATCTCGATTATCGTATTATTTTGTTATAGTTTACAGGTGGTAGATGTATGTTCGATCGTTTGAAGAATTTTTATGTAAATATTAGATTTAATTAAATTATTTTGTTATAGTTTTTTGATCTATTACTATCTAAAATTTTTTTTATTAGTTATGTGATAATACATGTCATAGGAGACGATCAAGATACTAATACATCACGCATGTCTGAATGCATAAAGTTGCCTATATTTGATCTTTATATTGATTAATGATTTGACATGAAGCACGTACACTTGTCTAGTATATATATACACACGCACACCATTATAATGATGACTGTTATTTCTATAAATAAAGCTTTATTTAAACATAGGCAAAATTTAATAAAATGGTGTTATACTTAATTTAAAATACCAATTATTGTCTATGATCTTTTCCCCTCAATAAATAATGTTGAAGGAGTAGTCTCTCTGCTAGGTTCCATTTTTAAATAGTATATTTATTCGACTATTGATTTTTCAAAAAAAGGAAAATAGATTTTAATTTTAGATTACCGCATGACAAAAAAATGAGTGGTGCCAAATATTCTCTCAAGACATTTTCCTGTCATGCCAACCTTGTGACTTTAGAAGACAATTCTCCATGGAGTTAGACATTGATCCAAGTAAACATTTTGTGGAGTTCTATAATTATATAAGCTTAAGACATAAGTGCAATTAGTAACAAAATATATATGGTCTTTGACAAAGGATAATAGTTCGAAACAATGGAGGTCAAATGTCATATGATAGATTATGGAAAAAGTATATGAATCATTTTATAATTTTAACATAAGGATCTGATTAAATATTTTATGCAGAGAAGGATACGTATATGAAAATAAGACTTCTACACGGTAACACATCATCTACAACGCAGTCGCAAAGATCGATATTACGTTTTTCTTCAATATCATAGTTAATTACCTTACGAATATTAAGCAACAAAAACTCGCTTTGCTAAAATACGTGTAATTAACGAATATCAAGCAACAAAAACTCGATCTGCTAAAATACATATTATTTTTTAGTAGAATTATTCGTTATGTTATAAATGAAGAGACAAATACCGACTGCTCGAGTCAACTAAATCAAACTGCTAATACTATTCATGATATGATTATATTTTAAGCAATGTAATGAAGATCATGTATTGGGAGAAACGGTTCAAAAAGAAATTACTAAAATATTGAAGACTCTAGCGATATTAGAAGATCTAAAAAACAAACAAAAGAAATTGTTAGATAAAATAGAACAAAATTTTGATTTCCTAAAAAATCAACAAGCGGAACTAGAAAAGAAAATTAAAGATTTAATTAATAAAGATAAAGAGGGTAGCTTAAGAAATCCGGAAATAAAACTAGTTCTACAAGAAATAAGAAAGGAAATTATTAGTCAATTAAAAAAAATAACACTCTAATGAATAATATTCCTACAAATGATCAACTCTACATAGCAATATTACAAAAAGCTGCTCAAATTCAATCAAATTTTGAAGAATTATCGGATTACCTACCTCAAAGAAGAACTGACTCTATAGTCATAAAATAAAATAATATTATAATACTATTACTATTAGAAGTTAATAAAAATCTAGAAAAAGCAAAACAACAAGCTAGTCAAGAAGGCAAAAATATAGAAAAATTAATAGAGCAACTAAAGAAAATAGAATTAACCCCTTAAAAAGAAAAAGAAAAAGCTAAAACAACTAAACCCAAAACATGAACCTTTTTTCAACATCCACAACCATATCAAGATCAAGCTTTACCCAAGACAGATTAAAAATCAACGTATTAGCTAAAATCATAAATAGACCAAAAATGACTTCAAGACACCAGCTGAAAGAAATAGCAGATGCAGACAAAGATATACAACTTTTTCAACAAAATAAACTAAAATTATTAAGTGCTAAGACACTATATAATGAAGGAATGATTTCACTAGAACAATTATATAAATATTATAGGGAAGAACAAATGTGCGTTATTGGAAAATATAGCACCAGTATAAATCTAATAAGTTCAGAATCCTTAAAACAAATTACCAAATCAAACATGAGTCTCGTGCATATGGGACTCATAATAGTGGATTTGAAAGGCCTAATCAGAAAAAACCTAGGAACTAAAGTATTAGTTTCAATATATGATAATAGGTGGTCAGACTCGAAAAGATCTATAATACGAATAACAGAAGTAGACATGTCAACGAATGAAGGACTTTTTTTACTGTAGTTCAGACTATATGATAAATTATTTAGAATTCGAGAAATATATAAAGATAGGTATTCAGACTAAAGGATATGAAGAGATGAATAATGAAAATAATTTACTAATATGTGTAGGATTTATAGGAAAATTTGCCACTAATAGTAGTACAAAATTTAGATTAAAGATAGATGATGTAGTAAGTTTAATGGAAAATAAAGGTATGAGACTAATGAAACCCCTAAAGATAAATCCAGAAAAATATGCAGGATTAGAATGAAATTTAGAAAAAATTACTAAAAAAGAAATACTAAAGACAACTAATCATTTAATGTATATAAACAATAAACACTACAAAAAAAACCGCATTTAGCAAGAGACCGATAATGTTGCTAATCAACAGAAATCCGTCGCTAAATCCATTTAGAGATGGATCAGCGACAAAATATTATTCGTTGCTATATTGCGCGTTGCTAACCATTTAGCAGCGGAAAAATAAAATCCGTTGCTAGATTTGCAACGGAATAGAGACGTCCTATATCCGTTGCTATATTTTAGCAACGAATATATTCGTTGTTATATTTATAAGTGTCGTTACTAATTTCATGTTGTATTTCGTCATTTTGATTATTTTCTGACCAAATATTTCATTGCTAGTCCGTCGCTAAAAATTCCCAATTTTTGTGACAAAAAACATTTTCCTCAATCCGTTGCAAATGTTTTAGTTTGGCAATGAGTAATTTTGTCGCTAAATCTGTCGTCATTACTTTTCTTTCAATATCTTTTTATTTGTATTTTGAATATTAACAGAATATTATAAAATTCTTATAATACCCAATATTCATATAAAAAAAGCCACATATATATAGATAGCAAAATCTTCTTATAATATCCAACATGCATATAAAAGAACCCATATATATAGATAGAAAAAGTCTAAACATCCTCAATACCAAACATAGCAACATCTAAACACATAAGTATGTCCAAAATATCCTCAATACCTACATCCATCAAGTGTAATTTTTTGTTGCACAATTTTAAACGTTTCAACAAAATAGACCATAAAAAACCAATGCACTGATCGTCAAAAGTATCACAACTGATCAAGATCATTGCAATCATCATTTAAGGAATCAAGATCGTCCAAAGGAGTAGCCGGAGGTGTGACAACTGATCGTGAAGAAACCAACTTCTGTACCTCTTCAATGACAATAGGAAAAAATTAATTTTTAAGTGCGGGAATCAATCGCTTCACAAACTCATTCAAATACGAATCTGCAGCTGGTATCGATTCATGTGAAGCTGAAGATGAAGTCTTTCCACAAGAAATACACAGAGTTTGGCCGTAGTAGCCTTTGGCTTCAGATCCAAGACCAAATACTCTTCGCTTCTTTTCTCCTCCGGCAGCTTGGTAATATGCTTCAATTTGATCAATAACAGATTCTGATAATGTTTTTTCTCGAAATATTTCTTCAAATCTTTCCTGTAATAGTGAAAGTCAAATTATAACGAATTGTACTTACAAATGATTAGATACCAAAAAGTACTTTAAACTAAAAAATGAGAATTAAGTAAACTACTACATTAAGATTTAATCTTACATGGACGATTCGGGAACGTTCATCAACGAAAGATTTTTCATCATGACCATGTGTGTGAACATGCAAATATAACTCACTTGGTGTCGCATCTCGACCCATTTCAGCAGTCTGTAAAAAAGAAGTGTTGAGCATTGTACTAGAACAAAACTGCTGGAACATTTCATGTAAGCCAGAAATGTTTGTAAAGCCATAATTCAAGTGGAACGTAGTTGGTCATCAGGTAAATATTATTAGTCGCGTGGTCAGAACTATGTTATTCAATTTACATTGTTCTTACTAAGCAATGACTGGAAAGAGATTGTTGAATTTCATTGTATCAAAATTACTGAGAATATATGCTAATAATGAACATTTGGAAATTTCCAGTCAGATTCCAGTGTGAAGGTTATATAAGATGAAAACCAATCACATAAAACAGACAAGTAATTTCCAGAATCATAGGGTCTTGATTCTACCCAATACATCTCGAAGAACATGTAAATATACGAATCCTCAGTAATATACCACTCTGTGATATATAAGCACAGTTTACATTGCAGTTTTTCAGGTTACAAGACAACAACAGAACACAACATACCAAATACAACACAGGAGACAGAAACAGTGAGAAGTGATCAATATTTGAGATAAACAGTAAACAGAAACGCAACAATAGCATAACGTTGAAATAAGTTTAGACTGTCTCACAACAAATTACAGTTTAATACTTGAAATATATACTTACAAGTCTCTTTCGGTACTCTCCAATTGAGATAGATCCTCTCATATGAGTTTCAGCAACGACTTCTTTGCCTCCACGATGATTCTGTGCATTTATTTTGGACTTTTCTACACACTTTGGATCTGCCCAAAGTCGCTGCCAGCTTTCCCAGACATCTTCATGTATAAAATCTTGCCTAATTCCTTTCTCTTTGATTTTAGCAATGAAATTTCTATACACAGTTGCTGCCTTACTCTGCCAGTGTTTCTTTACTACAGCATTAGTAATTGAAGAATCCCAATACAAGTTTTTCTGAAATAAATTTCCAAGATAACATATTAATATCGTATTTATAAAAATGACTACACTTTACAAAATCAATTATGATGAAGATGTATACCTTGAATTCCCCAAAATAGCCATCATTTATGTCACATGAGACACCTTTCCAATTGACTCCATTGTGATCAAGTTCACTTTTGAAAAACTCGTGTATCCTATTGGAGCATGCTTTAGAAGGTTGCAATTTGTATCAATGTGAAGACATTATTTAGAGGTCACTATAAATAAATAATAATATATAATAATAATAGACAAGAAATAGACTAACCCTGCAGAAGTTATAGTAACAAGGGTCCGCACATGACTCCGATTGGAATTACTTTCTTCATTTATGTTGCTACGAGATATGTCCTCACCTACTTGGTTGGTTTGTGAAGACGTACCTACAGTTGTTGGGTTGGTCTGATTTGGAGTAGTAAGAGACGTACTACCATGATTAGAAGTTGGAGCACCTACGCCACCAGCTGTTTGTGGCTCAATTGTAGGAGTGGGAATAGTAGGCATGTTTGCAGTACGAACATGCATATTAGTCCTAGCTGCTGACTTGCCTGCACGCCCTATGCTTCCTCGACCTGTACCTCTTCCTCGAGTCATATCTATTAAAAAAATTATACTTGTTAAAAGTGGAAAGAAGATGCAAATTTTGCACAAAAAGTCACAACATCATATAATATTCTAATTTTGAAATCCTATCCAACAAAATACCTCACAACAACATACCTCACTGTCATTCTGGAATCCCATGTAACATTGGAATACTCACAACAAGAACTAAGAACAGATCGAGAACCACCAACATAATAAGAACCATCAAAATACTCACAACAAGAACCACCAACAGATCAAGAATCATCAACAAAACAACGAAAATACAACAAAATACTCCCATTGTAATTCTTCCCAAAAGAACTCCTCCCAAATGAAGAACCAACAACAGAACAAAAATCACAAACAGAATCACCAAAATACTCACAACAAGAACTACCAACAGATCATGAACTACCAACAGAACCACCAAAATGCTACAGAATACTCCCATTATAATTCTGTCCACAAGAACTCTCAAATAAAGAACCAACAACAGATCATCAACCAGAAAAAAATAAAATATATATATATGTGTAGACAGAAAGCAGACCAGAAGTTGATTATGTTCAGCTATTTTCAAGGATAAAGTCGATTGGTTAAGACGTTCATCTATTTGGTTCCTTAGAGTAGATGTATCTTATCTTGTTCTTTTGATCTGATTTAGAGCACTCGGAGATGATTCGGGAGTTGTATGATTGCTACCATCACCGGAAGTTTGAACCGTTGATCTAATTTGAGGAATCAATGGTTGAACTTGATTCGTATTATTTTAACCACCTATGACATCAACTTGAGAAGTAACAATAGCAGGAGTGGGAACAGTAGGTACATTTGCAGTAACATCATTATTACTCCTAACTGCAGACTTGCCTCCACGCCCTGTGCTTCCGCGACCTCGACCTTTAGACATATCTATAAAAAAACTGTATTAGTTAAAGTGGAAATAATATGCAAACTTAATAATACCAAGAGAAGAAAACAACAATATATAGATAAGGTATTAGAAAATGTAAAAGCACAGTTGTAGCCTAAAAAATGAATGAGAAATGAAAGAGTCAAAAATTGAGAAGTAGAGCATAAAATCAGTTGAAGCAACAAGTTTTGTGTAAACAACGAGACAAAGAAAGTGATACTAATTCGACAAAATGGCTGCTCACAAAATAAAAATAAGATAAAATAGCATTTTTTTATCAAGCACTAATCGCTATCTGTGTCTTCTTCCAAATCTTCCTCTTCAACTTCCTCAGTTTCATACTCTTCTTCTGTAGCATCCTCTTGGTTGTCATGATGTTCTTGTAATAAACCATCATCAGTGACTTCATCCATTTCAATTAAGCCACCATTTGCATCATGTAAGTGTATGTTTTCATCTGTGGCAACATTCATGTCTATCTCGTAGACTTAAACTTCTTCAACTTGAAATGAAATATTTAGTTCTGCAGCTTTCTCAATTTCCTCATCGGGTAATTCGACAACATTTTAAGGTTTGATCTTCAATACAGTTACCCAATCATCCTTGTCCTTTTTCTTGTTAGAATAAGACACATAACACACTTGAGTTGCTTGCATTGCCAGAATAAAAGGTTCATATTTTTTATATCGACGACGATGGTTAATATAAACCAATTTATCCTGATTATGCTTTTTAACACCAACATCCATAGTTGGGTCAAACCATTCACATTTGAATAGTACAGTTCGCTTTAAAGGTGTTCGGCGGTATTCCACTTCTATAATCTCTTTTATCCGCCCGTAGAAATCACCAAAAGTTGGATCTGAAATACAAACTCCACTGTTCATTGTTGATCTTGCGCTACCATGAAAATCCGTATGAAACTTGTATCCATTAACAAAATACACCGAATGAGATGTGGCGCCTATCAATGGTCCACGAGCAAGACTACATAGGAATTCATTCTCAATATGATTGAGCCGGACCTATTTAGAAGATTATAAAATTTAGTTCAATTTCATAAGTTAATTTAAGTGCATAATTGTATAAAAGATCTTAATTTTTGAAGCTTTACATATTGCTTGAACCATATAGAGAAATTTGCTTCAAGGCTCTCATTTATTTGATCTTGAGAGACATTTGGAATTCTTCTTGCAAACGTTGCACAAACATTCTTCATTTAAAGAAAAAAAAATTCAATTTCAAGTCATGATTTATGAATATGCTTATAAAATTAAGTTGATACAACTAACTTTGTTACCTCACATATGGCTCAACCTCTTCACAATTTAGCAAAATGTAAGTTGAGCACCATTGATCAAATCATTACCGAAAGAAATCTCACATATTAGATCTTCTTCCCCTTAATGTTTCCAAAAAAAATAGTCCTTAACAAATCCATCATGAAGAAGGTGATATCTAACCGTTTCAACATCCTTGTATTTAATGTTGAGATATTTTTTACATAGACATCTAATATTGTTACCACTCATGCAATTTTGTTGAGAACATGCAAAGAGGACAAAGTTATTCACACCAGTAATGAATCTAGAGTTTATAGCCCCTCAGCCATCCAACCTATCATACATCCATCCACGCTCTAGATTATTCATATTCCTATTAATGTCGACATAAACAACATAGTTAGAGTTTTATATTTTAGTAATGCATACATCCAGGATTACCACTAAAGTGAAGAAATAATTAAATATCTTAACAAACTAGAATATATCTTTCAATTTTTACAAGGAAATAGAATATATCAGTCATTTTTCTTCTAAATAAATAAGAAATCACAAACACAACATATCATTCATTGTCCTTCTTAATAAGTGTTAGCGAAAAAGTTTAATTACATATAAAACTGAAACTTCTATCATTACAATCATAAGACATGAGGCAAAGCTCCCGACAACAAGATTAAAACATCAAATTTCAACGAAGTACATACCTAAAATCTGAACATTAAACAAAACCTAAAAATAAGTTGCAACTTTGTTGGCAAAAATAAACAAATAAAGTCTACAACTTTAACACAAAGTTACATCACAAAAGTTAATCGGATTTAAAGCAAATCCTCAATCGATAAATAAATGAAAATAGAGACAGTTTCATGAATAATGAAGAACACAAACGGCAATAGAGAAACATATGAAAAACTAATCGAAAATCATTTAAAAGGGAAAATGTTATAGTACCAGATATATGCTAGCTCACTTTCTGGCACTTGTTGGTATCCTTAGTGGATCTCTCTGAAAACCCAAAATATAACATCACAATCAGATTAAGAAAAAACAACAACATATACCATATGTGATCCCACAAATGGAATCTTTGGAAGGATAAAGGCTAAACAGTCAACACAACAAAACAGAAAATGATTATGACAATTACACAATTTCAAAGGAACATGAAACATACTACATTTTATTATTTATAGAAAATCAGAACAACAGTAAGCAAAAGTGACTCAAACTGCTCTATGTTTTCTAATTTTTTCAACATGCAACACACTAAGTACAACCTTACATAAACCTGTACATAAAAAAGATAAAACTAAACCACACAAATGAAAAATTTGTTGAAGAAATCAGAGATTAATGAACCTAGAACAGAAAATACAAAAAAAACATAAATAGAAGTTAAGAGGAAAAATATTATTCTCATTTCGATTAAATAACCACTAACACAATAATCGAACAAAGAAAATTGAAAAAGCTCAAAAAAATCACAAATAGAACTTCAAATAAAAAATCAAAAACCCTAACATAATCAGTGTATGCAAAACACTGAAAATTAAACCACAACTAGAAATTTTGTTGAAGAAATTTCAGATTCATAGACATGCAACATTGGAATATCAAAATCCCCATAAAAAATAATTCTGAGAAAGAAAATACGATTCCCATTTTGAGTACATAATCATTTATCGAATTTTTTAACACAATAATCGAAGAATCCTAACTAAAATAGCTCAAAAAACCTTAAACATATCATTAACACGTCACTTCTAACATAGAAATTAAGAAATTAAAAGAGGAGAAACAACTAAAATTACGAGATATAAAATCTAACCTCTAATTTAGATTCAAAATTCGCCGATTGACACTCTTTTCGACTGATATTGAGCGATTAGGGAGAGAAAAGGGCAAGGGGACTGTTTTTGGAGAGAGAGGCGGATGATGTTATATTTTGGGAACAAAGTGAAATAAAAGACATAGCCCTAATATTAGGTTGGTAGGGTGAAGGATTTAGCAACGGATATATGATCCGTTGCTAATCATTAATTAAATATATACCTAATATATTACTAAAAATGGTAAAATACTTCCAGTGACAGTATTTCCGTTCCATGTCAAAAAAAAATTCCCCCATTTTTGTCGCTAATTTTGTCACCAAAATAAAGTTTTTTAGCGATCAAGATTTCTGTAAAAATATATATACTACACAACATTATGATCAAGATTATAAGAAAAAAAGACATAAAAAAACATATAAAAGGAATTATCGTCCTAAGAAAACATATTTTTTAAGAAAGTCAGAAGCGAAAAAACCATATCTACATAAACAGAGACATGTAAGAAAATATAACACCAATAGAACTTATAAAAATAAATTAGAATATTTTACTTGTGGAAGTCTAGAACATTTAGCAAATACTTGTCCAAAAAAAATAATAGTAGGTCTAAAAATTCACAGTTAATAGACGAAGTAAATGAAAGTCTAATACATGTAGATGAATATATGTTAGACAACGAAAGCATATACTCTATACGGAGTATGAAAGTATTCGAAGAAGAAAAAGACACATTGAATTCCTCGAATTCTGAAGAAAAAGAATTTATAAATGAAATAGGATTAGAAAAAATAAATTCAGACTATCATGATTTAGTCAACCTTATAGAAGAATGTGAACATAAATTTGAAAAAGGTGAAGGACTAGACAGTAACCAATATACTTACTGTAGATGGTTTTCAAGTAAAAACAAACGAGAAAATGCAGTAAATGTTATATAGAAGGATGCATAACTTGTATAGAAACAGCCTTAAGAATCAAGAAATCAGAAAATAATTAAAAAAAATCACTAACAAGAGCCAATAAATAGAACAAACGATAGATTATTGAAACTAGAAGAAAAAACTGAAAAGGTTGGAGATAAGAATAAATAACCTCAAAAAATAAAAAGAAGTAATTAAAGAAGAAGACTTATTAGAAGTAGAATTACTGAATACATCTGTCAAAAATAATAAAGTCAAATGGAAAAAATCAATGAATATATCATTTGAAGGAATGATATGTAATGAAGAAAAGAATATTAGTACAGTCAAAACTTAACAAGAATAAGAATTCATGATTATGAGTTTGAAACCTTAGCTATAGTCGATTTAGAATGTACAAGGAGTATATTAAATAGTAGAATTTTACCACCAAGTCTAAGTAAAGAATTACCAAAACCCTAAAAATCCATGCGAATGGACGAAACTCATAATACTTATACAAAATATATACCAAGAGCAAAAGTAAGATTTACTAACACTTGTGAAAAATTCTATCAACCCTCATACAAACTCAATGAAATACTAGTTAGAGACTTAAACATAAAGGCAAACTTTTTGTTAGGACTAGATTTTATAGTACAAAATAATGAAGGATGTTTTGTTACTAGAGATTGGATAATCTTCGCAAGCAATGTTACTCACTCACCAGTACAGACACAACTTATACTAACTAAATATCATTTTTTTGAGGATAAATCAGAAGAAGAAAGCTCGGATAATCAGATAAAACCTGAAGAATCACTAGAATGTGATAAGGGAGAAAATTGTACATGTAGTGACAACAAAAATATAATAATGTATGAAGAATTACAATATTTATTAATAATAGAAGAATTAGAAAAAGACTTCACTCTAAAAGAAATGAATACAAAATTATATAATTTTAAGAAAGGAATGCAACAAATAAGAGTAATAAAAGATCAAAAAGACCTAGATAAAATAATACAAATCCTAGAAAAATGAGAAATAATTGGATAAAACCCTTGCAGCACTGAGACTCCAATCAAATTGCCTGCAAATTAGAAATAATCTGTAATACCCCGTACTTTTACCTAACTTAAATTCGTCCCAAAGATGTCAAAGATATACTTTAAATATGAATACACTTTTATATACGAGGAATTTTCAAGATTTTCACTTTTTTTAAGTGGAAAATTGAATAAACTTTCCATCGATACCAAATTTGCCTAAATCCGATAACTAGATAAGAAGTTATGGCGATTTAAAGTTTCAGTCATAAAACACAGTCATTTTAGCCAGTGGCGCGTCACGCCATAAGCAAAAATGAAGTTTTTCAATTTTCAGTAAGACTCCGCGATTACACCGCATCGCGGAGGGCTCCTAAATCCAGTTGTCCTTTTTCCAGTAAATCTTCGCGATGTTTTCGCGTCGCGCCAAACTTCTAGGTTGCAAACAAAGTGGCAACGCGATAGCTCCGTGTCGCGCCCCCATGCAGATTCTCAATTGTCCAGTTCCAGTGGCTTGACGCAATAGTGGCGCATCACGCCAAGGATGAAAATCAGGAATTTTTCAATTTTTGCGCTTTTAAATTCCAGGGTTGTTTGGTCTTTTCCCATGACTCCAATTCCGCCTAATCACGGAATTTAACCCTAAGAGTGCACTATTTGCTCACTTTTGCATTAGTCTCTAAAATTAAAAGCAACTCTATTCAAGAACAAGAACCCTAGCTCTCAAATTCAAGGGCCAAATCACAAGAACTCTCCATCAATCCTTCCAAATTCGTTAACTCAAGTATGCATAGTGTTCATTCATGGATTTCTTTCGTTCATGAAGCTCAAGGATCAAGTTTTAAACTATGAATTATGATATTTATGCTATGTGTTGATTATGTTCATGTGGTTGTTGTTGTTGTATGATTCCCAAGTTGGAATCTTTATGTGTGTTTTATGAAAATATGCCAGCATGTGAGTTGAAAACCATGAATTTTAGTTGGTTATGATATGTTAATTTGATGATTTTGCCATGCCTTAAGTCATGCACCTTAAGTGTTTGAAAAAATGCCTAAGAGACTAGAAATTATGTAATATGACTCAATTGTGACTTAAGTGAAGGATTCATGTTTTACCCTTATGTTCAAAATGACTCCCATGCTATTGATGTGCAATGTATATGTTTATTGGAATGCACATGATGTTAGAGTATGAAATTATGACATTGAGTATATGCATTCCTACCATGTACCATGTACTTCATGAAATCCCCAACTTATTGTATTATGGATTGTTGATGTTTGTTTTGTATTCAAGAATGTCATGCCTTGTCAATTTCCTTCTATCGAGTCCTGGGGGTACTTGTACCCAATAATTTAGCTGTGTACCTAGAGCCAGTGTCATGTTTTCATAATATCCCCAATCAAGTCATGTTCAGTAGAATTCAGTCAGTCATGTGACTTAGGAAAACTCAGTAAACTCAGTAATCTCAGAAAGCTTAGTCTTTCGGTAATCTTAGTAGTGTTTCGTCAGACAACGGAACTCAATGAACTCAGTCTAGTTCAGTGAATCATGTTCAGTGTCTATTCAGATGGGAGTAGGATTTAGCACTGAGTAAACCCAAAGATGAGGACACACACTGACAGTTGAGGGTGTGATCCTTAGAAACAATCCCTGCATTCCAGAACTATGTAGCCAACATAGGTTGAGACATCAACACTGACAGATGAGGGTTTATGAGGTGGATAAACACTGTCAGATAAGGGTCCCACCATTCTCTTTTAGGGCTTGATGAGGTGGATAAACACAGTCAGATAAGGGTCCCACCATTCTCTTTAGGGACACTATCAGATGAGGGTCACCCACAGCTTGTCTTTACCAGTGGCGCGGTATTGACACCCTTCCAATTGGGGTTACAGGGTTACAAATTGGACCCAACCTAGATATATTGCTTTATTTAGGGCATGTCGGTTAGATGACTACTTCCCACAATTACAGTTTTAGACTCAATCTCAGTAATAAAACTCAGATAGTTCTTTAGAATTTCAGGACTGTCAGATACAGTCAACTCAGAACAGTACAAAACTCAGTTTGTTTCATCAGAACCTAGACTGTCAGATACAGTCGCTTAGTATTAGTTATATTAGTTATCAGTAATCAGACTCAGTAGTCAGTACCATTACAAATTCAGTCACAGTCACTTATTCATGCATGTATTCTCACGTTTATGTTATACAGTCAGTTAGTATTGTTCATGCATTTGAAACCTTTGCATTCAGCCTACCTCACATGCATACCAGTACATTCAATCGTACTGATGCATTTGCGCTATGGCATTATATACCATAGGTTCAAAAGCACGAGCTCCAGAGCATCAGTAGCATTCCAGTCTCAGCAGACAGAGTTAGCAGTGAGTCCTCATCCTTTAGGACATGATCATTACTTTATTATTTCATTAATTAGTTTATCTCAGTAGTTGGAGTTAGTTAAGAACATGTCCCATCAACTCCTTATTCAGACAATTCAGTCAGTTAGAGGATTTTCGGACTACAGTATGTTCAGACAATTTATTTCAGTTCATGTCTTGGTATTGATATACCATACTCTCAGATATTATGTTTTATCCGTTTTGAACCTTACGGCATGTTTCAGTCTATTATTTTCACATTTTTACATGATGTTATACAGTATAGAGGTAGAATATCAGTCATGGGTTAGCTTGTGATCCTTCAGGGTCATGAGCACCGAGTAGTGTTTCGGGTATCAAATTCAGGGTGTTACATAATCAATCAAGAATCTACCATAAAAACAGCATCCATAAAAGCTACAAATGAAGATCTTAAAGATTTTGAAGTATAAATAAAGGAACTATTAGAACTAGAGATAATTAGAAGATCTAAGTCAAGACATAGATCAGCAACTTTCATAGTAAGAAACCATAGTGAAATAGTACGAGGAAAAGCTAGAATGGTAATAAATCATAAAAGACTAAATGATAATACTATGATGGATGGATATAAGCTATCAGACAAAACAAAATTAGTAAATAGAATACAAGAAAGAAAAGTATTTAGTAAGTTCGATTGTAAATTTGTATATTTGCTAGTTAAGATGCACGAGGATAGTATAGAATGGACAGCTTTCACATTTCAAGAAGGGCATTTTGAATGGCTAGTTATGTCGTTCAGACTAAAGACAAATCCTCCAACTTTTCAAAGAAAAATGGATGATATTTTTGGAAATTATAAGCATTTTGTATTAGTATATGTAGATGATATTTTAGTTTTCAGTAATAACATGAGAGAACATCTAGGACATTTACAACAAGTTTTAAAACTATTTGTAGACAATGAAATAATAATAAGTAGAAAAAAATGAAACTATGTAAAAACAATATTAATTTTCTAGGAGTAGTCATTAGGGATGGAAGAATAAAACTACAACCACACATAGCTAAGAAGTTATTAGAAATGCCAGACAAATTAGAAAAAATCAAGGATTTACAAAAATTTTAGGACTACTAAATTGTGTTAGAACTTTTATTAAAGATTTAGGAAAGATAGCAGGGCTGCTATATTCTAAAATCAGATCAACAAGCCAGAAGACTTTTAATATTGAAGAAATAAAAGTAGCCGAACAGCTTAAACGCATAATTCAAGACATCCTGGACTTGATGCTGCTGTTAAAAACAGACTATTTAATAGTCGAAACAGATGAAAGTCTTCGAGGATGGGGTGAAATATTAAAAGAAAAACTTAATAGATACAACGAGAGGAAAGATGATAAAATTTGTGCTTATTCAAGCAGAAAATATAAAGAAAAAGGCAATCTGAACAGTATAGACGCAGAAACACTAGTAGTAATCTATGGTTTAAATAGTTTTAAACTTTATATATCAAATAAATCTGAAATATTAGCAAGAACTGACTGCGAAGCTATAGTAAAATTCTACCAAAAAATAAAAGTAAAGAATAGCAGTAAAATAAGGTGGCTAAATTTTTTAGACGCCACTTCAATTTATAACATTGTGCTAGAACATATTAAAGGAAAAGATAATAAGCTAGCAGATCAACTTAGTAGACTAATAAAAGAAGAAAACTAACGAGTTTTGTTTCAGTATGTATACAGGCAAGGGAAAAGGTAAGGCCTCGTCCTAGTCCTCCCAAGATATATGAGGAAGTTAATGAGCAATACTCATTACAGACAACTTACAATGTTGAAACATCAAAAATTAGAAAGGATGATTTTCGGGCCACACAACTTGATCAGTTATGAGCCATCCAAACTGACTTTCAAACTTAGACCATATGTGTGAGTGGACAAACAACAGATATGCCTGATCGATAATTTATGAATATCCTACAATAAGGCACCCAGAAATAATAGTTATTTTATCTCAGTCCTAAATGCTTTAAACTATTATTTTACTAAGAAGAATAACACTAACAGACTTAAATTTTATGTTGTTCTTAGGGGCCTGATACAAGAAGTATTTTAGACATGGATAGAAGTAATGAAATCTATAAAAGACTATACAACACCTCTCTATAAAGGTTTTAATGACCTCACAGAAATATTAGACTATGCCCGAGGACATCTAGGGTCAAACTAATGTATTACTCCAGCTTTAATACCAAATATGAAAAAAGTTTTCCAATATAATATCAAAAAAGACACAGATAAAGTTTTATTTTGCGATCATTGTTCTTCGATGATCGAAGCTTTTAGAAGACTAAACCATGCAAATGAGACTCTAAGACAAGACAATGAGAACCTTATAAATGAAAAAGGACAAATGATAGAACATATAGGCATTCTACAATATCGTATTAAAGTTCTTCATTACGAATTATCCCAGCAGATTCAACATACCTATGAAATCCAAATAGTTCCAAATATTTCTCCTAAATATGGATAAGAAGGATGTGCATTTTCCAATTAATGTAGAAAGACCTACTATATCGGGTAATGATACAGCTAGTCCAGTTCAAACGGTAGTTGGTAAAGACTTACCAAATTCGTTATGGCTGACACTTTGTCAAAAAGTGTAGGAGGAATTCCCCCAATCAGCTTCTAAACAACAGATACACTGACACTGGACGAAGGAACGTCGACACCTACCCAAGACAAAAATGAAAAAAAGGGTTCTACCTGCGAAGAAAGAAAAGTGGTAAAATAAATATAGAATAAATAGTATCAGACTCTATCAAAAAATTGGTAGCGGAACAGCCTAAAGAAATAGTAATGAAAAATCCAAAGCTTGAGCCAAGATCCAGGATTTTCTAAGGAGAAGAGACAAGACCTAGAACTGGAACAGGACTAGGCCTATCAAGTGGAGACAGTGAAGAATATGATCAAGCAATGAAATATGACTATAACTCAACTATGGATCAATTCGCTCAAGATCCAAATGCAGACGATAATTTTGGAATAAGTTTCGATCCAGAAGCGTTACATAATTTGAAAACGTAAGCAGTGACGATACCCATAAAAAGATAAAGTTCAAGACGTAAGCAATGATGTAAAGAATGAAAGAATGGTGCTAAGTGAAAAATAAATGGACGGATATAACATGATCATGTGATGATAGGGCCCAAAAAGTGTACCCGACATGTAAAAAGTTTCTTAAATACATTTGAAGTCTGGAATTGAAGTTCGTCAGTTGCCTATAAATACTCACTTCGTCAGGCTTAATAAGACATAATGAAAAAAATATTAGAGCACAATAACTCAAGAGTGGAAGGAAAACAAGAGTGAAAATTTCTTAGTTTTTAAGTTGGGTTAGAAAAAGAGAGAGAGAGAGAGAGTAAGTAAGTTTGTGTATAGAGAACAACCCTTTCAAAGTCTTCTACGGATTTTTCAAATTTCTAAAAATTTACAGATTAATCCATCGTTACTACTAAAATACTAAGAGACTAACCATATAATGGGGTATATTCTACAAGTAATTTATGGAATTCATGAAAATTTCATATATCAAACAACATAATTTACATAGTAGAGAAAAAAGATACAATGATTTTAAGTAACAACTACTTACATGTCTTAAGGTGAAGAGAGATTTTCCTTTCGGGAGCCCCTAAAACTTTTGCAGCTATGGAGGAAAGGACTTAGATACTATACACAAACTTACTTACTCTCTCTCTCTCTCTTTTTAACCCAACTTAAAAACTAAGAAATTTTCACTCTTGTATTCTCTCTACTCTTGAGTTCTTGTGCTCCAATCTTTTTTTCACTCTGTTTTCTTAAGTCTGATGAAATGAGTATTTATAGTCATCTGATTTAATTATGGACTTCAAATATATTTAAGAAACTTTTTGCATGCCGGGTATACTTTGTGGGCCCCATCGTCACATTGTCATGTTTCCTCTTTAATTCATATCCGTCCATTTATTTTTTACTTAGCATTAATCTTTCATCCTTTGCATCATTGCTTAAGTCTAAAAATTTATCTTTTTAGAGGTATCGTCACTGCTTATGTTTTCAAATTGTGTAATGCTTCTAGATCAAAACTCATTTCAGAGTCAGCATCTGTATTTGGGTCTTGAGCAAATTTATCCATAGCTAAGTTATAGTCATCTTTCATTGTTGGATAATATTCTTCACTGTCTCCACTTGATAGGCCTAGTCTTGTTTCAGTTCTAGGTCTTGTCTCTTCTTCTTAGAAAATCCTAAATCTTGGCTCAAACTTTGGATTTTCCATTACTATTTCTTTAGGCTGTTCTGCAAGCAATTTTTTGATAGAGTCTGCTACTAATTCTTCTATATTTCTTTTACTACTTTTCTTTCTTCGCAGGTAGAAACCTTTTTTATTTTTGTCTTGGGTAGGTGCCAACGTTCCTTCGTCTAGAGTCTGTGTACCTATTGTTTTGAAACTGGTCAGGAGAATTCTCCCTACATTTTTGACAAAGTGTCAGTAACTAACGGACTTAGTGAGACTTTACTAGCTACCGTTTGAACTGAACTAGCTGTATCATTACCCGATACAGTAGGTCTTTCTACATTCATTGGAGAATGCACACCCTTCTTATCCATTTTTAGGAGAACTCTTTGGAACCATTTGACTTTCATAAGTCTGTTGAGTCTGCTGGGATAATTCGTAATGAAGAACTTTAATACGATCTTGTAGAATGCCTATATGTTCTATTATTTGTCTTTTTTCATTTATAAGGTTCTCATTTTCTTGTCTTAGAGTCTCATTTGTGTGGTTTAGTCCTCTAAAATCTTCGGTCATCGAAGAACAATGATCACAAAATATAATTTTATCTGTGTCCTTTTTGATATTATATTGGGAAACTTCTTTCATATTTGATCTTAAAGCTGGAGTAATATAATACTTTGGCCCTAGATTTCCTCAGACATAGTCTAATGCCTCTTTGAGGTCATTGAAACCTTTATAGAGAGGTGTTGTATAGTATTTTATAAAATTCATTACCTCTATCCATGTCTGAAATACTCCTTGTGTATGGCCCCTAAGAACAACATAAAATTTAAATTTGTTAATGTTATTCTTCTTAGTAAAATAATTGCTTAAAGCATTTAGGACAGATAAAATAGCTATTATTTCTGGGTGCCTTATTATAGAATATCCATAAATTGTCGATCAGGCATATCTGTTGTTTGTCCACTCGCACATCTAATCTAAGTTTGAAAGTCAAGTTGGATAGCTCATAACTGATCAGGTTGTGTGGCCCGAAAAATCAACCTTTCTAATTTTGAATGTTCCAACATTATAAATGGTCTGTAATGAGTATTGCTCATTAACTTTCTCATATAGTCTTGGGAGGACGAGGCCTTAGCCTTACCTTTTTCCTTGCCTGTATACATACTGAAACAAAATTCGTTAGTTTTCTTCTTTTATTAGTCTACTAAGTTGATCTGCTAGGTTATTATCTTTTCCATTAAGATGTTCTAGCACAATGTTATAAATTGAAGTGGCGTCTAAAAAATTTAACCACCTTCTTTTACTACTATTCTTTTATTTTATTTTTTGATAGAATTTTACTATAGCTTTATAGTCAGTTCTTACTAATATTTCAGGTTTATTTAATACATAAAGTTTAAAACTATTTAAACCGTAGATTACTGCTAGTGTTTCTGCGTCTATACTATTCACATTGCTTTTTTCTTTATATTTTTCTCTTGAATAAGCACAAATTTTCTCATCTTTCTTCTCGCTGTATCTATTAGGTTTTGCTTTTAATATTGTTCCCCATCCTCGAAGACTCCATCTGTTTCGACTATTAAATAATTTGTTTCTAACGATAGTGTCAAGTCCGGGATGTCTTAAATCATGCGTTTAAGCTGTTGGACTAATTTTATGTCTTCAGTATTAAAAGTCTTCTAGCCTTTTGATTCGATTTTAGAATATGGCGGCCCTGCTATCTTTCCTAAAGCTTTAATAAAAGTTAGTATAATTTAGTAGTCCTAAAATTTTCTGTAAATTCTTGATTTTATCTAATCTGTCTGGCATTTTTATGACCTTCTTAGCTATGTGTGGTTGTAGTTTTATTCTATCATCCCCAATGACTATTCCTAGAAAATTACTACTGTTTTTATATAGTTTTATTTTCTTTCTACTTATTATTATTTCATTGTCTACAAATAGTGTAAAAACTTATTGTAAATGTCCTAGATGTTCTCTCATGTTATTACTGAAAACTAAAATATCATCTACATATACTAATACAAAAGTCTTATAATTTTCGAAAATACTATTCATTTTTCTTTGAAAAATTAGAGGAACTGTCTTTAGTCCGAATGTCATAACTAGCCATTCAAAATGCCCTTCTGGACATGTGAAAACCGTCCATTCTATACTATCCTCATGCATCTTAACTTGCCAACATCCGAATTTACAATCGAACTTACTAAATACTTTGATTCCTTGTATTCTATTTATTAGTTCTGCTTTGTCTGATAACTTATATCCATCCATCGTAGTATTATCATTTAGTCTTTTATAATTTATTATCATTCTAGCTTTCCCTCTTACTATTTTACTATGATTTCTTACTATGAAAGCTGTTGATCTATTTCTTGACTTAGATCTTCTAATTATTCCTAATTCTAATAGTTCATTTATTTGTACTTCAACATCTTTAATATCTTCATTTGTAGCTTCTATGGATGTTGTTTTTATGGTATATTCTGGATTGATTATTTCTAATTGCAGGTAATTTGATTGGAGTCTCAGTGCTGCAAAAATTTTCTTCAATTATTTTTAATTTGTCTAGAATTTGTATTATTTTATCTAGGTCTTTGTGATCTTTTGTTACTCCTATTTGTTGTATTCCATTCTTAAAATTATATAATTTTGTATTCATTTCTATTAGATTGTAATCTTTTTCTAATTCTTCTATTATTAATAAATCTTGTAGTTCTTCATACATTGTTATCTTTTTGTTATCACTATATGTACAATTTTCTCCCTTATCACATTCTAGTGATTCTTTGAATTTTGTCTGATTATTTGAGCTTTCTTCTTCTGATTTATCCTTAAGAAAATGATATTTAATTAGTATAAGTTTTGTTTGTACTGGTGAGTGAGTAATATTGCTTGCGAAAATTACCCAATTTTTAAAAACAAAACATCCTCCATTATTTTGTACCATAAAATCTAGTCCTAACATAAAGTTTGCCTTTTATGTTTAAGTCTCTAACTAGTATTCCATTGAGTTTGTATGAGGGTCGATAGAATTTTTCACAATTGTTAATAAAATTTACTTTTGCTCTTGGTATATATTCTGTATAAGTATTATGAGTTCTGTCTTCTTGCATGAATTTTTGGAATTTTTGTAATTCTTTAATTAGACTTGGTGATAAAATCTACTATTTAATATACTCCTTGTACATCCTGAATTGACTATAGCTAAGGTTTCAAACTCATAATCTTGAATTCTTATTCTTGTTAATACTTTGACTGTACTAATTTTCTTTTATTCATTACATATCGTTCCTTCAAATGATATATTCATTGATTTTTTTCATTTTACTTTATTATTTTTGACAGATGTATTCAATAATTCTACTTCTAATAAGTCTTCTTCTTTAATTACTTCTTCATATTTTTCGAGGTTATTTATTCTTATCTCCAATCTTTTCAGTTTTTCTTCTAATTTCAATATTGTATCATCTATTGTTCTATTTATTGGATCGTGTCTGTAAAAAATTTTGAAATTATTTTCTGATTTCTGGATTCCTGAGGCTATTTCTATACAAGTTATGCATCCTTCTATATACATTTACTGCATTTTTCCCGTTTGTTTTTACTTGGAATCCATCTACAGTAAGCACACTAGTTACTGTCTAGTCCTTTACCTTTTTTAAATTTATGTTCACATTCTTCTATAAGGTTGACTAAATCATGATAGTCTGAATTTATCTTTTCTAATCCTATTTCGTTTATTCAGAATTCGAAGAATTTAATGTGTCTTTTTCTTCTTCGAATACTTTCAAACTCCGTATAGAGTATATGCTATCGTTGTCTGACATAAATTCATCTACATGTATTAGATTTTTATTTACTCCGTCTATTAATTGTGCATTTCTAGATCTACTATTATTTCTTTTTGAACAAGTATTTGCTAAATATTTTATACTTCCACAAGTAAAACATTCTAATTTATTTTTATAAGTTCTATTGGTTTTATATTTTCTTACATGTCTCTATTTATTTGGATATGATTTTTTTTGCTTTTGACTTTCTTAAAAAATATGTTTTCTTAGGACGATAATCCCTTTTATATGATTTTTTATGTCTTCTTTTCTTATAATCTTGATCATATTATTGCGTAGTATATATATTTTTACAGAAATATGTATCACCTTTTTTTAATTATTTTTTTATTTGAATATTCGTACACTTTTCTTGTAATATTTTCATTATATGTTGTATTCTTTGTCCTATTATTTTTTTGTATCTGAATTTTGTACTACTTCTTCTCTTTTGGACCATTTTCTCTTTCTAATGCTCCTGGCAATTTATTAAATAATCTTTTTCTTAAAGTCTGTTCAAACGAGTTTTCACTAATGGTATAATAATAGAAATACTCGTTTAGAAATTTCTTAATTCTTAACCAATTATTAATACTTAACTGTTCTAAATTTATTAAAGTCCTTTTCTTTATTAAAGCCCTTTTCTGTAATATTATTAATACACTATTGGGATCCTCACCTATTAGTAAAGTATGTACTTTATTTATAAAATTATATGGATTAGTCCCCATTTCTATCAATCCCTGAAAATCTTCGGAGAATATTGTCTTGTATGCTTCCCATAATGCTTTAATAATCCTAGGAACAATCTAGATATCTATACATATTTTCTGCATCTAGCTCTTGATTAGCTTGTATGTGTTGTATGTAGTCTGCTACAACTACATTCTTCCATATGTCTATTACAGCATTCTATTCTTCACCATATTTTTCGAAAAATAAAATCGTTTCAACCTTGCTGCTTGCTCATATTTACGTACTTGTACTTGTTTTACACATCAATATTATATTATATCTGTTTACTAATTTTCTATATTCGGTATTATATCTGTTAACGAATTATCTATATTATTTTTAATCTGTATTAGGTAAAGTTTAATCTTAATTTGTCCGTGGATGTTGAAAAAAGGTCCATGTTTTGGGTTTTGTTGTTTTAGTTTTTTTTTTTCTTTTTGAGGGGTTAATTCTATTTTCTTTAGTTGCTCGATTAATACTTCTATATTTTTATCTTCTTTACTAGCTTGTTGTTTTGCTTTTTCTAGATTTTTATTAAGTTCTAATAGTAATAATATTATAATATTATTTTATTTTAAGATTATAGAGTCAGTTCTTTCTTGAGCTTGATAGTCTGGTAAACCTTCAAAATTATTTGAATTTAAGCATCCTTTTATATATACACATATATATATATATATATATAAAATTCATACTTAGATAATTTATAGTATGAATTAAAGTTAGATTATATTTTGACCGTTTGAAAAGGGTTACCACATCCTATCCATTTAATCATTATGATGTTTACATTTATTATTCAAATTGTATTTAGTGGACCCTTCAATAAAATAACATTATTGGATTCATGAGTGGGTTTTTCCACAAAAAATCTTCTTAAATCTAGCCAAATATTCCACTGTCGATCTTATTGACGTAAAAGTGAATATGTATTGACTTTGAATTAAGGAGCTTAATTCCCTTACTATTGTCAAGGTATTTGAATTAATTTCTCTCGAAATAGAATGAAAAATTATTCTGCAATAGTGGCAAATGAGAATGCAACTTGTTGGAAATTTTTTACAATGGGAGAGTTATAACTAATAAAAGTTGTGTGATCCTCCATTAATTTTTTGACACATAAGTTATGGACCTCTATCTTTTTAATTTTATAATGAAAGCAATGAATAAGAGAGAGAAAATATATTTATATAATCATATGGGTCTTAATTGGTAAAACAAATTATGTTAAATAAATATAAAAATTAAAAAAAAGGAGAATTATATGGCTCTTGTATATAAAAACATGTACGGTAAAAATATAATTTTTTTCTTTATGATTTCAAAAAAGTTCACGTAAACTTTTGATCATTATTTGAGATAAAAATTCCATCAAATTTATGTATTGATCCTATTTTTATTAATAGATATTTCATTCGTTTAAATTTATGATTTCTTTTTAAAATTTAAAAAAAGACATATTTTTGTATTTAGAATAATAACATTTCCCATGAAATATCACAAATGAGATTTGAGAAAGATAGAATATATGCAAACTTTATCTGAGGGGGTGCTTCGTCTTTTTTATTTTATTAATAATTTAATTATAAAATAATATATAATTTTTACTCTCAATTAATAATTTATAAAAACACAAATTTTCGGGTTATAAAATACTATATTTTATCTCAATCCAATTTTTTTTATTTTTTTTAAATATGTACCAAGTCAAAACTTTCACATAAATATATAAAATAATATTTCAATATTTTAGATTAGTAGAAAAATAAGTATTTAACATTTTACGCATAAAAGTGTAAATTCGATTGGAAAACAAACTTAAAACTGTTTTTAAAGTCAAACATTGAATTTTAAACATAAAAAAAAAAAAATTATTCTGAAAAAAAAGATACTGACATTTTAATATTTTATAACCAAGAAGATCCTTATAAATATTGATAGATTGAGTTTCATTGCATTTTAATTATAAAATTGAATAAACAAGGCATATTGTCTATGTGTCAATTTTATAAATATTTTATATATTTTAGTTTATGTGAAAGTTTTGACTCGGTATATATTTAAATAAATAAATAATTTTGAATAGAGATAAAATATAGTATTTTATAACTCAAAAATTTATGTTGTTATAAATTATTAATTGGGAGTAAAAATTATATATTAGTTTATAATTAAATTATTAATAAAATAAAAAAGATGAAACACTCCATCTGATAAAGTCTCCATACACTCTACCTTTCTCAAATCTCATTTGTGATATTTCATGAGAAATATTATTGTACTAAATACAAAAATATGTCTTTTTTAAAATTTAAAAAAAAATCATAAATTTAAACGAATGAAATATCTATTAATAAAAATAGGATCTATACATAAATTTGGTGTAATTTTTATCTCAAATAATGATCAAATTTTACGTGGATTTTTAATCATAAAGGAAAAAATAATATTTTTACCGTTCATGTTTTTCATACAAGAGCCATATAATTTTTCTCTTTTTAATTTTTTATATTTACTAAACACAATTGATTTTATCAATTAAGACCCATATAAATTATATAAATATATTTTCTCTCTCTTATTCACTACTTTTATTATAAAATTAAAAAGATAGAGGCCCACAATTTATGTGTCAAAAAATTAATGGAGGGTCACACAACTTTTGTTGGTTGTGAGTCTCCCATCGTAAAATTTTCGCAACTTGTTGAAGTTCAAAGATTTCACATGGAAAACAAATCACACAACATTTACTTTATTTTGTAAACAATTAAGAAATGAGAAGAGAAATTAAAATTAAGATTTACTCGTAAAAGTAAAAAATTTCAAACTAAACTTCAAATTAGTTAGTCAAAAGATGTGTTTGGCTTTGCTAGCTTTTACTCAAAATGCTCATGTTAAAATAATTTAATAAATACCTCCTCTAATTTAAAATTAATGAATCTTTGAGTGTGGCACACATCTTCAAAAAGTTAATGAACGACATAATTAAAGAATAATTTATCAATATTAAGTATCATTTTATTTCTTTTCAAACTTGTTCTAAAAATAATAAGATTATTCATCAAAACTGAATTTAAAAAAATGAATTAATTTCGAATGATTAAACAAGTGTTTAAAGGAATTCATTTAATTTGAAAAAGAATTTGCATGTAGTAAATTCAACTCAATTATTAGTACATCAACATTTGCTAGCTTAAAAGTTAAAATTCTAGCTCCTCCTCCGAGTCAATATCTGATCAAGATCAAGCTATCCCTCATCCCAAACGACAATAACAAGATGAAATTTAAAACTTTTAAACACTAATGAAAAGGTGAAATTTAGAACTTTTAAAACACTAATGAAGTAATTAGCAAAAGATTGGTTTCTTGATTTTTCCGTTTCACTGCTTTGCAAAAAAATAAAAATAAAAATAAAAATAAAAATAAAAAAAAAAAAAAAAAAAAAAATAAAGAAGAAAGGAATGTCATATAATTAAAAAATGCTAACATTTTACATGTGGCATAGTCACGTGATTTTTTTTTTTTATCTAGGTGGCATGCTTGGTGGAATTTCGTTAAAGGGAGGGGTATTTTTGAGCCATTTCAAATAGTTCAGGGGTATTTTTGATCCTTTTTCGAATTTCGTTAGAGGGAGGGGTATTTTTTAGCCAAATATTTAACGGAGGGGTATTTTTAAGCTAAAAATCTAACGAGGGGGCATTTTTGAGTTATTTCAGACAGTTCAGGGGTATTTTTGATCCTTTTTCGAATTCCGTTAGAGGGAGGAGTATTTTTGAGCCAAATATTTAACGGAGGGGTATTTTTGAGCCAAAAATCTAACCAAGGGTATTTTTAAGCTATTTCAGATAGTTCACGAATATTTTTGAACCTTTTCCAAATAAAATATGAATGTTAACCAAAAAAGTACTGAGGAAGTGAACCATATTAAGATTTAGTGCCTCTATTTAATGATTGAAAGATTAATATTTCTACAGTTCAATGCGCATGGCTTGTGAATAGTCAAAAGGAGAAAAATACTTTTAATATATATATACCCCTCACATTATTAAATTAAAAAACCACTAGTTTAATGGACAATGAAAAGGGCAGTGTTAACTCATTGACATATTATGGATGTAGATATTGTTGCTAATATCTATAAAGATAATGGACAGTAAAACTTATAGTAAAAAAAATAAGAGAAAAAGATGGAAGTTGTTTGACTTAAAAAGAATCTTTATCACGCTTGCAATTATTGATTAACGGATCCCACAATTATCCTGTCATGGAAAACACAACTTACTTTTACGACGGTGTGCCAAAATTGAATTGTTGTAACATGAGTTAGTATGTTATAAATTATACGAGGTAGTTTGATTTGATAGGAGGGTTAAGAAAAAAGAAAGATTTTTTAAAATTTGGTTTAGAATAAGTCATGTATTTTTGTGTGACTTTAAAATCAGGGTAAATGGGCAGAAAAATGAAATTGCTATTAAATATAGAAATGTGTATTCTTTTTGCGATTGACTAAAAGGAGAAGTAAGTTACTCCCTCTATTTCTAAACTAGTTTAATTGCACGTGCCTCGCACGTGTAATTTTTGATTAACTAAGATTAGATGATTTTGTCTATCGCGAATATTTTTAATAACGTGCAAAAAGTTTAAATCACTACTCAAAGATTATGTATTTTATTGTCACCACATATATGTTTTACCACCATAAGTTTCAAGTGGTTAATGCATCGTCACTTTTACGTATGTCTTTCCCTTGCTGTTAGAGGCTAAGAGAGACGCATCGATTTGAACCATATTTGTAGTACGACTATTTTTTTTAATATATTTAAACTTTTTCTTATTTTTAAAGTTGAATCTTTAAAAAAAAATTGATTACTTACTTAAAAGTTTTAAAAATCTGATATTTCGTATATTTTTCTTATTCTAACTCTTTCATATTTATTTCTAGATTTTTTCATTTTTCTTAAAATCACCTTTAGTTGATTTAGAATTCTTAAACTAATGAAAAATATATTAATTGTCATTAATTTTGATGACTTCTAATAAGAAAATGTTTTACTATAAATATTTAGTTAATTTTCAACTGTTAAATATTAGGAAAATAGTGAAAAAACGATTTTGTCTAAAGTTAAGACTTTTAATGAAGAACAAAAAGTTCAAACAATATTTTTATGGACCTTCACATTTTAATATATTATAGATATAGATATAGTTTAAGGGAACGTGCAGTTACACGTTTATTTCATACTATATAAAATTTGTATATGTTTAAGACATGTTATAAAATGTAGTCCAATGATACTTATTCACCTTGAAAAAGCAATAGATACAAAAAATTAAATTTATTCTAATCAATGGTAATATATAAAATTATCTTTATTATTTATTATTTCTTAAAAGATGTGTCAAGTCAATAATGAACACATAAAGATGACGGAGAGAATAGCTATTTAATGCATAATGTTTTTCTAAATAAATCTATATAGATTAGTGTGTTATATATAGAGCTTATATTTATATTAAAAAATAAAAACGCGTGATTTTAATTACAAACACAACTGCGTTTGCCAATATCATAACTTAATTTTTAGTCATTTAATATAAAATATAAAATAATGAAATATGTAAAACATAACTATCTAAGATAATGTAGCATGTGGCATTCAATGTAATGGTGTAAATTCCGTCTAAATTTAAGAATAAAAAACTAACAACATCACCAGAATATTATTGTATATTATATCAAATATATATTAATGTATATTATATCAAATATTTAATAACAGAAACATGCAATCATTTTTTTCCATTGCTAAATTTCATAATTAAATATTTATATTGTTTAGGACATGCACAATTTTTATATTTCATAATTTATTTATTTTATACAACTATATGTATATATTAAATCTTGAATCTCCTTAATGAAATTCTTGACTTGGCTCAAGACCTCTAGTATCTAGTTTACGACAAGAAATTCTATCTATTTCACCACATCACTTGATAGACGAGGCTATCATTTTTTTGCTCACCTCTTGACGGGATAAAAGCTAAAGGCATGGAAAACAATTATATGGTGAAAATATTCTTTTATGATCATTTAGCCCTTTCTTAAATTTCTTATGTGTAAAGATAAAAGTATTTTGTAAAGGGGACTATATATAGCTCAAACTTTTCAAAATTGATGTCATACTCGTGTTGAATCCTACAAAAAATATATTAATCTTGAAAAATCCAACATATGCCTATTAATATTTTTGAAGTATCCGAGCATCATAGAAAAGGACATAAAAAATAACTTTGTAACCAGCACACAAGCAAGCTAGAACGATTTTGGAGATTGAAAAGAGGATTAAGAAAATCAGCCGATATAAAATAACATCTTGTTGAGCTTTTATTAATGAAATAGAGATTGTAGTTGTTTTGAAGCCAATATCTTCTCTTTTCTTTTCAACTATTAATTAATTACGTAATGTCAACTTACCCTGAATATTATTTTTTTTGTGGTGAATCTATTTCAATGTAGCCAAAAAAAATAAAAAATGCATATTCATTTAGTTACATCCTTTCCAGAAAAAAAAGGAAAGTGCATTCCTATTGATATGAAGGTGAAATCAGCAACCCTCTACGATAAAATCTCCATTTATCTTCAGTAATATAAGTACGGAAATGCAAAAATATGTTTATCTGCGGTTTAATATTAAAGCTTAAATATGATTCTTTGTTAATTTTCTTCGAAAGATAGATCGAATTGATGAAGTAAGCCCATAAATACACTGCAACCGAATAGTTGAGACAAGGGCGTTCTATTTTTCACAACACCGCTGCTTGGCAGTCGCACACACACAGCACAACTTCAGCCACACACACACAACGCGCAGTCTAAACAATAAGACTATTGCAGAAACGTAAAGCACTCAAACGATTACAGGAACCGCGTTCCTAACCTTTATACTTCTCTCAGAAATTACAAAGGAAATGCCACAGAAATTGTCAAAGGCATACACACTCAAACACTCACTGTTTTCGGACCCTTTACAATTTCCCTGCAGCATCTATATATATACTGCACAAGCAGTTGCAGCAGTTACAGCAGTTGGGACCTTGGACACCTGTCAGCCTGTCATTGGACAAGGTTGTATGGTCCACCTATGACATGGCAAAACTGTCTAAGTACTTATCTGAAAATACAATGTATTACAACATTCAAAATTCAAACATAACAACTACCCCATGTGCCACGCACATGGGCAGCCTTGCCCTCTTTGTCAACTTTGCAATGCTAACACACTTTGTCATTTTCAGCACCTAGCCTTCCGTCTTTGCCTCGTCAAGCTTCGCGACCATGTCTTGCCAGCATCATGTCTGCGCCAATGTCAACGCCATGGCATTGCTTGCTCCATGAAGCTGTCCCAGCCATGTCACAGCTTAAGCCACGCCAATGCCTATGCTGCGACTCCGCCTTGGTCTTGTTCGCGTCCAAGTCTATGTCATGCCATCACCTGCACCTCGCCAGTGTCGATGTCATGCCAACTTGTTGCTGCACGCATGCCCTCGCAGGTGCCATGCGCCTATCGTTGCTTCAAGTGTTCAAGGCAGCCTTGCCATCGCTCCAACATGCCTTGGTCTGCACATTGCTTGCCTTTGGCACATGTCAAGGCCAATGTGCACCTTGACATGGCATTGTGTCAATCAAGCCTTAGACTGGGGGTCTAACAGACCACCCCCACTTGAAGAACTCGACGCCCTCGTCGAGATTGTTTTGAGATAGTCGTCTATTTGCTTATCAAACTGCCACAGGTTCTGAGCCTTCTCCCAAACAGCATCTTCTTTGCTGGAACCTTTCCACTGAATGAGAAATTCTGTCTTGGTACTCTTTTTGCTGTTTCCCACGATCCGGTGATTAAGTATTTTCTCCATTTTGGACTTATACTCTTTCACGATCAAGGGAGGAGCCCTTTTGTTTTTGTTCCTCCCCGGGTCTTCAACATCTTCATTGTACCGTTTCAGAAAGCTCACATGAAAGGTAGGATGAATCTTCAACCTTTCCGGCAATTCCAATCTATAACCAACTTCTCCGACCTTCCCAATAACGTCGAATGGGCCATCGTACCTTGGAATCAGTCCACGGTGTCTCTGCTTACTCACAATCTGTTTCCAGATTTGAGGAGTGAGTTTCAACAGCACTTTGTCTCCGATATTGAACTCTACCGCACGCCTATGCTGATCTGCATACTTCTTCATGCGTTTCTGCGCTTTCCTCAAACTATCTTGTGCCTCGACAAGCATCTCATGCTTGTCT
This sequence comes from Capsicum pubescens, assembly GCA_030864215.1. Taxonomy (NCBI): domain Eukaryota; kingdom Viridiplantae; phylum Streptophyta; class Magnoliopsida; order Solanales; family Solanaceae; genus Capsicum; species Capsicum pubescens. The sequence continues at coordinate 56,103,242 of CM061542.1, read as the reverse complement.
TTTGCATAACGATAAGCAGCAGGGCAATGGTGACCTTTCTTCAGCATTGTCACCTCCAATGGTGTCATAGGCTGCATGCCTAAGACCAGTTCAAATGGGCTCTTCTCCGTTGCCGACGACCTGTGCAAGTTGTAACAAAACTGCGCAGTGTCCAACAAATCTGCCCAATTCCGCTGACTTGCTGTCACATAGTGCCTCAGATATTCTTCTAACAAGTGATTTATCCGCTCAGTTTGACCATCAGTTTGTGGGTGATTTGCCGTCGAGAATTTCAAATCAGTCCCCATCATTGTAAACAATGCATGCCAGAACCGACCTGTAAACCGTGCATCTCTATCACTCACTATATCGCATGGCAAACCGAAGTGCTTCACCACGTTCTTGTAGAATAATTCTGCAGCAACTTCTGATGAGCAAATAATTGGTGCAGCCATAAAAACGGAATATTTTGAGAACCTGTCAACCACCACCATTATGGACGCATTGCCATCCACTTTAGGAAAACCAGAAATAAAGTCCATCGAGACAGAAATCCATGGCCTTTCAGGAATAGGCAGAGGTTGTAGCAAACCCGCCTCTTTCATACGTTCAGTCTTGTCTCTTTGACACACGTCACAAGTCTTCACGTATGCTTCAATGTCGTCTTCCATTCTTGGCCAGAAATAGACACGGGACAATAGGGCTAGCATCCTTTCAACACCGGGATGACCAACCCAAGGAGTGTCATGCGCCTCTTTCATCATATCTTTACGCAAGCCACTACCTTGAGGTACGACAATTCTCCCCCCTTTAAAATAGAGGAGATCGTCCTCGATCCAATATCTCCGAATGGTCCCATCCTTCACTTGACCCATCCACTTGACATAGAGTGGGTCGTTAACAGCACATAATCTAATTCTCTCAAAGAAATCAGATTCCAGTCGTGAAATAGAGTATACTGCAGCAAATACCTCTTTTCGACTCAATGCATCCGCAACCTGGTTGTGCTTTCCTGGTTTATGCTCCCACGTGAAGTCATACTCAGCCAGGAACTCTTGCCAACGAGCTTGCTTTGGACTCAGCTTCTTCTGCGTCTTGAAGAAAGTGTTTGCGACATTGTCCGTCCGCACCACGAACCGAGTACCCAGCAAGTACACTCTCCAGATCTGCAAGCAGTGCACCACTGAAACCATCTCTTTTTCATGCGTCGAATATCTTTGCTCAGCATCATTCAATTTCCGACTCTCGAAAGCCACAGGATGGCCTTCCTGCACTAATACGCCTCCAACAGCTTTGTCCGACGCATCAGTGTGAACTTCAAACGGTAACTCAAAGTCTGGCAGTCTCAAAATGGGTTCTGAAGCAATAGCATCTTTCAACGCTTGAAATGCTACATTGCACTTCTCAGCCCACTCCCACTTGACTTCTTTTTTCAATAAATCAGTCAACGCTGCAGCTTTCTTAGAGTAACCCGCAATGAATTTGCGATAGTAGTTAGCCAAGCCCAAGAAAGATCTCAACTCTTTGACCCCGCTAGGTGCCTGCCAATCCGCGATTGCTTCAACATTTTTCGGGTCCATCCTTACTTGATGTTGACTAACCAAGTGCCCAAGGAACTTCACTTCCTGTTTGGCAAACTCGCATTTCTCCATTTTAACATAAAGTTTGTACTCCCGCAACCGAGACAGTACCAACTTCAAATGTTCCATATGTTCATCAAGGGAACAACTATAAATGACTATGTCGTCTAGATATACCACAACAAATTCGTCGAGGTAATCATACAACACATCATTCATCAAGTTGCAGAAAGTTGTCGGGGCATTTGTCAACCCGAACGGCATAACCAGAAACTCATAAGAGCCATACCTCGTCACACACGTGGTCTTTGACTCATCACCTTCTGCTATTCTAACCTGCCAATAACCTGATCGGAGATCGAGTTTAGTGAACCAGCACGCCTTCGTCAGCCTGTCCATAAGATCTTGCACCAACGGGACAGGATACTTGTTCTTCACCGTCACTTTGTTCAATGCCCGATAATCCACACACATTCTCATCGAACCATCCTGTTTCTTTTGGAACAAAACAGGAGCACCATAAGGAGCTTTTGATGGTTGAATCAGTCCAGCGTCCAGCAATTCGTTCAATTGTTTCCGCAATTCAGCCAACTCTTTTGGAGCCATTCGATAAGGAGCCTGTGCAGGAGCAATTGAACCAGGCAGCAACTCGATCCTGTGATCAATATCCCTCCTTGGCGGCAATTCTTTAGGCAATTCGGGGGGCATAACATCAGCGTATTGCTTCAGCAATTCAGCAACACAATCTGGTACTTCCACCTTCATGTCGGGTTTCACTTCCATCATGGCGGCAAGAAAAGTTTCAGCACCTTTCTTCAGTCCTTTCTCGACTGAAATAGCAGAAATGATAGCGCTCTTATTTTTCCCTTTCTTTACTTCTTCTCCGTAAGGATTAGAAGCCTTGATAAAACATGGATTTGTTTCGTCTCCGATCATCACTCCATTCAAGTGAGAAAACGGCACAAGACGAAACTTTCTAAGGAAATCAATCCCTAGAATTACTTCAAAGTCACCCAATGGCATAGCCATCAGATTATGTTTTCCCGTCCAACTTCCAATCACCATCTGCACATCGTAAGCCATGCCTACAATGGCTTGTGCCTTGGAACTCACCGTCTGGACAAAGGATGGACTTTTCTTCAACTTAAGCCCATATTTCGCGGCAACCTTGGCATCCACAAACGTGTGAGTGGCTCCGGTATCAACCATAGCCATCACACGATTGCCATTAATCTTCATCTCGATGTGAATCAACGCAGCATGAGGATTGTTGAAAGATTTTGAGGATTCCCCTACAACGTTCAACAAACTGATGTGGTTAAGTGACAACCCCAACGGATTTGCCAACGCAGCAACCACGTCGTCGCCCTCATTTTGATTCACGTTTCCAGCAAACATGGCATTCACCCTTTCGCGATTAGGACAACTCTTGGCCAAATGCGGTCCACCACAAGTCCAGCAACCTTTTGCATTGCCGTCCTTCCCTTTGTTTTTTATGTTCCCCACATTTATTTGTGCCTTCCCTTTGTCATACTTATCGCTGCGTCCTTCCCTCTTCCATTCCCCTTTCTTTTCAGTCTTTTTCTTTGACTTCGAAGAACTGGGAATGTCGGAATCTGAACGTGTTGAGCGAAAATCCAAAATTACGTCAGTAGAAAATAAACACTTTTTGATAAATCTAAACCACATTCATATTAAAAAAAAAATTAACTAATCTTAACAAACCCTAAACCCTCTACCTAAAAGTTGAAATTGAAACAAATACAAGAATAAAATTACAAAATATACTAAGCATACATATTGAAATAGAGAAAGAAAACAAATTAACCAATCAAAGAAAACCCTAAACCATCTGTCTACTACACATATATATTGAAAGGAACAGGAAGGAAAATAAGTTGCTTTAGTCTACTAAAAATATGACGAGTTTTATACCTAAATAAATTTTATATTTAATGACTTCCACGTGTAAAATTAGTATTCTACAATTAAAATCACTCTATTTGAGCAATAGATATATTCTGCAATTAATTATTATTCACTAATTCACTATTAATTAATTACGTTTGTCTGCAATTATATTGAGATTTTTAATGGGTATTTTTTTTTTAATTATTTTTTTTATTTTTGAATATTCTATTTGGGGTTTTGGGGTTGTCCTCTTTTGGTTGGGAATGATAAGGTTTCTTTAGATGGTGAAAAATAGATCCTATTTTTGTGAGGAAAGGTTTTACTTTTTGTAATATAGTAAATATTTAATATTATTAAAATAATAGAGGATAGGTGAAAATACGATTTTGTATAAAGCGGAGATTTTTAATGATTAAGATTCTTTTCATATATTTTAGGATTCCTTAATTTAATAAAATAATAATTGAAGAACAAAAGGTGAAAACACGATTTTGTTTAAAGGGAAGACTTTTAAGAAAGGGTAAAAAGGGCAAACGTCAATTATAAGGGCCTTCACACTTTTAATATAATAGAAATAAGTGTTCATTTTGGATTGCACACACCCTTTTAACAAATTACTAATTAATTAACTCCAAGAAAATAAAAGACTATTTTACCAACTTACTCATCATTAGATTTATCTCTTTGCAAGTTGACATTGAAAAAAATATGACCAATTTATTCTTTAAAACTTAAACAAACACTTATTAGATATAAAATCAAAAGACAAAATGAGCACTTGTATAGGAACAGAAGGAGTATATAAATTAGGACAGAGGACGTATTTGGTAGTGTCATTTTCCATTTCACAATTCTATCTCCTGTAACTTGTTAACGTTTGGTAATTAGCTAAAAATGGCTTGAGGGCAAGAGAGTGTTGGAATTTTTTTGGAATACCAGGATAACTTGTATGCCGTTACAAATCTGCCACGACCTCTATCCTTAATTCGGGTGAGCACTTTGTGCGCATTGGGTAAATCCCCAACCATGTAATAGTCTGCAAACTACACTAGGAATATAAACCGCACTAGACAAGCTCTGTGCGGAATTATACTAACGAATATATCATATATATCCTTGCTCAATCAAATCCCAAGTGAGAATGCATGAGTCGTCTATGCATTGCTAGACATTTTTCATGACTTTTGTGGTTTATTTACTCCAACTTTCAGAATACTGCATTACGTGTCTACACGTACGAATCATGAATCTTTACATATTATGTGCACCGAATTGTCACTTTTATGATCACATCAGTTTAGATTCAACTATTGGTGTGATCACATTCAGATCACTCCAACATAAGGAATAGTCATATGATTTCAAATTTTTTTCATTGATGATCATGTTTATGTTTAGATATTGAGTTTACAGTCTAGTTACATATTTTGTCAATACGTAGTCTTTATTTATCTGTTTACTGTATCAATTTAGTTTCGTTGCTTATAAGACTAACAAGATATTCTATAGATGGTATTTAGTCCCCTGTGATGGTATGCTTTCATTTTCTTGTATGCAAATACTTTTAGATCATGTTCTAATAAACACAACTGAATAGGTTCAGACTTCAACCCAACTCACTTTCTCTCGTTACTTCATTTGGGAGCTCAGTCCTTATTGTGTTATATCAGATAAGTAGTACTTAGGGAATGTCCCAAGATAATATATTTTTGAATGTTATCAGAGACCTATCTCTTAGCCTAGTGAGTATTTATGAATTTCAGTTTAAATTTTTGGCTCGCCAAAAGGGTCTGTGACCTAGACTAACATATATTAAAGATGAGGGTAACAAAGTATTGGAGGTAGAGGCACACACACATTAAACAAAGATGCATGACATGTATACTTTCGTGAAACCTTAAATGTTGGAGGTGTAGTAGAATGATCTCGTTGTACAAGAACAAGAACAATATCCAAAATTGTAGCCACACTATGAAAGTTTGTACTTCACGTTCCGTTATATGTATTTGTGATTCAATTTTTTCCATTTGAGTAAAAAACTCATAATGTTTGTAAAAACTTCCAAATGGCCAACAGTTTGATGGGTTGGACTATATTTCAAGGGTAATTTTTCATGCTTAAAGCATAGTCTATTAAGATTTTGACAATATTCGTCGTTGAAGCTAGGGCAAGACCTAATTTTACACAATTTTTTTTATGCATTATGTTGTATCCTTTTGAATTTAGGCCATTGCAGGTAATTAATTCTTCCATTTTAACAATTCCAACTTGTTCCAATTTACCTATCCTAACATTCTAATATCCTTACAACCTTCCAAACATGTCTACCTTGCTCCATAAATCTATACACATCATAATATATTCTGCACGTCAAAGATCAATTCCTCTGTAGTCAAACATTCAATAGTACGATAAGGAAACCAACTTCAGTTCTAAAAAAAATAATATAATGCACTAAAATTTTTATTATATGTGGGGTTCGAGAAAAAACATAACTACAGAAGTCGATCTACTATTATTAGATAATATAATTCAAACTCTTTCATGGTCAAAACTTGATCGTCCTTATCTATTCTAATAATAAGTAGGATCCTATTGGCTGACTGCAGTTTTTAATAATTGAAATGTATGTCTTATACTTTGATCTTTTTAAGAAAAAAAAAAAAATTATCTCCTACTTCTTTTAATTTCGGAGAGCATTATTATGGCGATAATGGGTGGGGCTTTTTATGCAAATTAAAGCAAAAGAAGATAATGTGAAGACCAAAAATTGTTTTATAGCATGCATTTGTACAGTTGATATGTCACATACCACTTTGGCTATTTTTTTTTACTTTTCACAACATAAAAAAACAAATACAAATGATTTGGTGATGGCCTCCAAGTACAAATTTCTTTCTTTTTTTCTTTTCCTCCTTTCTGTCTCTTCACTGGTTCTTTGATTTTTTTTTTTTGCACTATACAAATATTTGCTTGTATTTTGTATTAATATTAAAATAAATAATTTAATTATGAATGTCACAAACTACATCGAGAATACAAATCATGTAAGTAAACCAAGGGATGCATGCATCTTTCAAAATTAGAGGACTAATTCAAAGTTAGAGTCATAAATTAAAGGCATAATATATAAACGTGTCCTTTAACTTGGCCTAGCCGACATCTATTGCTTTCAACTTTTGGTGTGGAAAAGTAGACACTTAAATTTGTATAAAGTTAAACAAGTAGACACATGCGTCCTAATTAAGTGGCGTCCTATATGACAATTCATGTCCTGCGTGACATCCTATGTGCATAATGCCACATATAGAATACGTGTGTTCGCTTGTTCAACTTTATATCGTTAAATTCCGAAATCACCTGAATCGCCATTAATTTGTGAGGTTGAAAACCCTAATCTAAAATGAGATGAGAGAAAGGGAAAGTGAAGAAGATATTTTTATCTCTCTGCCTTTTAGAAGCTGTCAAAAAATAGTCACATATATGCATAATGTATAAAATCAGTAACCAAAATATAAAGTGGAACAATATACAACTGGGCTCTTATTATCCAAGTTGGCCTGGGCTAGGCGTCCCGGTGTCAATGTTAACACCCCCTCCCCCTCAAAGCTGGAAGGGGAGTGGATTGACAACTTGGAGAGGATATGATGATGGACAGAACCTGAAAGGGACTTGGTTATAATATCAACCAGCTGATCTGCAGAGTGAAGAAACTTAAGAGAAATTAATCCATCAAATAAACATTCACAAACAAAACGACAATCAACATCGATATGTTTGGTACGTTCATGTAAGACATGATTCTTAGCAATGTGAATTGCAGCTTGAGAATCACAAAACACATGAATAGGGGAGCAAATATGAAGGCTAATATTACCGAGAAGATGTTTCAGCCATGATAATTCAGCAACAACCTTGCAGAGGGCCCTATATTCGACCTCCACTGATGATAGGAAAATAGTAGGATGTTTCTTACTCTTTTAAGAAATTGGACTACCATACAAAGTAATTAAAAAATAGTAATCGACTTGCGAGAGTTCGCGCAACTGGCTCAATCTAAATTTGAATATGCAGCAAGTGAAAAATCACTTGAATCGGATAATAAGATACCCTGATCAAGAGAATTAAAAAAATACCAAAGCATATATAAAGCAGCCTACATATGAGGTACTTGAGGCTTGTGTAAGAATTGACTTAAGTGTTGTACAGAAAAGGAAATGTCAGATCGAGTATGCTGTAAAAAGATTGAGTTCTCCAATAATACATTGATATAAAGTAGCATTAGTGGAAGGAGCATGCATGTCAACAAGCAGCTTAATTGAAAGGTCAAGAGGTGTAGAAACAGAACTATAATTGTGACAATATAACTCATTTAGAAGATCAGAAGTGTACTGTCATTGGCTGATCAAATAACCAACAGGTTTGGTTTCAATCTCCAACCCCAAGAAATAATGAACATGCCCCAAATCTTTAATCATAAATTCATCTTGAGAAATAATATGGGAGCAACCAGTTGTGAAACATCAGTACCAGCAAGTAAAATATTATCAACGTAAACAACAATTATAATGAGAGAATCAAAAGACCCCTTTGTGAAAAGAGAATATTCATTTTTACTTGAAGAAAAGACTTTGAACAGTAAAGCTTATGATAAATAAGAGAACCTCTATTGTGAGGCTTGTTTAAGCCCATAAAGACTTTTTTTGAGTCGATAAACCAGAGTTTCAGAAGAAGATGTAGAGACATGAAGGCCCAAAAGAATTTTCATATAAACCTCCTCATCAAGATTAGCATGGAGGAAAGCATTATTAACGTCAAGTTGGAAAACTGTCCAACCTCTTTTGATGGCCAAAGACAAAATACAATTAATGATAGTGAGCTTTATAATAGGAGAGAATGTCTCATTATAAACGATGATTTATTTTTGTGTGTCACCACGTATGACAAGTCTAACTTTGTATATTTCAATCAAGCTATCAGACTTGCATTTGATTTTGTAGACATATTTACATGGAATTGTTTTTTTGTGAGATGAAAGTGGAACAATGTATCAAGTTTGGTTGGTCTCAAAAGCTTGAAATTCTTTCAACATTGCTTTCTACCAAGCAGGGTTTGAGGCAGCTTGTTGATAAAATTGAGGTTCATGGATGTGGACTTCAGTATGGGATGACTGGGGAGCAGTAGAAACAGAAGCATGGAAAACTAACTGTAGATATAATCAGTAAAGTGGAAAGGTTGGTGGATAATTCTACTGAATTTTCTAGTAGAAATAGAGGAAGCAGACCTAAGAGGGACAAATTGAACAACATAATAAGAAAGAGGTGTAGCAGTAGGATGGGAATGCACAACATGAGGTAGAGATGGATCAGAGTAAGGAGAAAGAGATATGGTGTATTGGTGATGGGGATAATATCAATAAACGGTGGTTGGATAATAGGAGAAGATGTAGATTAATAAGGATTGTGATATGGAAAGATATGTTTATGAAAAATAACATCTCTAGAATAAAATATAGTATGGGAATGAAGGTCTAAAAGTTTGTAAGCTTTCTTACCAAATGGATAACAAAGAATGACAGCAGAGATGGACCTAGATTGAAATTTGTCCCTACCAAGATTAGAGAAAACAGCATAACAAAGACAACCAAATAATTTGAGATGATTCTATGAGGGGGGAGACACATATAATTTTTTAATAGGGGATAAATTGTGTAAAACAGTAGAGGGTAATCTATTAATAAGGTAAGCGGCTATTAAGATACATTCACTCCAATATTTTTTAGGAAGGTTAGATTGGAAAAGAAGTGATCTAGACTCTTCAAGTAGATGCTTATGTTTCCTTTCAAGAACTTTATTTTTTTAGGAGTATGAGGAATGAAAGTCTGATGAAGTATTCCATGGTCATTACAAAATTGTTTATAGAAGTGACTACCCCCTAATTCAAGTGCATTATCTATCCTAAAAGTCTGAAATTTTATTTAGAAATGAGTCTGCACTAAATGCACAAAAGTTTTTAAGACAGACAAGGCATTGCTTTTGCATGACGATAAGTGAGTCCAGGTGACTCTAGTTAAATCATCAACAAAAGTTAAGAAGTTCTGTAATTGTTATATGTTTTGGTGTTGTAAGGTCCCCATATGCCAACATGTACCATTTGAAATAGAACAGTTGACTCAATGAAACTCATTGGAAATAAAAAAAAATTTGTCTAGCCATAGGATAAATTGAACACAAAAATTATTGTTTAAGAGATAGCTAATCAGCTAGGTTAGGAATAAACTTCATTCCGTGAAAAGTAAATAACCTAGTCTTTTATGCCAAAAAATATCTATTTTGTTAACAAGTGGAATATTCACAGATGCGGCACTTGATATACATAGAGTATTATTAGAAATAGATAAAACACAAGTACCAGATGAACAATGAATAGAAGATTCAACGAATTCATATGTAGGTAATGAAAAATTACAAGGAATGCTTGAAATAGGTAACTCGTGAGCAGAAGAATTGGAAGATGAGGAAGTAAGGTGATCTTGATGGAGAAAATACAACTCATTTTCAACTTTACCAATTTTCAGTGGCCTCTTCAGAGAAGGGCCCTGTAAAAAACAAGCAGAATGGTAAGAATAGCATAACAGTAAAGTTGTACAAGCAGTTTGTGGATGAAAATCAGATTAAAGTGAAAGTAAGGAACAAGAAGTACATTGTGCAGAATTAAATCATGTCTAAGTGTAAAAGAACCAGTGGGTGTAACTTTCACTTTGTATCCATTTGGTAGAGTTATTAGATATGAAGTGGATAAGGATTATATATTATGTAAAATATTTTTGTATGGGGTCATATGGTTAGTTGCCCCTGAGTCTAAGATCCAAAGATCATCACTACCCAAATGAGAAGTAGCACACATATATGAATCAATTTTATTAACAGTAGAGCCGCTGAATAAACTTGCAAAAGGCATTAAAGGCAACATTTTCATCAAATGATCTTTCTGATGAAGAAGGCTGTTGTTGCAGAATTAAGATATATTGATAGTGCTGGTACTGTTTATTATTGAAACCAGTAGGGATAGAAGGTCAAGATCCAGGTTCAGATGCAGATTTTGCATTCTGTACACATGACGTAAAACTTTCTTGTTCTTAGTGAATTTAAAATTTGTTAGGAACCCATAAAGTCAATAGCAATTATCTTTAACATAACCAGGTCTTTTGAAATATTTGCAGAGGTTATTGGCATAAGTGGTAGAATTTCTTGTTCTGGAATCAAATCGAATCCTCTAATTATAATTTATATATCCTTTTCTTGAGACAAAAGGAACTCTCTGATTGTAACTAGTATGATTCTTTTTCCTATAAGAGTTAGAATAATTGTTGGATGCTAGGAAAAATGCAGAATCATTAGAAAAACTTGGATAGAAGATGAATGTTCTTTTTGGTGTTCATCATGTTGTAACATAGAGTACGCTTTACTGATAGACAACAGGGGAGACATCATCAAGATGTTGGTTTTGCATTATGAATAACATTCATTTGAACCACTTAAAAACTTAAATAACTGTTGTTTTTCAAGTAATTTTGGTAGAGCACCACATGTATAGTTGGGGCCAACATAAGAAGTATGAAGTTCATTCTATAAACTTCATAATTTTGTGAAATAGGTGGCTATATTCGAAGATCCCGGAGTAGTGAAACTAATTTCTTATTGGATTTGGATATACTTGAAACCATTTGAGTGCCCAAAACTCTCATTGAGGTCCTGCCAAATTTCTTTTACTGTAGTATATCCTATCAGACTAAGAAATATTCGTAGATACAAAATTTATTATCTAGGCTATTAACATATCATAACATCTCTCCCATCTCAAATAATTGTAACCCCCGAGTCTGTACCCCGGATGCCACACAGTGCTTACGACCCCAAAGGACCATAAGCTAACCCATAACCGATACCTGCTGTGAGCACTGAATAACAATAATACTAAAATAATGCTGAATATAGGCTGAAATGCCATAAGGTTATTAATTTGAATACTGATAAAGAATTGCAACTGTAAATAACATCTGAAAATCGAATATTGTCTGAATCAGTCTAGTCTAAAAAGCCTCTAACTGAACTGTCTGAATATGGAGTTGACGGGACAAGCCCCTAACTAACTCCGATTAATAAAATACTGAATCTACTGTAATACTAAAATAAAAGAATATCCTCAATAGGCGAGGACTCACTAATGAATCTGCTACTGCTGATTGAATTGGGCTAAGCGTGGTCAGGAACCTGAGCGTCTGAACCTATGATATGAGACATCCTAGCGCAAAGAGAAAGAATGCGTCAGTACATGAAATGTACTGGTATGCTAGATAAGGTAAGACTGAATGCAAGGGTTCATATGCATGAACAATAACTGACTGAATGACATGGAGTAACTGAATAGGTGTTGACACCTAATTTTTGCCTTCCATATTCCTAATTAGTTTTTGAATTTCTCGATTTTAAATAGTTTTTAAATATTTATTTTAAGTTATTTTGAAAGAAATTTCAACCCAACCTTTTGATTTAGGTGAAAATAATATATTTAGTATTTAATTTTACATGATTATATGATTATCAGTTAAAAAAATTGCTTAAAAAAATCAGTGTGAAAATTTTGATTAAACTGCAAATATTCTACTTTTCTAAATATTGATTGAAAATAAGAAATTGACGATATAATTAGTTTCTTAATTTTTTATTTTTATCATTAATGTTATTATTATTTTTTATTTTTTTATTTTTATTTTTATTTTTTTTGGAAAAAAAAGAAGAGAAATAAAATAAAATTGTGTTTTATTTAATATTTATTTTTACACTATTGAATTTGAGAAATTCGTTAAATTAATTAGAAGTTAATTTCATCTCAATTTTGTTCAATTAATTCAATCGTGGCCATTCTTATAAATGGCTATAATTTTTAATTGGACTCCCTTAATTCCTAATGTACCCAAAAATAACCCAAAACCAAGAAATAACAAATTCCAACCAAATTCCCCTTAACCCAATAGCCCATTAATCCCTTAAATAACAACAACAAGCACCAGCCCAAAAATTTTCAATCAGGCCCAATTAAGAAAAACAATAAAATCAGCCCACCAACCCAACCCAACCCAACCCGGCCCCACCTCCTTTTCTTCACCAAAGCAAAGACACACACACCCAGAAAAATCATTCTATTAGCAGCAACAAGAATTCAACATATCAACAGTAGTAATAGCCGACAATCCCTCAGTCCCAAAACTCTTCTATAAATACCCATTGAAAACAGAAGGAAAAGGGGGATTTTTTGGGGAAAAAATTTAAGGATTTGGGAGGCGCGTGCTTCTAATCCTACGCAACCAAAAATTCTCGAAGAAACACCGGTTTGAAGTCGTCCACTCGTCGTTCCGTTCGCTGCTCCGAAAGAGGCAATACTCTTTTTATTTCGTTCTAATTCAATGTGTTTTTGATATCTGTTTTACAAGTTTAAGTGAATTTTTTTTTGTGCCTGGAATGGTTCTTATTTTATTCAGTTTATTTTTCTTTTTCTTGCCTATAGAAATAAGTTCATAAGTAGATCGTGATTTTAGTATGTTTAAGTCAAGTTCTTTTTTTTTTTTTCCTTCTTTCTCTTTTAATTCTATTTTGGAATAAAATAATTTTATTTTGGCTGGCCGTTGAATAAAAAATATATATACATATATGTATGTTCTATTCAATGTTTCAAATGAGTCAGGCAATAAGATTTGTTGTGTTCCCTTAACTTTGTAACAGATGTTTTGTTCATAGTTTAGAAGGTGGTGATTTAGTGAAAAGCTTTAAAGGAAAAATCATCATGAAAGGAATTTTTCTGTCTTGTTTACAAATATGGTGAATTGATCAAATTTAAATGTTTGATTTAATATATTACTAGTTCACACACTATCCTTGAATTGCATTTCATTTAGTGGTTTAATTTGAGTACTACTAATTTCTTATCTTTTCTTTATTTTGCATGAACCCATCTTGAACGAGTCCAATGGGACTTCCCCTATCATTGCATTCGCCCACAATATCTCGAGTCAAGCCTTAAAGTTCAAAACTGGACTGATATACATGGGATATACACTTAGATACAGTTTGTGTACACTGGAAAGCAGCTGATAATGGCGTATATTAAAAGTGGAAGCGAGCGTACAGCATTTATATACAGATATACAGTGCGTATACAAAAATGCAGCAGCAATAGGGCTTGATATACAGTCAGTATACAACTGATATACACTTCAGGAAAATGGACTGAAGTCCATAATTTAAGCCCAAAATTGGGCAGCTTCATTAATGGGCCAATTGAGGGCCCAATTTTAATTCTCGCATCATTTTTGTAACTTATATTGTTTATTTGTGCTAACTAACATATTAAATTAATTAATCTAGATAAATCCCCTAAGTCGTTATCATTTTATTTTATCACGTATTTTAGTCGATTCGTGATTTTCTCACCTAATATAACTAAATAGTCTATTTGAATCAAAGATAGCTCCTTTTAAACTCAAGAAACTAATTCTTTTTTACAAATTTCAACTTATCATAATTAATAAAGGTTTTTAATTCAACACTCTCTTAACATTTCTCAAAGATGTTCTCTCTAATATAATCAACCTTTTTTTTATAACGGTTAATAATAAGAAAAATAAAATAATTTATAATTTAGTTCAGTTCAAAATAATTTATTTTCACCTTTGAATAAATAAATGTCATGTTTAAATGTTAAATAATTAATCTTATTATTTTCTATAAAATCAAGTATTTACAAAGATTAACCTTTTTGTAAAATTAGCCACTTTAATTATTCAAGTTAGTTCTTTTTGGTACACCGTTTTAAACGGACGCTCCTAAATCCCTTAAAAACCTTCTTAGGGCGTTAATTGAACCCTTACCCATTATCTCTAGTTTTAAAGGTTTATTTCTGTTTTTGAACCTTTGAAACTCTTTTAAATTTTTTCTTGATTTTTCTATAAAAATCAAGTGGCGACTTTGTGAATTTTCTTAAAACTATTTCAAAATTTTCTTAAATATTTTGAAATAGTCTTAAGAGGTCAAAATCATTTTCTCGCCAAAAGAAACCCGAAAAGGGATAAAACAATAGGAGTACATGGTAACCAAAACTACTGTAAAATGCTGCGTATGCAATACTGTGCATATACATGTATAATGTATCTGAGCTTTTACGGAAGCTGAGTACTGATTTCTGATACTGAGTAACTAATATATGAGATTACTAATAACTAAATTACTAATACTGAGTGACTGTGTCTGATATTCCTGGTTCTGGAGAACTAAATGAGTTCTATACTGAGACTGAAACTGAAACTGAAACTGTGGGAGGTAATCATCTAACCGACATGCCCCTCTCTAAATGGATTGGGGTCTAACCTATAACCCCAGTTGGAAGGGTGTCAATATCGTGCCATGGGTACATACATTGGTTGTATAGATCCACTGAAATGTCGTTCCGAAGGACTAAGGGTTACCCTCTACTAGCAGGTTCCCTAATGAGAACAGTATTACCCTCAACTGGCAGGTAAACACCTTATCAACCCTCAATTGGCAGGTTGATATCTCAACTTATGCTGTCTACATAGTTTTGGAATGCAAGGACTGCTACTAAGGATCACACCCTTTATTGACAGGTGAGCCCCCCCCCCATCTTTGGGTTCGCTCGGTGCTGAATCATACTCCCAACTAAATGACACTGTTTACTAGACTGAGATGAGCTGAGATGAGTTTAACTGAGTTCTGTAACTGACTGAGTACTACTGTTTGTGACATTACTGAGACTATTATGTAACTACTATGACTCTAGGTATACAACTAGATTTTCGGGTATTGAATACCCCCAGGACTCGATGACATTGAAAGTAAAGCATGGCATGATCTTAAAAGCATCATAATATTTGCTTGTTAACAATGCATTCATTTAAATATTTTATCAAGCACTTGAGAGGCATGAACTTGTACATGAATGGAACCACATGATAACATGTCATGATTTCACTATTCAATTCACATAGGCCTTTTATCAAACACTTGAGAAGCATGGTTATTTCACATAATAATAGTAAACACATGAACGTCATGGATACAATACTCGATGGTAAATTCAAGGTTCAACATGCAAATCATCTAATTCATCACACATGCTACTTTAATTGCATGAATCTTGTAATTAATCATGAATTAAAACCCAAATAATATCATGGACATGAATACAATCAATTTCATGCATTGAATTCATAAATCTGAGAAATTGTATGTTTAAACAGGGTTCTTGGACTCCATGGGTGAAAGGAAACCCAGGATGAACACCTAAAATACCTGAGAAGATTAATTCTTGAAGGTTCTTGGTGAAATTCTTGAGGATTATTCTTGATTTCTTGAAGCTAGGATTTTATTAATTTGAGAGAGTGATTTATTCTTGAGAGAAAGTGCGTAAATAATGACTTAATAGGTTATTTAGGGCATTAATCACGTGTTTAAACTGATTAGGACCGTGAAAAATAATACCAAACTACCCCTGGGAAGATTTAATATTTTCGTCACTGGGTACCCAAATTTGGCCTTCATCGCGACGCGGTGGCATCGCGGTGAGCCACTGGAAATTGACTGGGAACTATACATAAGGACGAGCATGAAATTAACCCTTGACGCGACGCGGTGGTATCACGTTGCCTTACTAGAAAATGACAATTGGGAAAGTAGCTAGTGGCGCGGCGCGGTGGAATCACGGTCTCTCACTAGAAAATGACAATTGTGAACTGGAACTTTAGCGTGACACGCTGAAATTGTGATGGCACAATGAAAATTGACAATTGCCATTTGGACTGCCTCCACGATGAGGTGATGCACCATTTGACACACTGTCTTACTAAAATGCTATAACTTCTCACCCGGGTATCGAATTTGGGCAAAATTTATATCGTTGGAAAAATGACTGAATTTCCTATGAAATGGTAAGTCTTAAACTAGAAAATTATGAGTATTTTAAAAATTTTATATAGAAATACTCATGTACTGAGATTTAAACTGAGCTAGGAAAATATGGCGTATTACAATATCTCCCCTTGGACTATTCGTCCTCAAATGAGACTGATTAAGCTGAGAAACACTGATAGACTGAGGTTACACACTAAATATGCACAACTGAAGTATGATTTCATGACTAAAACTACTAATAATCTGAGTTTTTATACTGAACATACATAGCTGATGGATGAGTACATGGCTGACTGATTCATGAATGCATGACTGTCATGAAGATGATATGCAACGGTAATGAATACCAAATTTATAACTTTAACTAAACAAGGAACTGAATAAATCTAAGGAAGACTGTTACCTTAAGCTGAATCTGTGTTTGCGGAGAAGAGGTGAGAATACTTGGTCTGCATATCTTCTTTTGCTTCCCAATTAGCTCCCTCAATGGACTAATTCCGCCAAAGAACTTTGACCAAGGGAACTTCTTTGTTCCTCAGTCTGCGAATCTGACGATCAAGGATTTGGACTGGAACTTTTTCAAAAGAGAGGTCATTCTGAATATTTACGTCCTCCAAGGGAACTATGACTGCTAGGTCACCAGTACATTTCTTTAGCAAGGAGACGTGGAATATTAGGTGTACTGAAGTTCGGTATGAAGGCAACTCAAGCTCGTAAGCTATATTTTTAAAATGGCTGAGAATTCTGTAAGTACCGGTATATCGGGGACTGAGCTTTTCCTTCTTGCCGAACCTCTTCACTCCCTTCATAGGAAAGATTTTCAAGTACATGAAATTGTAAATCTCAATCTCGATATCGTTTCTTCTCATATCTGCATACGATTTCTGTCGTCTCTGGACTGCCCTAAGCCTTTCTCTGATCAACTGAACCTTCTCTAAGGCATCAAACACTAAATTAGGCCCTACTACTGTAGCCTCACATACCCCGAACCAACCAATTAGGGATCTGTATTTCCTACCATAAGGAGCCTCAAATGGAGCCATCGGAATACTGGAATGATAACTGTTATTATATGCGAATTCAATCAAAGACAAGTGGTATTCCCAACTACCTTTAAAATCAATAACACATGCTTTTAACATATCTTCTAAAGTCTGAATGGTCCTTTCTGCTTGACAATCCATATGAGGGTGAAAAGCTGTACTGAGATGGACTTAGGTACCAAGACCCTTTTGGAATGCTTTCCAAAAGTAAGAGGTAAACTAGGTATCTCTATTTGAAATGATGGATAGTCAGCCTCCGTGCAACCTGACCAACTCTCTGATATAGAGTTTGGCATAGTTCTCGGCTGAGTAGGAAGTGTGGACTGGTAGAAAATAAGCAGATTTGGTCATCCTGTCTACGATACCTCAAATCGAATCTTGATAATGACGAGTACGAGGCAAACCCGTTACAAAGTCCATGTTAACTTCTTCCCATTTCCATGTGGAACTACTGAACTCCTACATGGACCCACTAGGGTTCTGGTGCTCAATATTAACTTGCTAACATGTAGAGTACTTAGCTAAACTCTGTGATATCTCTCTTCATCTCATTCCACCAATAGATCTTTCGCAAATTATGGTACATTTTAGTGGCCCCTGGATGAATCAAGTAACGCGCACTGTGCGCTTCTGCAAGAATTAGTTGCCTTAAGTCATCTACACCTGGCACACATAGCCGACCATGGAAATGCAACACACCATCTCCCCCTTGGGAGAAAATCTTTACTTTCTGATCTCTGACTGACTCTTTTAGTTTGACCAGACTGGGATCTCTGTCCTGATTTTCCTTTACTTCGGAAACCAGAGATGATTCTTAACTATTCTGCACCCACCACTACCCCCTGCTGAATCAACTAAGCGGATACCTAGTAGGGAAAGATGATGAACTTCTTGAACTAACTTCTTCTTACCATTCTCAACATGAGCAACACTACCCATAGACAGTCTACTGAGAGCATATGCCATCACGTTGGCCTTGCCCGAATGATACATAATACTTATATCATAATCTTTTAACGGCTCTAACCACCTTCTCTGATGCAGATTAAAATATTTCTGAGAGAATACATACTGTAATCTTTTGTGATCTATGAACACATCAACATGCACCCCAGACAAATAGTGCCTCCAAATCTTTAAGGCAAACACTACAGTTGCTAACTCAAGATCATGGGTAGGGTAATTCTTCTCATGGGTCTTAAGCTGTCTAGAGGCATAGGCTATGACCTTTCCTATTTTCATGAGGACACAATTTAAACCCACTCTAGATGGATCAAAGTACACAACAAATCCATCTGAACCATCCGGTAAAGTCAAAATTGGGGTTGTAGTGAGTCGAGTCTTCAACTCCTAAAAACTCTTCTCGCAAGTATCTGACCACTGAAACTTAGCTTTCTTCTGAGTCAATCTATACATGGGTGATGAAATAGATGAAAACCCTTCAACAAACTGACGATAATAGCTAGCTAAACCCAAGAAACTCCTGATATCTGATAGATAAATAGGTCTAGGTTAATTTCCCACTGCTTTGGTCTTCTGAGAATCAACTCTAATGCCATTACCGAAGACAATATGACTAAGGAATGCTACTAACCTTAGCAAAAATTTGCACTTACTAAATTTGGCGAACAACTGATGAGATTTGAGAGTCTGAAGTATGATATTGAGTTGATCTGTATGATCATTCTTGCTATAAGAATAGACAAAAATATCATCGATGAAGACTATAATGAGCATGTCCAAGTACTATTTGAACACGCGGTTCATTAAGTCTATGAAAGTTGCTGGGAAATTAGTGAAACCAAAGGACATAACAAGAAACTCTAAGTGACCATATCGGGTTTGGAAAGCTATTTTCAAAATATCACATTCTCTGACTCTATGATGATGATAGCTTGATTTGAGGTCTATCTTAGAAAAGTAACTGGCTCCCTGAAGTTGGTCGAATGAGTTATCAATTCTAGGAAGTAGGTATTTGTTCTTGACTGTGACCTTGTTCAACTAACGGTAGTATATACACATTCTGAGTGAACCGTTTTTCTTACGCACGAATAAGACTGGTGCTCCCCATGGGGAAATATTGGGTCTGATGAATCCCTTATCTAGGAGATCTTTCAACTGTTCTTTTAGCTCTTAAGTTTTGGCCGGAGCCATTTTGTATGACAGAATAGAGATAGGCTAAGTGTATGGAAGAAGGTATATTTCAAAGTCGATTTTCTTTTCGAGAGAAACTCCAGGAAGATCTTCGAGAAACACATCAGAGAATTCATTTACTAATGGAACTGACTCAAGATTAGAAGTCTCTTAACTAGAGTATTTAACTCGCCTATGGTGATAAACACATCCCTCTGATATCATTTTCTCGCTCTAAAGTACGAAATCAACTGACCCTTAAGCGCTGTAGTACTACCCCTCCATTCAAGGACTGTTTCATTTAGAAACTGAAAATGGACAACTCTGTTTCTACAATCAACTGAGGCATAACATGAATGGAGTCAATCCATGCCGAGAATGACGTCAAAATCTGTCATCTCTAACTTTATTAAGTCTACTAAAGTGACTTTTTGAGATATCATAATCGGACAGTTTCTATATACTCATCGGGATATGATAGACTGACCCACTGGGGTAGAGACTGAGAAAGGTTCTGTTAAGATTTCTGGTCTAATTTTGAAATTGACTGCTATGTAAGGAGTTATAAAAGACAAAGAGGCCCCTAGATCTAACGAGGCATAAACATGTAAATAGAAGATCTGTAATGTACCAGTGACTATGTCAGGAGAACTTTTCTAATCTTATCAAGACTAACGTGCATAGAGCCTGTTTAGGCGGTTCTCACTAGTGGCATTAGAAGCGACACCCTGCTGATTCGGGAGATTGGACTGAGCTGGGGGATGATTTTTATGACCTTGCGAACCCGACTGAGGACAATCTATGATTCTATGGCCTAGCTTTCCACACCCAAAACATACATCACTGCCATCTCTGCAGACACCCTTATGGTTTCTACCACATTTCTGACATAGGGGATCTATTCAAGCACTGCTGATACTACCCTGAGTTTTAGAGCATGGTGCCCTATCTTTTTTACCATTTCTTATCTTAGGTGCTGGAAAACTAACTGAGGACGGAGCTGGAACTGAAGATTTTGGGCAAAACTGGGAACGGTTACCGCCCCCTGACTTAGGCTGAGTGAAATTAAAGCTATCCGTTCTAACTCTCTTATTCTCCCTCTTTCTCCTTATTCCTTTCTTCTTCTATCTGTTAAGCATGGACCATTAGCCTGGATATGCCCATCTCCTTAATTAGCATTGCGGTTCTATACTTCTTAACCACACTCTCTTATTGCCTTTCCTAAGATTGATGAACTCTAACACCTTAGCTTATCTCATCTCTAAGGAAAAGAATCTATTTAGAAAAGCAATAATAAACTCTTTCCATTCTATGAGCTTTGTATCTATACCCTTGTCTACCTTCCACTGCTTAAACCACGTATGAGATACATCTTGTAGCTGATAGGCAGCTAACTTAGTACTCTCACTAGAAGTCACTCCCATAATATTTATGACTTTCTGCACTTGATCCTGGAACTCCTGTGGATTCTCTTCAAACTTAGATCCTGAAAATAGAGGAGGATTCATTCGGGTGAAGTCCCGAATCCTGGCTGTAGCAGTATTGGACACTGGGTTATCCTGAACAACAGTTAGTCGTTCATTCTGAGCAATTACAAAATTGGATAAAGTGGTGAACACAACTCTGAATTCTGCATGAGAGTCATGCTCGTCTAGGGGATCTGCCTAAATGGGCAGAGGTGCTGGCTGGTTTCCCATGTTTCTTCCATTATTCTTTTTGGGAGACATGTTATGTAAATGGAATGAAGAAAGAATTAGATTGAGAGTTTAACGTGAGCTCATGCTTACTCACACGACATGAATACTAAAAGAAAGGAAACTTTTCCTAAAACATCACATAGCCTCTTATTCATAAGTGTGGCGCGCTACACACCTTTGCTTAAGACTCTACGAGACGCGACTTTCAGACTCCCTAGGACTCTTTTGAACTTTAGGCTCTGATACCAAGTTTGTAACGCCTCAAGTCTGTACCCTGAATTCCACACAGAGCTTACGACCCCAAAAGACCACAAACTAACCCATGACTGGTACCTGCTGTGAGCACTGAATAACAATAATACTGAAATCATGTAGAATATAGGCTGAAATGCTATAAGGTTCATAATTTGAATATTGATAAAGAATATAAACTATAAATAACATCTAAAAATCGAATACTGTCTAACTAGTCTAGTCTGAAAAGCCTCTAACTAAACTGTCTAATGTAGAGTTGATGGGACAAGCCCCCAACTAACTTCGACTTATAAAATATTGAATATATTGTAATACTGAAATAAAATAATATCCTCAATAGATGAGGACTCACTACTGAATCTGCTACTGCTGACTGAATCGGTCTAAGAACAGTCAGAAATCTAAGCGTCTGAACCTATGATATAAGACATCATAGCGTAAAGAGAAAGTAAGTGTCAGTATGTGGAATATAATGGTATGCTAGATGAGGTAAGGCTGAATGCGAGGGTTCATATACATGAATAGTAACTGACTGAATGACATGGAGTAACTGAATCAGAGTACATGGATAATCGAAACTACTGTAAAATACTGAGTATGCAATACTGTGCATATAGATGTATACTGTATCTGAGCTTTTACTAAAGCTGAGTACTAATTTCTGATACTGAGTAATTGATATATGAGATTACTGATAACTAAATTACTGATACTGAGTGACTGTGTCTGGTATTCCTGGTTCTGTAGAACTAACTGAGTTCTATACTGAGACTAAAACTGAAATTGTGGGAGGTAATCATCTAACCGACAAGCCCCTCTCTAAATGGATTGAGGTCTAACCTACAACCCCAGTTGGAAGGGTGTCAGTACCGTGCCACAGATACAGATACTGGCTGTGTGGATCAACGGAAATGTCATCCCAAAGGATTAAGGGTCACCCTCTACTGGCAGGTTCCCTAATGAGAATGGGATTACCCTCAACTGGTAGGTAAACACCTTATCAACCCTCAACTAGAAGGTTGATATCTCAACCTATGCTGGCTACGTAGTTCTGGAATGCAAGGACTGCTACTAAGGATCACACTCTCTACTGATAGGTGAGCCCCCATCATTGGGTTCACTCGGTGCTGAATCTTACTCCAAACTGAATAACACTATTTACTAGACTGAGCTGAGCTGAGATGAGTTTAACTGAGTTCTGTAACTGACTAAGTACTGTTCTTTATGACATTACTGAGACTATTTTGTAACTACTGTGGCTCTAGGTATACAACTAGATTTTTGGGTATTGAATATCCCCAGGACTCGATAGCATTAAAAGTAAAGCATGGCATGGTCTTAAAAGCATCATAATAGTTGCTTGTTAACAATGCATTCATTTAAATATTTTATCAAGCACTTGAGAGGGATGAACTTG
The DNA here is from genome assembly GCA_030864215.1 of Capsicum pubescens. Taxonomy (NCBI): domain Eukaryota; kingdom Viridiplantae; phylum Streptophyta; class Magnoliopsida; order Solanales; family Solanaceae; genus Capsicum; species Capsicum pubescens. Next base: position 56,080,244 of record CM061542.1, on the reverse strand, counting down.
TACATGAATGGGACCACAGATAACATGTCATGATTTCACTATTCAAATCACATAGGCCTTTTATTAAACACTTGGGGAGCATGGTTATTTCACATAATAATAGTCAACACATGAGCATCATGGATACAATACTCAATGGTAAATTCAAGGTTCAACATACAAATCATCTAATTCATCACACATGCTACTTTAATTACATGAAACTTGTAATTAATCATGGATTAAAACTCAAATTATATCATGAAAATGAATACAATCAATTTCAAGCATTGACTTAATACATCTAAGAACTTGCATCTTTAAATAGGGTTCTTGGACTCCATGGGTGAAAAGAAACCTAGGAGGAACACCTAAAATACCTGAGAAGATTAATTCTTGAAGGTTCTTAGTGAAATTCTTGAGGATTATTCTTGATTTCTTGAAGTTAGAGTTTTATTAATTTGAGAGAGAGTGATTTATTCTTGAGAGAAAGTGAGTAAATAATGGCATAATAGGTTATATACGGGATTAATCACGTGTTTAGGCTGATTAGGGCCGTGAAAAAAATACCAAACTACCCTTGAGAAGATTTAATAATTTTATCATTGGGTACCCAAATTTGGCCTTCACCGCAATGCGGTGAGCCACTGGAAATTAACTGGAAATTGTACAAAAGGACGAGCATGAAATTAACCCTTGGCACGATGCGATGGTATCGTGTTGCCTTACAGGAAAATGACAATTGGAAACATGGCTAGTGGCGTGAAGCGGTGGAATCACGGTTGTTGACACCCAATTTTGGCTCGCTCTTTGCCTCTAATTAATTTTGTGAATATTCTTGGCCTTAAATAATTTTTTTTAAAAAATTAAATTGAAAAATATGATAAAAATTCGTAATTTGGTCTCTATTTCTAAAATTTTTTAAATAAAAGAAAATTTATTTATTTACTTATTATTTTTATTTCATCATAATATAAAGTATTTTAAATATAATTAAATATTTTTAACGAATGAAATAAAATAAAAATATTTTTTCGGTAGTTGCATTCGATTTTTTTCCAATGTTATTTTTTTAGGTGATGTTATGACCATATATTGTTGACACCTAATTTTCTTTTACCCTCTGCAACTAAGTTTAGTCTCGAGTTTCTTTAAAGTTTAAATAAAATCACAACATTTATTTTTCCTTATAAAAGTTTTTCAATGTATTTATCTAGGTAAGTTTGTCATTTTAAGTGACGATTATATATTATCGTATTTAACTATATGAAATCTTAGAATTTTGCTACTTAAATATTCATTTTACAAAATATCGGATTTTAAGCGAAGCTTATCTTGAAAATAAATTATAATGATCAAAATCTTGCTTTATTCTAAAAATAATTTTGGGAGATATATTTATTTGATTTTATGAAATCGAGAAACTTGGGATTGAATTAGTTGTTAATTTATTTCAAATGTTGTTTTGATATAGGCAATTTATTTAATTGGGCCCTAATTAGAATCAATTCGGCCATGATTGCAATGAAAATGATCATTTGAATTTTATTTAGGTTAAAATTTAAATTTTATTCATAGGCTGTTTAATAAATAGCCCAAGTCAGTTCAGCCCCATTCTTTTTAATAATTTACAACCAATTTCAGCCTAATTACAACAACACCCAACTAACCCCCAAACACATCACAAGCCAGTCTACTTGATTAAACCAACACCCCAGCCCATTAAGAACTATAACCCGGCCCATTTATCCTTTTCCTTTCTCTGTATAACAACATCAATAGCAACATACAACTGTAAAACAAGTGTACAAGACTAGTACGTACAAAAGCAACAATTTCCATACAATTCCAACACCAATCCAACTTCAACTCCAAACCCATCTTCACTAAACCAGCTTTCAACGTAACAACAACAACTTCAACGGCAAACCTCCCTAAATCACGGAAAATCTCTCCTTTCATTTATCTCTGTAGTTTTCAGACCTCGAGCCTTGGTTGTTGACTTTGAATTTCTGTATTTTCTTGCAAAAGCTGATCCAAATCAGGTAATAAATTTAAATTCATTTCGATATTATGTTTTCTTCTTGAATTTTAATTTCAAATTCGGACGTTCAAGTTCGGATTTAGCCTATAAATAGGGTGTTCTTCAACTCTAGAAAGAGAAGCATTGAAGAAAGAAAAAAAAATAGGCTTTGGAGGTCGAAAATTGAAAGAAAAAGAGTGAAAAACTAATGTTAAAAAGAGTGAAAGTAGAGAAAATTAGATCAAAGACTTTTAAAATTCTTAGAGTTGAATCAGCTGTTGAAGAATCCTCTTCGTTGTCTAGTTTCACTGCCCCAAAAAAGGTGCGAAATTTCTCTTTTCACTTCACTTTCTTCATCTCATTCTGTTTTACTGTTTGAGTTTGGTAGATTGTTGTTTTGTTCAATGCGTGTTCATTTTGGTTTGTTGTGTTGGTTGATTGTAGTTGATTGTTGTGGTGAAATTGGTTGTTAATGTTAAAAGGAGTGTTTTGCTGCATATCTGAATTAGTGAGGATGTAAATGTTTTTGCTTTTTCGCTTCGTTAATAGATAGATAAATTGTTAATGAGGTGATTGATGTTTTGTTGACTGCTTAGTGCTTTGTTGATTTACTGCACGGCCTGCTCAAGGGATTGTATTAGTGATGTGTAAAGAATTTTGAGTAGAAAGAAGTGTGATCTTTTTGATCGGTCTGATTTTCATTCCCCTTTAGGATGAAAACATCAACGCTACATTTCTTGGCCGAGAGTGAAATGAATTACTTGAGTTGATGATACTTCAACGTTCTATCGTCTCAAATGTCTTACTATTATCATACGCTGTGTTATTCAAGACTTTTAATATTCTTTAACACCTTTTTCCATCATTATGTGGAAATGTTTTACTCTCTCTCTCCCTCTCTCTCGCCACTTAGTCTTCACTTTGATGCCTAAAGTCATAATTTTTGAAGAGAAGATCGATCAATTTCTAGTTTGTCAAAAAATTCAATTCTTTGGATATGATTGAAAATGGTAGAATCGTGTTCAAGTAACAAATCCTTGCTACCCAGATTTTGAATTCAATTTTTTGTTTGATTGTTAATGGATAGGTTTCTATTTGTGCAAAGTTTCTTTAACCTTTAATGGGGTTATGGATCTTAAGGCAAAAGTACATGCAGCTATTTCTTTCAGTTTCTAGAAATTGTGCTTTCAATTGTTCATGGGTGTTTTTTCTTTCAATTTTATTCAAAAGTACTTTCAATTTTTTTTTTTTTTAATTTCAGGTAAAAGAATTTGATATTTCTTATAGTATTTTTAATGAACCTGATATTGGCGTAAGCTTATGAGTACTCTATTTGTATTTGGTAATATGCTTTGCTTATACAATGTTCATCTTGCACTTTTATTTGTATTGTTATTTATTTTTGCTCCAAAACTTGTGTATAATGTAGTAAAATTTAGTAGCAATTTGATAAGGAAATGAATTTTTAGTTAGCTGTTTATAAACATTATTTCTTAAAAGTGTTTTTATTTGCTTGTATTTCCTCTTGTTTATCTATGAAATATGTGTCTTGGTGTGTGAAATGAATACAGTAACAAAACATCTTCTTTTACTATTAACAAAAGAATTGAGAGTTCCTGTTTCTTGGAAAATTAAAGTATAGTCTTGCTTTCTGATTGGTGTTTATGATGCTTTTTCATTTTATGAGCAATTTACATCGTTCGTACGGAAAGTTTGGTTAAAACAACCCCAACAAGGAAGGGGTAGAGTCACATCTATTCTTGTGGTTTGGTATTCAAGCCGTGTGTATATATATGCAGAATAGTGAATGTTAAAAGATAAAAGCTAAATTTGTATAGAATTAATATAGGAGGTGGATTGCATTGAATTTTTTTTTGGTGAAAAAAAATTACATATGGGTGTTCTAAATGTGTATGATCGTGAAGTATGTTCCCCCGAAAAGTAAGTTGATCCCATTTTCTGTCGTGTTCTACTGAAAACTAAAAAAAAAGGGCAAGGATCAAATGTTTAAGTGAATAAAAGCAAAAGAAAAGATTTTTTTTATGCTTGATTGTTCAGGGTTCTCATTTTTTTTTGTGGTTCTTAGTACTATTATTGTAAGACCCCGCGAGTTTTCCGAATCGTTAAAGCTCTATTAAGCTTTCCAAGAGAAGCTTAGGACTCAAAAATTTAGCTAAGTGTTGAAACTTTTTTCATTTCCATTAGCTTCTGAACTCCGACGAATTATTTTGTGACCTTTTCGACCTCTGTTTCTTGATTTTCAAGTTGCATTATGATCGGGCAAGCTCATAGTACATCTCAGCTAAGTTTTAAAAATTTTTGGGTAGCGTAAGGGGGTGTTTAGATTTTTAAACCAGTAGAAAAAGTCTAAAAGCCCGCGCAACCTCACTTAGACCACCGGTCTAAGCAGGGCGCCACCCAGGCTAGACTGGGGGTCTAAGCAGGGCGCCACCTTGGGTATTGCCCTGGGCCAAAAATCAGCCTTCAGCTCCATCCTTTGAAGGGCAAAATGGATAATTTCTAACCCCTATATATACTCTTTAACACGAGATTCAACATAAGTTAACCTAAAAATACTAGTTTTCTCTCAATTTTCCTCAAGAACAAATATTAGGGTTCATAGTTCAAGACCCAAATCATTAAGATTTCTCCATCAATTCACTCTAAATCAAGAAACTAAGGTATGCAAATGTTGATTCTTGGATTCTTTCCACCCAAGAAGTTCGAAAAATCCGCTTTAAAGTTCCAAGATTATATATTTATGAATTTTCATGATGTATGTGGTTTGAAGTTGAGGTTTATGTTGATTTGAGTTTTAGTTAATATTTTAATCATACAGATATTGACTTTAGTGTGTGTTGATTATGTGATGTTCATGACAAAGTCTCTTCAAGAAGCATGTTGAATTATTTAATTATGTTAATTAGGTGTAATGAATTATTGTGTAATCAAAGTGTGCCTCCCATATGTTTGATAGAATGCTTATATGGAGAAAATAGTACCATTGTAGCATGTTAAGTATAGAAACCCCCAATATGGTTTAAGCCATGCATATCTAGTGTTTGTTGAATGGACATAACGAATGAATTGTTACATGTTAGCATAATATTCCCCAAATTATGTACACTTGAATGCATGTTATGTGTTTATTGAAAGACCTTGTGGGATGAGTATGAGGTATTGGCATGCATTCCTTATGCAAATACATATTAGTATTTTCAAGTGCATGAAGAGATGTTTTATTGAGTGTATGGTGAATCTATTATTATGATGTTGATGTTGGTAATAAATTCAAGAAGTCATGTCTTGTCAGTTTCCTTCCATCGAGTCCTGGGGGTACTTGTACTAAAAAATGTAGTTGTGTGGCTAGAGCCGAGTCCGTCTCAAGATAATCAGTCGTTCTATAATCAATAGAATTCAATCAATGACAGAACATTAAGAAAACTCAGTAATCTCGGTATTCAATCTAATCCATCTCAGTATTTAGTTCAGACCTCAGTAGTATTCAGTAATCAGTTCAGATTCCAGTGAAGCTCAGTAAGTTACAAAACTCAGTCATATTCTGACAGAAAATAGAAACTACAAGTATTCCGTCAGATAACGGAATCAAGTGAACTTAGTCAGATCAGTCAAGTAAGAAAATTAGTAACAATTTCAGCTCAGTCTAAGTTCAGTTAAGCATCAGTTCAGTGTCTTTCAGTTGGGAGTAGGAACCAGCACCGAGAGAGTACATGCATGACGGCCTCCCTATTAGAGGGTCAGAGTCGTTAGGAGAAGTCCCTGTACTACAAAACTGCGTAGCCAGCGCAGGATCAGGAGTCACCCGTCAGATAAAGGCTTGACTATCATGCTGCCTTAGGCTTGACTTTCTGTTCAGGGTCACCCATTAGAGAGGCTTGACCATAAAAATGTCTTTACCCGTGGCACGGTATTGACACCCTTTCAGTTGGGGTTACAGGTTGTACCCCACTTTTTCAGATTCGGGGCATGTCGGTTAAGTGAGAACTCTCACAGTTAAAATTCAGTCTCCGTCTTCAGAGTAGAATTCAGAAATCAGGACTGTCAGATACAGTCTTTCAGCTCAGTAAGGAACTTAGAGAGTTCCATAGATTCATAGACCACCCGCTATATAGTCCTGGTCTCACTTAAAGATATCAGTATCAGTATTATTAACAGATTCAGAGATCTCCCTCTAGATAGGTCTGATCTCAGATTCAATCGTTTCTTATCATTATCTGTATATATTTAGAGATCACCCGTTAGATAGGCCTAATCTCAAGCTCAGTCAATTTTTATCATTATTAGAAGATTTAGAGATCAACCGCTAGGTAGGCCCGAACTCAAATTAAGATTTAATCATTCCTTATCATTATTAATAGATTTGGAGATCATCCACTAGATAGGTTTGATCTCAATTTCAGTTAGTCGATATTAGTAAGCTCTAAGCTCAGTCATCAGTAGATTCAATTATTCTGTATCCCAGAGTTAGTGAAATTCAGATATCAGTATTAGTAGACTCAGCCATCAGTAAGTCAGTATTCAAAATCCAATAATCAAAGTTCATATTAAGTGTTATTACGTGTTGAGTTTTAGTTTGTGAACTCATGCATATATCCTCATTTAGCACTCTCAAGACATTCAGTTAAGTTATGTTCATGCATAAGCCCTTGCATTCAGCCTTACTCCATCTTGCATACCAGTACATTCAAACGTGCTAACGTATTTGCGCTATGGTATTTTACTTTATGCCATAGGTTCAGAAGCACGAGATCTAGAGTACCCTTAGCAGTCCAGATTCAGTCAGCAGTAGCAAACATAGAAGTGAGTCCTCATCATTTGAGGATGTTCCTATGTAACACCCCGTAAATTTTTTTCGTACACTTATCGCGATTATATGGAGTCCTAAAGGCTTGCGTATGGGTTAAATTAAGTTTATGGTGTTCGGAAGTATCCCGTCAATAGTTGTATGTGTAGGTATTGGAATAATCTTTCCAACGATATAAAGTTTGCCCAAAATAGAGGAGTATTTCATATAAGCGAGCACATTCGAAATTTCAAAACGGTGGTCGGGAAGCCTGTGAACAGTAAATCTGCAGGAAAATTACTGCAGCTAGGCAATTTTTTTTGGATCAACTTTGGACGATCATAACTCCTTGTACAAAGCAAACTGTGTGAGATGCTATATATCGACGAAAATCGCCGAGAGTCTTCTTTCCGATGAAATTAGTTTCATCTAAATCCAATGTCTGAGTAAGGAGCTATACCCGTTTTACTACAGCCTATAAAAAAAAATAGAATTTTGGGACAGATTTTTGGGTCAATTTTAAACGACCATAACTCCTTGTACAGGAAGAACTGGGTGGTATACTTTATATAAAAATGAAATCCCTTTGAGGAGCCCAATTTACCGCGAATTTCTGGAAGTCTTTTCAAAGGAGTTTGGGGACACAAGTAAATCTAAGTACGACTTTTCATCCTCAAACAGAAGGACAAGCGGAACGTACCATCCAGACACTTGAAGATATGCTACGAGCATGTGTATTAGATTTCAAAGGCAACTGGGATGATCACCTACCTCTTATTGAGTTTGCCTACAATAATAGCTATCATTCAAGTATCAAAATGGCACCATATGAAGCATTGTATGGAAGAAAGTGTAGATCGCCAATAGGATGGTTTGAAGCAGGTGATGCGGTCTTGTTTGGACCGGATCTTGTTTATCAAGCAATGGAGAAGGTTAAAGTGATCCAACAACGGCTTGAAACAGCTCAAAGTCGACACAAATCTTATGCGGATGTTAGAAGAAGAGGACTTGAGTTTTCTATCGACGATTAGGTATTCTTGAAAGTATCACCAATGAAAGGAGTGATGAGGTTTGGCAAGAAAGGAAAGTTAAATCCACGATACATAGGTCCGTACAAGATCATTCAAAGATTTGGACAAGTTGCTTATGAGTTAGAGCTACCTCAAGAGCTCTCAACAATTCATCCCATATTTCATGTTTCGATGCTTCGCAAGTACATCGGAGATCCATCGCACATCACTACTACGGAAGATGTACAAGTTACAGAAGATCTCACTTTTGAAGAAATGCCTATTGCTACTCTTGATCGCCAAATTAAAAAGATAAGGAATAAAGAGATAGCATCGGTAAAAGTACTTTGGAGGAATCAACAAGTTGAGGAGATCACATGGGAAGCCGAGGAAGCGATGAAGATTAAGTACCCTTACCTATTCAACGATGAGGAGGAAGTTCATGAGACGGAAGAAGAACAATAACAAGTAAGTGTGTATTTTTATGCAAGTATGTTATGATGATGAATATGTTAATTGTAAGCTTGGACATGTCTTAATTGAGTAACTATGATAACATTCGAGGACGAATGTTCTTAAGGGGGGGAGAATGTAACACCCCGTAAATTTTTTCGTACACTTATCGCGATTATATGGAGTCCTAAAGGCTTGCGTATGGGTTAAATTAAGTTTATGGTGTTCGGAAGTATCCCGTCAATAGTTGTATGTGTAGGTATTGGAATGAGATTTCCAACGATATAAAGTTTTCCCAAAACAGAGGAGTATTTCATATAAGCGAGCACATTCGAAATTTCAAAACGGTGGTCGGGAAGCCTGTGAACAGTAAATCTGCAGGAAAATTACTGCAGCTAGGCAATTTTTTTTGGATCAACTTTAGACGATCATAACTCCTTGTACAAAACAAACTGTGTGAGATGCTATATATCGACGAAAATCGCCGAGAGTCTTCTTTCCGATGAAATTGGTTTCATCTAAATCCAATGTCTGAGTAAGGAGCTATACCCGTTTTACTACAGACTATAAAAAAAAACAGAATTTTGGGACAGATTTTTGGGTCAATTTTAAACGACCATAACTCCTTGTACAGGAAGAACTGGGTGGTATACTTTATATAAAAATGAAATCCCTTTGAATTATATTTCTAATGCAATTGGTTTCACCCAAATCCGATACCGGAGCAAAGAGTTATGATCGATTTACTTCAGCCTGTCAAAACTGTCCACTGGGGACAGATTCGGATTTATTTAAATTTTTAGGGCAAAATAGTCATTTTCTATTACCTCTTGGACGAAAATTGGCCTTTATAATCATACACTTAGCCTCATATATATCATATATCATCCAATTATTAAGAGAAGGTGAAACCCTAGCCTAATTTCAACTTCAAATATTTTGTGATTCAACCGTAGAAAATTCGAATTGGTTCCGTAGTTGTGTTCACCATCTCGAAAGCTTCGAGAAGCACCCCATGGTTATGTAAGGAGGATTCTAAATACAAGAGTTCATTGTTAAGGTATGAATATTATTTATTCTTGATTCTTATCCATGAATAAGTATTGATAAGGGATTATGGAGGATGAATTGTGGTGATATATCATTATATTAGTGGTTATGTATGCCTAGTGATCATGTTGGTATTGGATGGTGATTAAGAGGAGAAATAAAGGCTAAGAGTGATGTTGAGGGATATTACATGAAAATGCATGATATGTGAATGTAATAAGAGTATAAGAGGATGTATGTAGCACTCTTATTGATGAGTTAAAGGATTACTTCCTAGACATTATTTGGTGAAGTTAATACCTAAATGGTAAGGTTTGGTTGCTAATACTAGTTTGCCACAAATGACTTATTGTAGATAAGTGTTCGAAGAGTACGGGAAGTCAAGTTGGACTTGTATTGAAGTGGTTATATCAAGGTATGTAAGACATACTCTATCTAATCTTTGGCATGAATAATGACCCATGGCACTCTCAAGTAAGCTTCCAACATTGTCCTACGACACATGACTCATAATAACATCATATGATCTTCGACACTACCAATTGAACTTGTTTTCACTTTTAAGATGTCCGGCTAGTCAAAAATGTCCATATACTATTGTTGACTCCGAAATGGTTTAATGAGGTATCCATGATTCTCTACTTCATTTTCATGATATTGATTACCTATTTACATGTTTTTCCTATTGAGGTATCATGGTTTCAAGTTCCATAAGGTGTGACCACAAAGTAACCAATCTCAAAGATTAATTGAATTAAGAAATGGAATGTCTTTATTTTAAATTGATGATATGATGTATTGTATTAGTACCACTGATCAGTTGGCCATTGTATTATAAAGATTATGTATATATGCTATTCCAGGGGTGGTCCCTGATGTATTGTATTAGTACCACTGATCAGTTGGCCATTGTATGACATATGTTATGTATTGATAAGGAATACGGGAAGTAATGATATGAAAGTAATGTGCAGGTATTCCATCAGCTCTTTTAAGTGTGGTCTACTCATACTGTTTATTCACTGGTATCTGGGTTCTGTTGATCTTTTGTATCTCATCTTGATACTCACTGCCTTACATACTCAGTACATATTTCCGTACTGACGTCCCTCACGGGGGACCTGTATTCATGCCTACAGGAATAGGTACTTCTGGTCGTACACCTCCGCAGTAAGAGCCAGGACTTTCTGTTGATAGTGGTGAGCTCCAGTTGTTTCGGGGCATCCCAAGTCGTTTATATATGTACTTTTGGTATTTGTATAAAAGTCTTTTGTGGGCGGGAGTTTGTTCCGACCCTAACTCAGTTGTGTATCTATGTAGAGGCTTTTGTAGACATATTATACAGCCATAGGAGTGTTTGGTTGATAGACGTGATGGCTCTGACGGCCAATTACTGTTTATATATATATATGCGTGTCTGTTGGGCTGATACAGGTACTGTTTTCTTCTATTTACAACGAAGTGCTGCCCAAATTTCTAATTTTCATAAGTAATGTAAATGTGAAAGTATAGGTTATGAACGGGTTCTCCCGGGCCTCCTCGGCTATGGGTGCCAGTCCGCTCCAATGGGATTTGGGGCGTGACAGAAGTGGTATCAGAGAGGTTTTTCCTAGTGAGTGTACAAAGCCGTGTCTACGTAGAGTCTTATTTATCGGTGTGTTGTGCACCACATCTATAAACAGGAGGCTATGGACATTTAGGAATTGTTTCTTTTCTTCATGTCTTAGATCGTGCGATAGAGCTTATATTGTATATGAAGTCATAGTTGACCACGGAATCCATTTGTTTCTCTTATTATAGTAATGATGCCGGTTACCAGAAGCAAGAATACCAGTAAGAAAGTAGATGTGGCTGCCGGAGAGAGGACTAGTAAGTCACCCACTATACCAGCTAATCAAAGTGAGGCTCCAGCTGAGCATGCATCAGAAACTTCCCCCAGTCCGGAAGAAATAAGGGGGAGGAGAACTATATCCCCAGAGCCACCTATTAATGTTGTTGATCAAGATCTTAGAAATGCAGTGCAACTTTTGACTCGTATAGTTGCTGGGCAAGTCCAAGGGTAAGCCATTCCTGCCGTGGGTTCTAGCGGTACTGATAGGGCGGCTAGTCTTCGGATGCAAGATTTTCTTAAGATGGATCCGCCTACTTTTACCGGATCCAATCTTAATGAAGATCCGCAGGACTTTATTGATCAGATCCAAAGGGCCCTAGAGGTGATGCATGTATCGGGCAGAGAGACAGTAGATTTAGTCGCGTATAGATTCAAAGGTCAGGCTATATATTGGTATGAAGACTGGAAACGGTCAAGGGGCATTGATGCACCCCTAGCTACTTGGAAAGAGTTCAAAGAGACATTTATTGATCATTATCTTCCATATGAGACTCGTCAGGCCCGTGCGGATCAGTTCTTAAATCTTCGACAAGGTCATACAAATGTGAGGGAGTATAGTCTTCGATTTAATTCCTTGTCCAGATATGCTCCTAATATTGCTACTATGGATGACAGAGTTCATCGGTATGTGAATGGATTGGATTCGTATTTGGTTAGGTATTGTACTATTGCTGCACTAAATAAAGACATGGATATAGCTAGGATCCAAGCATTTGCACAGAAAATGGAAGATCAGAGGCAAAGAAGAAGAACACAGGAATTTGAAAGCGGGTCTTCTAAGAGGGCCAAATCTACAGGGCCGTTTATGGCGCCACATGGAGGTTTTAGACCTCAATTTTCTTCTAGACCACCTAGGCCATTATTTTCTTATTCTGCAGCTAGTGCTCCACCACAGCATCAGGGGTTCAGAGGTAGTCAATTTGGGCAAAGAAGTGAGGGTCATAGTTCGCGATCAGTGGGCTATCATGGGAAAGGGAACATGAGCCAATCGAGACCTTCTCGAGAGCTATGTAATTGATACAGAAAGCATCATATGGGCGTATGTCGAATGGGAACAAATATTTGTTATTGGTGCAGTATGATGGGGCATATGATGAGAGAATGCCCACGAAGGGGCGCAGGTGGCGTAGCACGACCTTCGGGATCAGCTGTTGCATCTCGTCACCGGTATCTTATTCTGGTAGGGGCGCACGACCTGCGGGTCACGCTAGAAATGAAACAAGAGTCTCCAATTCCAGCGGGACTCAGAATCGCACTTATGCTTTAGCGGATCGACAGAATCTAGAGGCTTCCCCAGATGTGGTTACGGGTACGTTGTCCCTATTTTCATTTGATGTATATTCTCTAATTGATCCCGGTTCTACATTATCATATGTTACTCCCTTGGTTGCTGGAAAGTTCAAAAGGACCCCCGAATTGTTAGATAAACCGTTGGAAGTGTCTACCCCGGTTGGGGAATCTATTATTGCTAGAAGAGTTTATAAAGATTGTGTAGTAACTGTGTGTGGTCGAGACACGATGGCCAATCTTGTGGAACTAGAAATGGTAGATTTTGATGTTATAATGGGTATGGATTGGTTGGCGTCTTGTTATGCTAAAATTGACTGTTGTACGAAAAAGATGTATTTACATTTTCCTGATGAAGCAGTTATTGAATGGCAAGGTAAGATTGGCGCACCAAGAGGTAGATTTAGTTCTTATTTCAAAGCGAGAAAAATGATTTCCAAGGGCTACATATGTCATTTAGTTAGAGTAAAGAATACGGAATCGGAATCACCGGATCTTCACACTGTACCAGTGGTAAATGAATTTCCTGATGTATTCCCTAAAGATCTTCCAGGCTTACCTCCTGAACGAGAAGTAGAGTTTGGTATTGATGTAATACCAGGCACACAACCAATATCAATTCCTCCTTATAGAATGGCACCAGCAGAGTTGCGAGAATTGAAAGAGCAACTGAAAGACTTGCTAGAGAAGGGATTCATCAGGCCTAGTATGTCCCCTTGGGGAGCACCAGTATTGTTTGTGCGTAAGAAAGATGGTTCGCTGAGGATGTGTATTGACTATCGGCAATTGAATAAGGTGACTATCAAGAATAAATACCCTCTTCCCCGAATTGATGATTTATTTGACCAGTTGCAGGGTGCCCAGTGTTTTTCCAAGATTGACTTGAGATTAGGCTATCATCAAGTGAGAGTCAAGGATAAAGATATACCCAAGACAACTTTCCGAACACGGTATGGTCATTATGAATTCCTGGTTATGTCATTCGGGCTGACAAATGCACCCGCAGTTTTTATGGATCTGATGAATAGGCTGTTTAAGCTGTTTCTAGATGTGTTCGTGATAGTTGTCATAGATGATATTCTGGTCTACTCTAGATCAGAAGAGGATCATGTTAATCACTTAAGGCAGGCGTTGCAGATTCTTCGTGATCGTAAGCTGTATGCAAAGTTTTCTAAATGTGAGTTTTGGCTCAAGTCAGTGGCATTTTTGGGCCATATTGTATCCAGTGAAGTCATAAAAGTTGACACTCAGAAGATTGAGGCTGTGAAGAATTGGCCAAGACCCACGGCGCCTACGGAGATTCGTAGTTTCCTCGGGTTGGCAGGTTATTATAGAAGGTTTGTTGAAGGTTTTTCTTTTATTTCTGCACCCTTGACTAAGTTGACGCATAAAGCCTCCAAGTTTCAATGGAATGATGCCTGTGAAAAGAGTTTCCAAGATCTGAAGAGCAAGTTGACTTCTACACCGGTATTGGTACTTCCTGAAGGCACAGAAGGGTATGCAGTGTACTGTGATGCTTCGAGAATTGGCTTAGGATGCGTATTAATGCAACATGGTAGAGTAATAGCCTATGGCTCTAGACAGTTGCGACCACATGAGAGGAATTATCCCACGCATGATCTTGAGCTAGCTGCAGTTGTATTTGCTTTGAAGATATGGCGCCACTACTTATATGTGGTTCGTGCTGACATATATACCGATCATAAGAGCCTGCAATATATCTTCAGTCAGAAAGATCTAAACTTGAGGCAGCGGAGATGGCTTGAATTGTTGAAAGATTATGATGTTGATATCTTGTATCATCCAGGGAAAACGAATGTGGTAGCGGATGCACTGAGTCGTAAGTCTAAAATGGCATCTATAGAAAAGCAGGGGATGATTAAGGATCTTCACCAACTAGCTAATTTGGGAGTTCGACTTCTCGAAACTCCAGATGAAGAGGTTATTGTACGTAATGCAGCGGAATCTTCATTGATAGCTGAAGTGAAAGAGAAGAAGTATGCAGATCCAATTTTATTGCAGCTTAAGGAGGATGTGCAGAGTGGCACGACAAAGGCATTTGAGCTTACGCGAGAAGAAGTGCTTCAGTGTCAGAATTGTTTATGTGTACCTGATGTAGTTGAGCTAAGAAAGAGAATTATGACAGAAGCACACTGTTCAAGGTATTCCATCCATCCAGGGTCGACTAAGATGTATCAAGATTTGAAAGCAATATATTGGTGGAATGACATGAAGAAGAATATTGCCGAATTTGTAGCTGAATGTCCGAATTGTCAAAGAGTCAAAGTAGAACACCAGAAACCCGGTGGTTACATGCAATGTATAGATCTTCCCGTCTGGAAGTGGGACAAGATCAATATGGATTTCATCACGGGTTTGCCTCGTACATTTCGGAAGTTTGATTCCATATGGGTGATCATTGATAGGCTTACCAAATCCGCGCACTTCTTACCAGTTAAGACAACTTATACGGCGGAAGAGTATGCGAAGTTGTATATTAAGGAGATCGTTCGGTTACATGGAGTTCCAATTTCCATTATATCCGATCGAGGAGCCCAATTTACCGCGAATTTCTGGAAGTCTTTTCAAAGGAGTTTGGGGACACAAGTAAATCTAAGTACGACTTTTCATCCTCAAACAGAAGGACAAGCGGAACGTACCATCCAGACACTTGAAGATATGCTACGAGCATGTGTATTAGATTTCAAAGGCAACTGGGATGATCACCTACCTCTTATTGAGTTTGCCTACAATAATAGCTATCATTCAAGTATCAAAATGGCACCATATGAAGCATTGTATGGAAGAAAGTGTAGATCGCCAATAGGATGGTTTGAAGCAGGTGATGCGGTCTTGTTTGGACCGGATCTTGTTTATCAAGCAATGGAGAAGGTTAAAGTGATCCAACAACGGCTTGAAACAGCTCAAAGTCGACACAAATCTTATGCGGATGTTAGAAGAAGAGGACTTGAGTTTTCTATCGACGATTAGGTATTCTTGAAAGTATCACCAATGAAAGGAGTGATGAGGTTTGGCAAGAAAGGAAAGTTAAATCCACGATACATAGGTCCGTACAAGATCATTCAAAGATTTGGACAAGTTGCTTATGAGTTAGAGCTACCTCAAGAGCTCTCAACAATTCATCCCATATTTCATGTTTCGATGCTTCGCAAGTACATCGGAGATCCATCGCACATCACTACTACGGAAGATGTACAAGTTACAGAAGATCTCACTTTTGAAGAAATGCCTATTGCTACTCTTGATCGCCAAATTAAAAAGATAAGGAATAAAGAGATAGCATCGGTAAAAGTACTTTGGAGGAATCAACAAGTTGAGGAGATCACATGGGAAGCCGAGGAAGCGATGAAGATTAAGTACCCTTACCTATTCAACGATGAGGAGGAAGTTCATGAGACGGAAGAAGAACAATAACAAGTAAGTGTGTATTTTTATGCAAGTATGTTATGATGATGAATATGTTAATTGTAAGCTTGGACATGTCTTAATTGAGTAACTATGATAACATTCGAGGACGAATGTTCTTAAGGGGGGGAGAATGTAACACCCCGTAAATTTTTTCGTACACTTATCGCGATTATATGGAGTCCTAAAGGCTTGCGTATGGGTTAAATTAAGTTTATGGTGTTCGGAAGTATCCCGTCAATAGTTGTATGTGTAGGTATTGGAATGAGATTTCCAACGATATAAAGTTTTCCCAAAACAGAGGAGTATTTCATATAAGCGAGCACATTCGAAATTTCAAAACGGTGGTCGGGAAGTCTGTGAACAGTAAATCTGCAGGAAAATTACTGCAGCTAGGCAATTTTTTTTGGATCAACTTTAGACGATCATAACTCCTTGTACAAAACAAACTGTGTGAGATGCTATATATCGACGAAAATCGCCGAGAGTCTTCTTTCCGATGAAATTGGTTTCATCTAAATCCAATGTCTGAGTAAGGAGCTATACCCGTTTTACTACAGACTATAAAAAAAAACAGAATTTTGGGACAGATTTTTGGGTCAATTTTAAACGACCATAACTCCTTGTACAGGAAGAACTGGGTGGTATACTTTATATAAAAATGAAATCCCTTTGAATTATATTTCTAATGCAATTGGTTTCACCCAAATCCGATACCGGAGCAAAGAGTTATGATCGATTTACTTCAGCCTGTCAAAACTGTCCACTGGGGACAGATTCGGATTTATTTAAATTTTTAGGGCAAAATAGTCATTTTCTATTACCTCTTGGACGAAAATTGGCCTTTATAATCATACACTTAGCCTCATATATATCATATATCATCCAATTATTAAGAGAAGGTGAAACCCTAGCCTAATTTCAACTTCAAATATTTTGTGATTCAACCGTAGAAAATTCGAATTGGTTCCGTAGTTGTGTTCACCATCTCGAAAGCTTCGAGAAGCACCCCATGGTTATGTAAGGAGGATTCTAAATACAAGAGTTCATTGTTAAGGTATGAATATTATTTATTCTTGATTCTTATCCATGAATAAGTATTGATAAGGGATTATGGAGGATGAATTGTGGTGATATATCATTATATTAGTGGTTATGTATGCCTAGTGATCATGTTGGTATTGGATGGTGATTAAGAGGAGAAATAAAGGCTAAGAGTGATGTTGAGGGATATTACATGAAAATGCATGATATGTGAATGTAATAAGAGTATAAGAGGATGTATGTAGCACTCTTATTGATGAGTTAAAGGATTACTTCCTAGACATTATTTGGTGAAGTTAATACCTAAATGGTAAGGTTTGGTTGCTAATACTAGTTTGCCACAAATGACTTATTGTAGATAAGTGTTCGAAGAGTACGGGAAGTCAAGTTGGACTTGTATTGAAGTGGTTATATCAAGGTATGTAAGACATACTCTATCTAATCTTTGGCATGAATAATGACCCATGGCACTCTCAAGTAAGCTTCCAACATTGTCCTACGACACATGACTCATAATAACATCATATGATCTTCGACACTACCAATTGAACTTGTTTTCACTTTTAAGATGTCCGGCTAGTCAAAAATGTCCATATACTATTGTTGACTCCGAAATGGTTTAATGAGGTATCCATGATTCTCTACTTCATTTTCATGATATTGATTACCTATTTACATGTTTTTCCTATTGAGGTATCATGGTTTCAAGTTCCATAAGGTGTGACCACAAAGTAACCAATCTCAAAGATTAATTGAATTAAGAAATGGAATGTCTTTATTTTAAATTGATGATATGATGTATTGTATTAGTACCACTGATCAGTTGGCCATTGTATTATAAAGATTATGTATATATGCTATTCCAGGGGTGGTCCCTGATGTATTGTATTAGTACCACTGATCAGTTGGCCATTGTATGACATATGTTATGTATTGATAAGGAATACGGGAAGTAATGATATGAAAGTAATGTGCAGGTATTCCATCAGCTCTTTTAAGTGTGGTCTACTCATACTGTTTATTCACTGGTATCTGGGTTCTGTTGATCTTTTGTATCTCATCTTGATACTCACTGCCTTACATACTCAGTACATATTTCCGTACTGACGTCCCTCACGGGGGACCTGTATTCATGCCTACAGGAATAGGTACTTCTGGTCGTACACCTCCGCAGTAAGAGCCAGGACTTTCTGTTGATAGTGGTGAGCTCCAGTTGTTTCGGGGCATCCCAAGTCGTTTCTATATGTACTTTTGGTATTTGTATAAAAGTCTTTTGTGGGCGGGAGTTTGTTCCGACCCTAACTCAGTTGTGTATCTATGTAGAGGCTTTTGTAGACATATTGTACAGCCATAGGAGTGTTTGGTTGATAGACGTGATGGCTCTGACGGCCAATTACTGTTTATATATATATATGCGTGTCTGTTGGGCTGATACAGGTACTGTTTTCTTCTATTTACAACGAAGTGCTGCCCAAATTTCTAATTTTCATAAGTAATGTAAATGTGAAAGTATAGGTTATGAACGGGTTCTCCCGGGCCTCCTCGGCTACGGGTGCCAGTCTGCTCCAATGGGATTTGGGGCGTGACATCCTATTTCAGTTTTACATTAGACACAGTTTATTTTATTTAGATGGAGTTAGTTGGGGACCTGTCCAATCAACTCCACAGCTCAGACAGTTTAGAGACTTTCAGACTACAGAGTTTTTCCGACAGATGTATTAGTATTCAGTTTTTAGTATTTATATTTTAGATGTTTTGAACCTTATGAAAATTTTTAGCCAGTTTTCATATTTATTTCATTATATTATGCAGTGCTCAGGTACAGATACTAGAAAAGAGTTAGATTGTGGTCCTTCGGGATCATGAGTACCGTGTGGCGTTTCGGTTATATAAAATCAGGGTGTTACAATTATTTTCCTTAATATGGTTTCAACAATATGTTTTACTTGTGGGTTTAGCAACTAAGACCCCTGATATCATTTTTGTTTTAAAAACAAGTGTATGTGACACCTCTTGCTACTCTTACGTAATTCTTAACATATATTCTAGACATGTTTGCTCTTTAATCCATTTACATATATTGTAGCTATGTTTGTTCCTTAATTCTTCTCTGCATAATCATGATAACTAGTCTATTTTATGTATGCCACACAACAAAAATTATCCAAGCGTGTATCATTTAGTTCACTTTATCGATTATATTTCTAATCCTTATCTTTTCATCTTACATGTACATGTGAACTTGGGAGTTGGAGTTCCGCAACAGAACTTGTCTTGACCTAAATCGGGTCAATCTCGATTAGGGTCGCAGAGCTTCGGGATCACATTGCTTGAAACTCAAACCCCGAAATGGAGTCTAATTTCCCCTCTAGTTTGTCCTCCATTAAATTATCTATATTATATTGTTATTATTATTATTATTATTATTGTCTCGTAGCTAAATATATGTTCATTATAGCTTTATTGTGATAACTTTACTAATTTTTTTATTATGTGTCAATCTTTATTTAAAAAATGAGACATTATTGTCATATTAACGCCTAATTAATCTATAGAAGTGATTTTTTAAGAGGGATTAGTGAATCTTAAATTTAGTCAATTGTCTAGTTAAGTCACCTTGATTTTAAAGTGCTAGATAATAAATGAAAATAGTAATTTTCATCATTATTTTTAGGATAAAAGATGAATTTTTGGAATTAAGATAGTAAGTGAGTAAATCGCCAATTTTAGATTTGAATCCCCGTTTTCAATATGTTTCATGAATAATTCTAACATGTTATGCTATTTTACAAACGTTATTAAAAAATTTCAAACCTCCAAGGAAAGAAATACAAGGTATAAATATTCATCCACTACTACGTACAAGGTACATTATTTTCGATACTACTAAAATTATTTTCATCATCATTATTATTTATATTAATTGTTAATATTACTACTTATTTATTTGCACCATAGTTATCATCTTTTTTAAAACGTCATCAATATTTGTATTATTACTATTGTGCTTGATTAACACCATTATTATTATTATTATTATTATAATTATTCTTATCATTGCTATTACTTTTATCATTATTGTTGTTTACTGTTGTTGTTGTTCTTCTTCTTCTTCTTATTATTATAATTATTATTATTATTATTACTATTATCATTGTCATTATTATTTTTGCATAAGTTCAACATGATTTCCTATTTTCACACTCTTGAAAGTATCTTTAGTAAATAAAATCCATGCTATAAAATACTTTATTTATTTCATAAATAATTAAAATTAAATATTTAAATTCATTTATCTTTTCAAAATCCCTTATGGAACTATGCGACCTTAAATTTTCTAGTGTATAAAAATTATGATATCATTCTTTTCATATTTAAAATGCATGCATATTTTTGCAAATAATTACATTACTCCCTTGTACATGGTAGCGTCATGTTTACTATGCCTTGAATTTTCTTCTTAAGTCAATAATAACAAAAATTCCTTATCACTGCTTTAAGCAAGTAACGAATTAGAAGTTATTCCAAATATTTTCCTAAACTAAAGCGTAAGGACTATCTTCGGATAGGCTCTGAGGGGTGCCTAACACCTTCCCCTCGAGTAACTAAAACCCTTACCTAGACTCTCAAATATTTTTGATAGACTAAAATAGAGTTTTGCAATAAAAAATATTTTTTTCTAATTTTCCTAAAAAGTTAGGTGGCGACTCTAAAAATAAATTTTCAAATCCCAAGAGTCATTAAACTCCACCATACGTCGCGTGCTATTTCGACCTTTTTGAAATAAGGCTCGACAGAATGGAGACTCCGCTAGGGATTTAGTGAACTTAGGTTTAGCCTTAACATGCTTAGTTTAGGATTTTCGTGCTATATTATGTTATTTGCTTACTTTTCTTTAGATGATGTTTTCTGTGAAAGGACGCAAGCCAAATCCAAACTTGTGCTCCTTATTTGTTTGTACAACACTACTTGTTACTGCTTTATAACTTGCACTATTTCTATTGAGTCTTGGTCGTACACAATTCACACACTAAACACGTGAGAGGTGTACTGCACCCCTCCAAAACCTCTTTGGATTCCTTAGTTTCAGAGTTGGTGCAGTTAGGATAGTGCACCTTCTCGCAAATATTCACTCCCACTCTCAAAAATCTTTAAGAAAAAATCTTACTTTAGAAATAGGTCATACTGCATAAACCTTATGCGTAACGATCCAAGGTATCGTTCCCGCAGTTAGGAAACCACCCTTCATGTCAACGGGTTCTCTATGAACCCAACGACGCTATATGTGTGAAATGATTAATTGATCCAAATGTTAAAGAACATAATAAATTCAGGATATGAACTTACCCTACCCCTTTCTTTTCACAGATGGAAATCAACCAAAACCTTGCCAACATCTATATAATAACTGACATTCCTCAGGTTCTAAAACATTGGTGGGGAAATATGATGATCCCCCCAGTTGGCCTTAGGACCCATATGCTATCTCTGGTTCCTGAAGGGTCTTGCATGACCTATTTGTACTTTTTTTCTTTTTCTTCTTCTTCATTTCTACTTTCCCTAAAGTGTCTTGCATGACCTCTATTGATGCCTATCAGATGTAATCTTTAGTTCGAAACATTTCCCTTTGTAACCCATGGCTTCACACTTTTCCCTTTTCATTAATCGAAAATATCTTTGTCTTGAATTTAATTATGTTTTGAAACATTGGATCAATTAATCATACTTGTATCGTAGGCCAACCTCTGGAAAAAAAAGGCTCTATATTAGGACGTTTTTGAATGACGCTAGCTGGGTGTATATATGTGTTACTTACTTGTTACATTTACATTATCTCCCAAACTAACATAGTTTTCTTTTTCTTTTTCTTTCTTTCTTTTTTACTTATCCCCCCCAAAAAAGTTGATTTTTGTCGACACGCAAACTGGCGAAATCCCAATATAACCTTCGATCTAAGAGCAAAATGACCAACAAAGACCAATCCAACAAAGCTGTGATGATCCCAATGGATGACACCGAAAGTTCTCACAGGCCGTCAGATACTCAGAATGATGATCAAATGGCTAACATGGCGCAGGAAATTGAGGTCCTAAAAGAAGAACTCTATCAAATGTGGGATCTAACCAGGCTTACAATAGATAGCTTTCCCGCTCAGTTGCAGGCTCCAAATGTCGAATTACCTTCGGGCACTGACCAAGCACATATACCGTATGCTCAAGCCCCACCAGTCTTTCAGCCTACTGCCGGGACATCACCTGGCTATTCATTTCCTGTTCAGAACTTCACTGTTCTGGTCCATATAGAAATGCAGCATATGCCCGAGGCATATGTCACATATAAGATACCTGTGCCACCGGTACATGCTACCAAAGCTCCCACGTTCACAATATCTGCAATTGTAAAAACTTCATATGAGGTGGATCAATATGTAAGGTTCGAAAAGGATGTTCAATCATGTGAAAAGGTTCGTTAGCAGCCCAATTCGAAAGTCTTAAGAGAGTATTTAGAAACATGCAGGTTAGTAGAGGGACTGAAATCTTAGACTATGATGACTTATGTATTCATCCAGACATCGACATGCCAGTAGGATACAAACCACCAAAGTTTGATGTGTTTGATGGAAAGGGTGATCCACATGCATATCTGAGGGCTTACTGTGATAAGTTGGTCAGTATTGGAAGGAACGAGAAATTGAGAATAAAGTTGTTCATTCGGAGCTTGTCGGGAGAAGCTTTGACCTAGTACACCCGACAAGACCCCCGCAAGTGGCGTGTCTGGAGGGAAATGGCCGAGGACTTCACGAGTTGCTTTAGGTTTAACGCCGATATTTCCCCAGATAGGTTCTCATTAGCTAATATACAAAAGAAGCTATTAGAATCATTTCAAGAGTACGCATGGCATTGGAGGACCGAGGATGCTAGGATACAACCACCACTGTACGAGAGTGAGCTCTCTAAGTATTTTATCAGAGCTCAAGAAGGTGTGTATTTTGACAAGATGATGTCAATAGTGGGCCAAAAGTTTGCAGAATTGGTAAAGATGGAAAACTTCATAGAAGTAGGCATCAAATCAGGGAAGTTCCAATCTATGGCTGCTTTGTAAGCTGCAAGTAAGGCAATACAGACTGGATCCATTAATGGTAATAAGAAGAAAAGAGAGGATGTCCCAGCTTCCATACCATACTACCAGCCTGGAAATTCTTCCTACCATTACCCTAAAACCCCAAATTATTGCATATGTCCCAGTGTACAATACTCAACCACATTATAATCCATCTCAAGCTCCAGTATACCAAAATCCACCAAGACAATACGCCCCCATCCAAGATCTATCTCACCAAAATAGACCAGCCTATGCGCCCAGACCATGTCCAAACTTTGAAGCTAGAAATACCTGAACCTACACACCAATTGATAAACCTTTAGCCCAGTTGTTTGAAAGATTGAGGGCAGCTGGTTTGTTGCATCCAATTGAGGGAAATAACCTTGATACAACCTCTCAAAACTTTGACGACAATAAGCGCTGTGCCTATCACTTAGGAGTCTAGTGCATGACACAGAAGACTGCTATAGCCTGAAGAATCAGATTGAATCCCTGATAAGGAAATGTAGAATCAAATGCACTGCCATATCTCCAAATGTGAACAATAACCCCTTGCCAAATCATGGGAATCAGGAAGTCAACATGATTACTCTAGAAGAGGAGTATGATTTGGAAGAAACTATTGTGCCCATATGGAACACAGAAGAAATATCCACTGCATCCCCATCACAGCCATTTATCACAGTTCAGTTGAGGAATCCTATAACCATTCATACTTACCAGCTGTGAGTCGTAGTGACCACATTATCCGCTGGAAAGCCCGACTACGACACCAAAGCAGTCCCGTGGGACTATCAAGCTAAAGCCAAGGGTAAAATAATAGACGCTGCTACAGCTCATGGGATGACCAGGTCAGGAAGATATTACGTGCCAAAGGAGCTGAATCATGGAGTTATCGGAAAAGATCAGAACTTGAGGAGAAATATTACAGATGCTGAAGCCACAGAATTTTGGAAAAAGATGCAACCTAAGGACTACTCTATTGAAGATCATCTCATGAAGACACTGGTTCACATATCTGTCATGTCCTTTCTTATGAGTTCTGAAGCCCACAGGAATGCTTTGATGGAAGTGTTATGTGCATTTAGCATACCAAAGGAGACCACTAGTGAGACTTTGGCTGCATTAATCGGGCGAGTTGTGGAGGCAAATAAGATTTCTTTCCATGATGATGAGTTACCGTCGGAAGGGGCTGCACACAACAAAGCACTCTATATTGTAGTCAGATACCATGACAAGATTGTAAGCAGGGTTTAAATTGATGGTGGTTCAGGTTACAATATTTGTCTATTCTCTACTCTAAGGGATTTAGGCGTGAATATAGAAGATATAAGAGAACGTCGGGTGAAGGTCAGAGCCTTTGATGGGTCACAAAGGAATGTCATCGGAGAAATCTACTTGACACTGCAGATAGGACCAACAAAATTTCCTATCCTATTTCAGGTCATGGATGTGTCGTCTAGCTACAACTTGCTGTTGGGAAGGCCATGGGTCCACATGGCAAGAGCCGTTCCTTCCACTCTTCATCAGTGCGTGAAGTTTGAATGGGGTCGCATAGAGGTTACTTTCCATGGAGAACTCAGTCATCCCATTTATTCTATCAATTCAGTCCCAGTCACTCAGGAGTTACATGGAGCCACTTTCCATACTCTGGAGATCATGCAAGCTGCAAGGATCAATGAGAAGGAAATGCCAGTTGAAGCGAAAATGTCGAATGCTGAAAAGATGGTTGCATCGGAGAAGTTGAAATATGGGTATCAGCCCAAGACAGGACTAGGACCCAGAGTCGATGGTATAGTTAAGCCAATCCAACTGATGCAACAAAAAGGTACTGCAGGGCTTGGATATGAGCCCATTTCTGGAGAAGCCTGCAATAAAGGATTTGAAATGACAGTATTCGTGCCAGGACAAGTTCCAGTTTCAGGGAAAATAGTTGATGAAGATATCATAGAAGGGATAGGAAATCTATTTGTGGTCGTTATCTAAGAAGAATCAGATATAGATTTCAAGAAAATTACCATCCGTGATGCTGAAATAGGAGAAGTCCTGCAGAATTGGAAAATTAGCCCATCCCTATTCTGTCAGGAGTCTTAGTAGTGCGGGACTGTTGTTGCTTTTAAAGATTATTTTATTTGCATGATCAATTGAGGCTTGAATCATGCTGACGCTCTTTTTGCTACTTGCTTTTTGCCAAAACCCAGTGCTTTATTCAATAAAGTTCTTATTTTCCAAAACTTATTTAATATTTTCAATATCTATTTATTTTTCAACATCTATTTAATTTTCTCGCTTTTATACTTTTCAGCGCAACTATTAATAAAAATCCACGTTCCAAGATTATGATATGTATCGAATCCGTTGAACAAAATGCAAGCGATGAGCAAGACTATGAGAAGTACGATGAAAACATGATGCCTGAAAACCTGCCGCCAGAGATCGAACAACTCGAAAGTCAGAAGAAGACTAATATGGATGAAACAAAAGTCATCAATTTGGGTGATGAAGGGACAACAAAGGAAACACGAGTCAACATATACTTGGAGGATGAAAGAAAGCAGGAATTGATAATTCTACTCAAGTAATACATCGATATATTTTCTTGGTCTTACGATGACATGCCTGGTTTAAGCACCGATATCATTTTGAATCGACTTCCGACTAACCCCGCATGTCCGCCCGCGAAGCAAAAGATGAGGAAATTCAAACCCGACTTGAGTTTGAGAATTAAGGAGGAAGTGACTAAACAAATAAAAGCCAAGGTCGTGAGGGTCACAAATTATCCTACATGGTTGGCCAACATCATTCCAGTACCCTAGAAGGATGGAAAAATAAGAATATGTGTGGATTATCGGGATCTCAACAAGTCTAGTCCGAAAGATGTCTTTTCTCTCCCGAACATTCACATTCTCATTAATAATTGCATAAAACATGAGTTGCAGTCATTTGTTGATTATTTTGCGGGATATCATCAAATCTTGATGGACGAGAATGATACAGAAAATACAACCTTCATCACTCTGTGGGGAGTGTACTGCTAAGGGTAATGCCGTTTGGAATCAAGAATGTCGGTGCAACATACATGAGAGCCATAACCACCCTTTTCCATGATATGATCCACAAAAAGATCTAGGTGTATGTAGATGACATCGTTATCAAATCCAAAAAGAGTTCGGATCACCTGGATGACTTACGAAAAGTTTTTTAAAAAGCTGCGAAGGTACGACTTAAAGTTGAATTCAGCAAAATGCGCCTTTGGAGTTCCTGCGGAAAAGTTATTGGGATTCATTATTAGTAGGAGAGGTATAGAGTTGGATCAATCCAAGATAAAGGCAATCCAATACTTACCGCTTCCTAAGACCAAAAAGGACGTAATGAATTTCTTGGGAAAACTCAATTACATTAGTCGTTTCATAGCCCAGTCCATAATAATTTGTGAACCAATACTCAAGTTGTTGAACAAGGATGCTGCCATAGGATGGACTGAAGAATGTCAGAAGGCTTTTGACAAAATCAAGGAGTATTTGTCTAATCTACCAGTATTGGTTCCACCAAAACCGGGAAAGCCGTTGTTGTTATGGATAATGCATTTGAATGTGTGTTAGGGTAGCATGATGATATAGGGAGGAAGGAGCAAGCTATTTACTACCTAAGTAAGAACTTTACCCCGTATGAAGCAAGGAATACATTGTTGGAGCGAACCTATTGCGCATTGACTTGGGTGGCACAAAAGTTGAGGCACTACCTATCCGCATATACCACTTACTTGATCTCAATAATGGATCCACTCAAGTACATCTTTGAGAAACTAATTCCCACTGGAAATTTGGCTAAATGGCAGATTTTGTTAAGCGAATTTGATATTGTGTACGTGACACGAAGGGTCGTTAAAGGACAAGCTTTAGATGATCACCTCGCAGAAAATCCAGTGGATCAATATTATAGGCCGCTCAAGACCTACTTTCCCGATGAAGAGGTGTTGTTCGCAGGAGAAGACATCTCAGAGCCGTATGATGGATGGAGAATGTTCTTTGATGGAGTGTCAAACTTTAAAGGAGTTGGAATTGGGGCGGTTCTAGTTTCAGAAACAGGTCAACATTACCCAATCTCGGCAAAGGTTAGGTTTCCTTGAACGAATAACATAGCAGAATATGAAGCTTGCATTCTTGGGCTTAGGATGGCAGTAGACATGGACATCAAAGAGCTATTGGTGATTGGAGATTCAGATTTGTTGATCCATCAAGTGCAAGGAGAATGGACCACTAAGAATGTCAAAATCCTTTCTTACGTTCAATGTGTTAAGGAGCTGAGTAAAAGGTTTACGAAGATTGAATTCAAGCATGTACCTCGAATTCAAAATGAGTTTGTTGATGCCTTGGCAATAATATCCTCTATGATTCAGCATCCAAATAAGAATTACATCGATCCCATCAAAGTAGAGATACACGCTAGCGTACTGTTTTCATGTGGATGAAGAGCCACATAGAAAGCCATGGTACTACGACATCAAGAGGTTACTCAAATTGGGAGAATATCCAGAAGGCGCTACTGGCAAGTAGAAGAGGACTTTAAGAAGGATGGCCAATCATTTCTTTCTCAACAAGGAAATCCTATATAGGAAGACTCCCGACTTGGGATTTCTACGATGCGTCGATGTCACAGAAGCCATAATATTGTTAGGGGAGATATATGCAGGAACATGTGAACCCCACATGAACGGTTTTATACTTGAAAAGAAGATTTTGAGAGCTGGATACTTTTGGATGACCATGGAAAGAGATAGCATTCGATACGTGCAGAAATATCACTAATGTCAAGTTCATGGAGATTTTATACGAGTTTCGCAAAATGAGCTCAATATGATGGGTTCTCCTTGGCCATTTGCCGCTTGAGGCATGGATGTTATTAGGCCTATAGAGCCTCCTTCATCGAATGGACACCGTTTTATCTTAGTCGCTATGGATTACTTCATGAAATGGGTTGAAGCCTCAACACATAAGGCAGTAACCAAGAAAGTTGTAGCAGATTTCGTTTGCAACAACTTAGTTTGTTGGTTTGGAATTCCAGAGTCAATCATAATGGATAACGAAACCAATCTCAATAGAGACTTGATGAGAGAGATTTGTGAAAGGTTCAAGATCTCTCATCAAAACTCTACGACATATCGACCATAAATAAATAAAGAAGTTGAAGCTGGAAACAAGAATGTCAAGAGGATTTTAAGGAAGATAGTAGACGACAATAGGGAATGCCATAAGAAGTTTCCATATGCTTTACTTGGGTATCACACCACAATTAGAACTTCTACTGGGGAAATTTTCTACATGTTGGTTTATGGTTCGGAAGCAGTGATACCTGCAGAAGTTGAGATACCTTTATTAAGAATTATCCAGGAGGATGGTCTAGACGATGCTGAATGGATTCATAGCTGGATCGAGCAATTGATTCTCATTGGTGAAAAGAGATTGGACACAGTCTATCATGATCAACTTTATCAAAATAGAATGATCAAGGCGTTCAACAAAAACATCAAGCCTCGACGATTAACACCAGGACAGTTGGTATTAAATAAAATATTCCCTCACCAAGATGAAGCCAAAGGGAAATTTGTGCAAAATTGGCATGCTCCTTACATAGTTCACCGAGTACTCTCAGGAGGAGCAGTGATACTTGCAGAAATGGACGACACAGTAAGCACAAAGCCAATCAATTCAGATTCTATCAAGAAGTACTATATTTGAAGACATTAGGAATAGTACTTATTTCTTTGTACTTTTGCAGTTTTTGTCTAATGTAACAAAACTATGTATTAGCCTGAATTCCCACGGCGGGATATGTAGGCAGCCCACATAGGGTTCGGTTTCCCTTAGAAAAACTCAAAAAACATTATCCTTTCATGTATTTAGAACTACGCTCGACCTGACTTTCCACGACGGGATACGTAGGCAATCCACATCGGATTTGGTCCCCATTATATTTTATCTTTTCATTATACTAAACTATGACATGACCTGATTCTACTTGGATACGTAGGCATCCTGAGTCAGGATCGATCACTGCATTTCATATTTTTATTTTTTCCTATTGTATTTGAACTACGTCATGCTTGATTCCACTTGGATATGTAAGCACTCTGAGTTAGACTCGGTCATTGCATTTCATTTTTTCTTTCTCCATACTCGAACTACGTACAGACCTGATTCCTATTGTAAAGATACGTAGGCAACCTAAAAGGTTCGATCTTATCTTTAGGAAAACCCCTTTTTCTTATAGTATAACCTCATAATATAAGAGATCTAGATGCCAGAATCGACGTAACATCGACAGTCAGAGAAGCTCCACCAGGAGGATAAGATTATGAGGATCACGATCAACAAATGAAGGCTTAACGGATTTCTGAACGTGTCATAATCTTAAAAATGATAGAGTATTACTATATAAACTTCATATATACGCAAAATATTTTCAAAAATATAATATATATACATATTTAAAGATACTTTCTTACTTTCCCGCCTACTGAGACTCCAGAGTTGGAAGTGATCGAGCAGCCAAGAAAGTGTTGGAAGATTCCGTAAACAAAGTCAGAATCCCCAAGTAGACACAAATCAATACCCCCTCCCAACTAATAACTTTTTTTTGAGCGCAGGAAAACAATAGATGAAAGATAACATCAAGTCAAGCTTTGGGATGGACCAGGGGTACCAAGCGGCTTATCTTCATGACATGAGCCAAATATTCTTCCTTTATTTTATTTTCTTTACATACTTTTATACTGATTCTCACAAGCTCTAACACTTTTATTCGAGTTCTTTCGCTAGTATATTTTGAAGACCCGGGTCAGAGACGACGAAAAGAGGATCCTCATAGGAAGATTAAGCCATTTATTTCTCCCAAAAAACCACGCCAATTGGAGATAACCACCTTACTGCATCAAATAACTTCACCAATTGAAGAATTATCATTCAATTGCATCAAATAACTCAACCAATCGGATAATGCCGTCCTGTTTCAACAAAGTCGAGCTTTTGCATTCTGAGGATTGTATATAAGCAAATAAAGTCAAGATTTCGTATTTTGAGGACTATATATAGGCAAACAAAGTCGAGTTTTTATATTTTGAGGACTGTACATAGGCAAACAAAATCTAGCTTTTGAATTTTGAGGACTGTATATAAGCAAACAAGGTCGAGCCTTCACATTCCAAGGACTGTATATAATCAAACAAATCAAGTTCCATATTTTTAAGACTGTACATATGCAAACAAATCGAGTTCCGCATTTCAAATATTCTACATGAGCAAGCAAAGAGACCATCTACCATATCGGAGGATGAATAAATGATACGACTTGCCGCTATATCGGAAGTTGTACAACAACTAGGGGGACGCCCCACCGCAAATCAAAGAATGTATATAAGCAAAGTAACACTCTGCCATATTAAAGAATCCTATTTCAGCAAACAGAGAACAACCTGCCAATCAGAAGCTCACACCATAGCAAGAACGCAAGAAAGCCACTATCACAACAACATCAAGTTCCAACAGCAACACTATCGTTTAGTTCAGACTGAAGATTGCCTTGCCAATACAAGGCACATTACTTGTGGGAAAATGTCTTGTCATCAGAGGCTTTACTTTTCAAACACTGCTCACCAGTTGGATGACATTTACTTTTAGCAATTGCTCAGCTGATGGAGGCTATTTTAATTTTCAGTCGATGGAGGTTATTTACATTTCAGCCAACAGAGGCTATTTACTTTTCAGCCAACGGAGGCTATTTACATTTCAGCCGATGGAGGCTATTTACATTCAAGCAGTTGCTCGGCCGACGGAGGCTATTTATATTTTAGTTGCTGCCCTGCCAGTCGGAGGCCCTCCCAAACGAAGACAATACTAGTTTGAATATCTGAACTTTACTCTTTACATTACAATTTCAATTTACAATTTTTGAACAAACAGGTACTTTTCAACTTTTTTTTACCTGTTTTCCAGGAACATGCAATATAACGTGGAACTACCCTCTTAGTAGCAAAATGGGGCAAGCTAGCGGAATGTCAAGCATCCCTAGCTATGTAAAGAATTTTGGCGAAGAAACTCAACTCAAATCGGCTCAGTCATCTTTTTTTGTTAGTGTCATCGCCCAATATCGTCTTAATCCGATACTGGGGCAATTTTTGAAAATCCGCAATCTCTTGTTCCCTTAAAATCCTCAGAAGATATATTTGTCCAACATCTCCTTATTCCCAGCTATCCCAAGTAAACAATTGAGGGATAATCTCATATCTATTTTATTCGTGCTGAAATCTTTATTATCCTCGAAGGAACTCAATGCCATCATAATTCTACACTAGGGAAAATTGTGATATCTATCAAAATTTTGTTATGATTGGAACTACAAATGGCCTTAATTCTTGTAGAACCTGAGATATGTAGGCAGCTCAGAAATCGTAGCCCAGTCATAATCTTTGAAACATTTTGATTTGCCCAAGACAAAATTGGTTACGTCAACGTGATTGTCCAAAGATTTTCACATAAATCTTTGTCCACTCAGGGGAAACTGTTGACACCCAATTTTGGCTCGCTCTTTGCCTTTAATTAATTTAATGAATGTACTTGGCCTTAAATAATTTTTAAAAAATGAAATAGAGAAATATGATAAAAAATTGTATTTTGGTCTCTATTTCTAAAAAATTTTAAATAAAAGAAAAATTATTTATTTACTTATTATTTTTATTTTATCATAATATAAAGTATTTTAAATATAATTAAATATTTTTAACAAATGAAATAAAATAAAAATATTTTTTCGGTAGTCGCATTCGATTTTTTCTAATTTTACTTTTTTAGGCGATGTTATGACCATATGTCACACCCCTGTTTTTCACCGCATCCGACCCCGCTAGGGAGTTGGTTTTAGAGAAAATGTTTTTTTCCAATTAAAGTGACGTTTTGAAAAGGGATTATTCATTTTACAGAGTCGCCACTTGGAATTGAGTTTGGGTGTTCCAAGTCACCTTATTGAATCCCTATTCAAAAGGAAATGACTCTTAATTTTTGGTCTGCGAACTAGAAATCCGGATAAGGAATTCTGTTGACCGAGGAGAAGGTGTTAGGCACCCCTCGAGTTCCGTGGTTCTAGCACGGTCGCTTTAATGACTTATGTCTGGCTTAAATTAATCTTTTGGATATATAATTAATATTTGCTGGCCCTGAAGTTATTTACCTTCCGCCTTTAATTTATGTAAAATTATTTACTTATATTAATGCGTGGTTTGCCAGTAGCAGTACTTTCCGGTCATACCACAAGTTTTGATACATTTCTCGTGCCTTTGGGACATTTATGGATCGTTTCCATTTTTTCAATTTAAATAAGCGCATAACATGTTTAGAATCTACCCAACCCAATTCAATCGGCTTCAAATGGTAGCTTAATTTTATTGTAACAAATGGTCGGTAGCAGGGCTTTCCAACTCCATCGTTAGTTACCACTTGTATATTAAATTCTTAATTTTGTAAAGATCAAGAACGTAAATCATTCCTTTTCAAGTTCGCTCACTTACAAATGAGTTTTCCCTCTCTTTTATTTTACTATTGTAAAATTATTGTAATAAGGTTTGGAAAAGTGTGCTTTCCATTTTGGCTCCATCAGCCCCTTTTTAATTAATTAAACCCTTAGAAATTAATGCAGGCTGGAAACGTTTTTGGAACGTAAAGATAAGAGATATCGAACTAAGAATTAATGCAACAACTATGAAAAAACCTCATAATGTCGAACTAACAATTATAGATACTACAAAATAGAATGTACAATCCCCCCAATAAAAATAATTTAAACAAATACTCCGACAAACTACGTGTAAGGCTTTGAGAAGCATACAATTTATTATAATATATCATTTGTAGTGTTTAAATTATTCTATTCCTATAAACTTAAGCACTATATGCCATAACCCCCACATATTTCCTTAATCTCTATATTTAAACTACTAAACAAGTGATTTTATGATTTAGGAGTGACGGTTAAATCAAGAATTAGAGAGAAAAATGACCGAACAAAATATTAATCTATAGTCCCTTTTTAGCTAAAAAAAATTACTTATAATAACGGACATGAAATAAATTAATCGCCATTCGAACACAGAAAATACTAACGAGTGAAATCCACTATTTACCAAAACATTAAAACCCATTTGTACAATTTCTTAGCCAATACATGAAAAAGAAAACAACAAAGGCTCTAATGTATAAAAAAAACTTATTTTAGAACGCAAAGGGAAATTCACGAACCGTACTTTGTTAACTGATTCTAACTTTGAAAATTTAACATTGCTACTAATTGGATCATACTTATAAGTACCTAAATCTAAATAACAGAAAATTTAATGGTGATTTAAGCATGAGAGCATTTTTTAAAGACTACGTGATTAGAAATTCTCATTTATCAAAAATGGAACCAAACAAATATAAGTCATGTTAACTGTTCCTCTTGTTTTCCCTTTTTTTTTTTTTTTTGCATGCACGCATATAGGTCTAAGATTCTAGTTACAACGCAATTGTACTAATCGCATGTCAACCGAATACAACATTACATCTTTTAACGCTAATGAATCTAACGACTATCTCATTTAGAATTCAATCAAATTTAAATTAGTTAACGTTGCTTCGGAATAACAACTAGTTATAAATGGCAACATAAAGTAAACTATATAAAAATAATGAATTATGCATGACGAACAATAGAAAAAGTCATGGAAATTATAACTTTATTCACACTCCAATTCGCATAACAAACTTATAGAATAAATCGTATGAATTCGATGAGAACCTATATGACGAATTGAAGCGGGTAAAGAAATAGAACGCTGTCACCAAAAACTCAATCGAGACCCCAAATTTTCTGTTCTGTCGCGGGTGTTACTTCTTCTTCTTTTCTCTTTGTTTTCATATTTTTCTTTTTGTCCGTTCAATCTCTCTGTCATGTTTTTTTCCTCCCCTTTAATCTTCTCACTTTCTTTTTGCTTTGGTTTTTTTCTTCTGTTTCTTTTCTCTATGTTGTCTTCTCCCCCCTTTATTCAAGTGTCCGTGTGTGTTATATTGTGGTGTGTGTGTGTGTATCGTGTGTGGTAATAGTGGGGAACGTGGGAAAGGAGGTGTAGGGCAATTGGGAAACGTGGGAGTTGGGTAGATTTTAGGATTTGACTTTATCTTCTTTTTTTCTTTTCCTTTTTTTTTAAGTAATAATTTAAATAAAATAAAAATGATAAAATTTATTTAAAACTAATAAAATATGGATAAGTTAAGTAGTTAATCTTAGAAATATGACTAAGGAATTATTAATATCACTATATTATTTATTTAAAATTTAAAAGAAGAAAACAAATATATTTTTTGAAAATTCTTTTTTTTTATTAAATAAATAAGTAATAAAAATAAATAAATAAAAAACTTATTTTAATATGACTTTATTTTTTTGTAGTTTCCAAACTTTAAAAGCAATCTTGTAAAAATAAGATAAAAATTAAATATATATATTAAACACTAAATGACGTAAAATATTCAGTTTGGTAAAAAATTAGGTGTTTACAGAATGCCCCTCTTTTCTTGAAAATACGGAGAATTTTCAAGCAAAGAAGTAAACATGATTAATTTTTTGCCTAACCGTTTATTCAAAAGTAATACGTAAATAAGTAGGAAAGAGGTGTGATCGAACCCTGGCTTTGGGCATCCTACATATCTCGGGTTATAAGAGAATCAGGTCACGTGTAGTTCAAATAGGAGTTGGAATGAATGGATGAGTTGGAGAGTTGAGGTGAGGTCCCGTTGAGTTTCCGGTCCGTGGCTCCTTTTATTACATCAGAAAAAAAAGTGAAACTAAAAATGAAAGATATAAGATCCTATCTATTCTAATTGTCTTGATTCTCGTGCTTCAAATCTTCCTCCTGGATCTCCAGTTTCGCCTCACCTTCTTCTGGTGGGTACCTTGATCTCAAAATTTGATCTTGAAGTTAGGATTTGAGACTTGAACTTGAAACTTGGATTGAGTCGTTGGCGCTCCTCCCAAGGATCGTTCATAGAATATTATTGGATGCATGTTCTCTTGATCAGAAGGTATGAAGATGACTCTTGAGATGTTGGGCCGCTACAGATGCAAAGCTGACTCTGTATTTTCAAACTAATCATTCTTCTCTACTCAAATCAGAGATAGAATGCCATTCTCGGCATTAAAACTGTGTTTTGCAGAAAACCTGCAAGCCATCAAAGAAAACAAACAAAACAAACAAAATTTTCTGCCCCAGTTTGCACTCGAAAAATTTTGTGAGTTATTAGAAAAAACTATAAACTAGTTTAAAAATAAATAAATAAATAAATGGAAATGATAGAAATCTAGGCTAGGTGCGCAATAAAATAAGAACCTTATTCTCAATAATGCAACCAAAGGAAGTTATGCCTTATGAATGTATGAAAAAAAGTTAGAATATTTTCTTCTTAAAATACAACTAAGGATTGTCAAACCCTATGAAGACATAAAGAAGAAAAATAGGAAGGTTTATTTCCTAAAATGTCAACTAGGCGCCCTATAAAGACGAAATAAAATGTCAACTAGGGGATGGCGCCCTATAAAGGCGAGATAAAATGTCAACTAGGGGATGGTGCCCTATGAAGACGAATAAGATGTCAACTAGGGGATGGCGCCCTATGAAGACGAGATAAGATGTCAACTAGGGGATGGCGCCCTATGAATACGAATAAGATGTCAACTAGGGGATAGCGCCCTATGAATACAAATAAGATGTCAACTAGGGGATGGTGCCCTTTGTTGACGAATAAGATGTCAACTAGGGGATGGTGCCCTATGTAGACGAGATAAGATGTCAACTAGGGGATAGTACCCTATGAAGATGAGATAAGATATCAACTAGGGGATGACGCCCTATGAAGATGAAAAAAAAATGTCAACTAGGGGATGGCGCCCTATGAAGACTAATAAGATGTCAACTAGGGGATGTCGCCCTATGAAGACGAATAAGATGTCAACTAGGGGATGGCGCCCTATGAAGATGAAAAAAATGTCAACTAGGGGATAGCGCCCTATGAAGACGAATAAGATGTCAACTAGGGGATGGTGCCCTATGTAGACGAAATAAGATGTCAACTAGGGGATGACGCCCTATGAAGACGAATAAGATGTCAACTAGGGGATGACGCCCTATGAAGACGAGATAAGATGTCAACTAGGGGATAGCGCCCTATAAAGACTAATAAGATGTCAACTAGGGGATGACGCCCTATAAAGACGAGATAAGATGTCAACTAGGGGATGGCGCCCTATGAAGACGAAAAAAATGTCAACTAGGGGATGACGCCCTATGAAGACTAATAAGATGTCAACTAGGGGATGACGCCCTATGAAGACGAATAAGACGTCAACTAGGGGATGGCGCCCTATGAAGACGAATAAGACGTCAACTAGGGGATGGTGCCCTATGTAGACGAGATAAGATGTCAACTAGGGGATAGCGCCCTATGAAGACTAATAAGATGTCAACTAGGGGATGACGCCCTATGAAGACGAATAAGATGTCAACTAGGATTTTTTTTTTGTTAGAAAAGAAAAAAAAAGCCCAGTCTTGAATATGAGGGGTTTTATTATTATTATTATTATTATATTGATACGAACTTAGAATTAAAAGAGTATAACAAAAAGAGAAAATTTAAGAAAACTTAACTTTGTTATACTTGTTTTTTTTTTCACTAAACTTCACAAGATTGCTTTGCCCCTGTTCAAGCAAAGAAAGAAAAATAAAATTGTGAGTTTTAAACTCGGAAGTTGGTTTGTGGCCTTGAATCCCTTGTAGGTTTGCCTTATCCTTGCCCCAACTTGATACGGTTGATTAAACTAATTTGTTGGCGAGCTTGAATCTTCGTCTTTCAAATTTTGTTGTATTTCTGTTTGTTTCAGTACGATTCTATTCTTCATTTTTAATGCTTCACTCATCCTTGTCAAGGTGGTGAACGCCCAATAATCTCTGCTCAATTTCACTGGGAGCCATGGTCAATTTTGCGCATTTTTCTTTATTTTGCATTTGGTGTAAGACCTGCGCATAAAAAAAACAGAGCGTGTAAAAATGAAATAAGGAAAAATCAAAAGAAAAAATAAAAGAATTATGTTTGAATAGAAGGTATTTCTAACAGTAAAATGAGAAAGCTTATTTGGAGGTGTATATTGACTTCAATAACGCATGACACACAATTTGGAGTAGATATTTGACCCTTCAAAACTGTCTAATCTCGAATTAGGCTGCACCTTTCAATCAAATCAAATCATCCTTCTTGATCTTTGTCCTGTCATGATAGACTTTGTTTGACTAAAGTTATTCCTTCTATGATTTTCTCAATTGACCTTTCTAATTTGGTTGTCTCGTTCATCATTGTCTTATGGCGCCCCTGTATAAGATTTTTTTTTATTTTTTTTTAGGCACACAAGGCTTGACATTCTCGAAAATTGATCGGAAGGTCTTTAATGGACAAAGGAAAAAGGATTTTTAGGATAAATTACAACTTAGGAGCCATATAAAAGTGATAGTAGGATATATGTCTTGGTTACTTTTAATACCAAGATTTTTTTTATTATTATTATTTTTTTTTTTATTTTTTTTGGGTCGGACCGAACCCCAAAATAGGGCTGCCTACGTATCCATTTAGGAATCAGGTCGAACATAGTTCAATCCTATACGCATTATTCTTTTTTTTTCCGGCTCCAAAGAGGGTACGCAAGGAAAGGTAAATAAAGCTCGAAGGGCTGACAAGGGATTAACGACATTTAGTTAAGTAGAATGATGGCCTTTCGTCATCTCAACTTGAGAATGTTAAGCACAAGTGTGTCAAATATAATATCTTTTGACTGAATCGGCATTGATAGCTTTTCCTGCCATTTTTTCGTCCAGATCCGCAAGTTGCAAAGCTCCATTTGATAATACTTGTTTAACTATGTATGAACCTTGCCAGTTTGGAGCAAACTTTCCTTTAGCCTCTTCTTGGTGTGGAAGGATGCATTTTACAACAAGTTGGCCGACCTCGAATTTTCTAGGACGTACCTTCTTATTGTAAGCTCGCGCCATTCTCTGCTGGTATAATTGACCAAAGCAAACTGCCGTCAACTTTTTTTCATCTATTAATGATAATTGTTCTAGTCTAGACTTGACCCATTCAGTATCGTCAATCTCGGCTTCAACAATAATTCGAAGGGAGGGAATTTCAACTTCTGCGGGTATCACAGTTTCAGTCCTATAGACTAGTAAATAAGGAGTTGCGCCAGTCGATGTACGGATAGTTGTACGATATCCTAAAAGAGCAAACATTAATTTCTCATGCCACTGTCGAGATCCTTGGACTATTTTCCTAAGAATCTTTTTAATATTCTTGTTCGCTGCTTCAACGACTCCATTTGCTTTAGGACGGTAAGGGGTAGAATGATGATGCACGATCTTGAATTGCTCACAAACCTCCTTCATTAGATGACTATTGAGATTGGTTACATTGTCTTTGATAATGGACTTTGGTATACCAAAACGACATATAATGTTCGAATGAACAAAATCCACTACTAGTTTCTTTGTGACTGATTTGAAAGTAGCAGCTTCTACCCATTTGGTGAAATAGTCAATAGCGACCAGTATGAATCGATGCCCATTAGAAGCTTTTGGTTCTATTGGACCGATTACATCCATGCCCCAAGCAACGAATGGCCAAGGAGCAAACATAGGATGCAGCTCTGAAGGTGGCGAGTGAATCAAATCACCATGAATTTGACACTGATGACACTTGCGAAC
This sequence comes from Capsicum pubescens, assembly GCA_030864215.1. Classification (NCBI taxonomy): domain Eukaryota; kingdom Viridiplantae; phylum Streptophyta; class Magnoliopsida; order Solanales; family Solanaceae; genus Capsicum; species Capsicum pubescens. The sequence goes on along the minus strand of CM061542.1, from coordinate 56,041,346 downwards.
AAAGCAAAAGCAATCTCGCTCCATAGTTAACCAATAATATTCTTCCTGCATGATCTTCTTCGCTAAAACATAGCCATTCATATGCGAACAACATACCCCCGAATGTACCTCATTCATGATTCTTTCAGCTTCCTGAATATTAACACATCTCAACAAATTCAAGTTTGGGGTTCGTTTGTACAGAATCTCCCCACTCAAGAAGAAACTTTTAGCAAGTCGCCTAATAGTCTTTTTTTTATCTGCATTGGCGTGTATTGGATATTCTTTTGACTTTAGGAAGCGTTTGATATCATAGTACTAGGGTTCATTATCTGGTTCTGCATCATCTATATTGCAATAACCATGTTGATCTCGTATCTGTATCTCTAATGGGTCGATATGCGTATTTCCTGGGTATGGGAGCATAGAAGCTAGGGTACCCAGGGCATCAGCCAACTCATTATGGGATCTGGGAATATATCTAAACTCGATAGACTTGAACCTTTTGCTAAGGTCCTCTAAGAACTGTTTGTATGGAATGAGCTTGATATCTCTCGTTTCCCATTCACCTTGAATTTGTCGAATGAGTAATTCGGAATCTGCCAACACCACTAGCTTGTGTACATCCAGATTTATTGCCATATTTAACCCCATGATGCAAGCTTCATATTCTGTTGTGTTATTAGTACAAAAGAAACGAAGTCGTGCTGTGGCGGGATGATGATGCCCGGTTGGTGAGACAAGAACCTCCCCAATTCCTACTCCTTTGACATTGACTGCCCCATCAAAATATAATTTCCACGCATACATATCATCTTGAACTTCTTCCTCAATTGAATTAATCTCTTCATCAGGAAAGTAAGTTCGGAAAGGCTCATAATCATTGTCAACTGGGTTCTCTGCCAAATGATCGGCCAATGCTTGTGCTTTCATAGCGGTACGAGTAACATACACAATGTCGAATTCTATAAGTAAAATCTGCCACTTCGCCAATCTGCCTGTGGGCATAGGTTTTTGAAAAATATACTTTAAAGGATCCATTCGAGATATGAGGTAGGTTGTGTAGGACGAAAGATAGTGCTTCAACTTCTGAGCAATCCAAGTTAGGGCGCAATATGTCTTTTCTAAAAGAGTATATTTTACCTCATAACTCGTGAACTTTTTGCTCAAATAATAGATTGCTTGTTCCTTTTTGCCTGTGATATCATGCTGTCCTAAAACACAACCAAAAGAATTGTCCATCACTGACAGATATAGAAATAAAGGCCTCCCAGGTTCTGGTGGGACCAGTACTGGAGGATTTGCCAAATATTCTTTAATCTTTTCAAATGATTCTTGACATTCGTCTGTCCATTGGATAGCAGCATCCTTTTTCAACAACTTAAATATCGGTTCACATGTAGTGCTGAGCTGAGCGATGAATCTTCTTATATAATTCAGCCTTCCAAGAAAACTCATGACCTCAGTTTTATTCTTTGGAGGTGGCAATTCTCGAATGGATTTTACCTTGGAAGGGTCCAATTCAATGCCTCTATGGCTAACTATGAAACCCAAAAGTTTTTCGGATGGAACTCCAAATGCACACTTGGCTGGATTGAGCTTAAGATTATACTTTCGTAATCTTTCAAAGAATTTCCTCAAGTCATATACATGATCGACTTGTGTCTTGGACTTGATAATGACATCATCGACATATACTTCTATTTCATTGTGCATCATGTCATGAAAAATAGTAGTCATAGCTCTCATGTACGTAGCTCCTGCATTCTTTAAACCAAATGGCATGACCCTGTAGCAATAAGTACCCCACGGGGTGGTGAAAGCAGTCTTTTTTGCATCTGTTTCATCCATCAAGATCTGGTGATATCCGGCATAACAATCCACGAAAGATTGGATCTCATGTTTAGCACAATTATCAACAATGATATGAATATTGGGTAGCGAAAAGTTATCTTTAGGGCTTGCTTTGTTCAAATCCCTATAATCAACACAAACTCTGATTTTTCTATCTTTCTTCGGTATGGGCACCACATTAGCCAACCATGTGGTGTACTGAGAGACCCTGATCACGTTCACATTCAATTGCTTCATGATTTCCTCTTTGATTTTATTGCTCACGTCAGTTTTAAACTTTCTTTGCTTTTGCTGGACCAGTGAAAAATCAGGGTATGTAGGCAGTTTGTGGACTACCAAATCAGTGCTTAGACCCGGCGTATCATCATAAGACCAAGCAAAAACATCCTTATACTCGAACAAAATCAGAACAGTGTTATTCCTGATATTCTAATCCGCATGAATACTTATTTTTATTTCTCTAACCTCCTCACCAGTTCCCAAATTTATTATCTCAGTGTCATTTAAATTGGGTTTAGGCTTATCCTCAAATTGATCCAATCCTTCTTTGACTTCCTTATAAGCTTCATCTTCATCGTATTCATCTACCGTTTGGTTTGTTGATTCTAGATTAGACAACTTCTTAGGATCTAAATGTGAACTCCGTGTGCATGCCATGTTATCATAGCCAGTATTAACATAACTGAAATAAGATAAAAATGAAAATTAAAAGAGGGAAGAAAAGATAAATTTACTAGAAAACTTGAATTTTATTTCATTGAATCGGAAAGGATATGAGGGTTAACATGAAAGCAGAGCAACTAAACTATGTGGACTACAACCCTGAGAATAGTCCAAAATACAAAAGAAAGAAAAACAAAACAACAAAATAAACTACCAAGACTCCTTCCTTGTGGGGAGAAGAGTGGCTTCCCAGTTAGTGAGCTTGATATTTTGCCCGACGAACTGCACATCTGCATGGCTAGGGCCTTCACCCATCTGAACCATGCTTATTTCATAAAACATTTCCTTAAGACCTTGACTTATTTCATCCACATCCTTGTTAGCATATGGGTCTTGATTTTCTTCCTTTTGAGCTTTCGTGAAAGATTGGCTAATGTGTGGAACCGGATTTGTCAATTTCAAAGCCTTCTTCTTCTGGTCTTTCGCCCATTTTCTATCTGTTTCGGTAGGCTTAAATCCTAAGCCAAAGATGTTGTGGCTACCACATGGATCTACAGGGTTTATAATTCCTTGCAGCAAAACCCCTAATCCTTTTCCCACTTCATAACCATTTTGTAGCATTTGGCTAGCCACCATGATTGAAGTAGAAGAGAGATGAGGCCCCGAAATCGGCATGCCTTCCACGACTTGATCAGCTGTCACAATTTCAAAGGCTTGATAAATGGAAGATTCACAACCCCCTTTTGCTTCGATACAAGGTACAGAAGGATCTCGATGTATGGGAAGGTCATCCTCTCCATGTACAATGATTTCCTGATTGTCGTGTTCAAACTTAACTACTTGATGCAAAGTAGAAGGTATGGCTCTGGCCATATGGATCCATGGTCTTCCTAAAAGTAGGTTGTAGGAAGTATCCATGTCTATTACTTGAAAGGTGATCACAAACTCAACTGGTCCAATAACCAAAGCAAGATCTATCCCACCAATGGTGTCTCGTTTTGCACCATCAAAAGCCCGAACACATACATTATTGGATCGAATCCTATCTGGGCTGATTTTTAATTTTTACAAAGTAGAGAGAGGACAGATATCTACTCCTGAACCTCCATCGATCATTACCCCTTTTATGTAATATCCTTCGCATTTGATAGTCAGATGCAAAGCCTTGTTGTGACCAGAACCTTCTGTGGGTAACTCATCATCAGTGAAAGTGATTCTATTTTCTTCAAATATTCTACGAACCATCCTTTCTATTTGACAGACCGTAGTTTCCTTCGGGACGTATGCTTCATTCAACAACTTAATCAATGTCTGATAATGTTCTTTAGAATGTAGCAGCAGGGATAATAATGAGATTTGAGCTGAGGTTTTCCTCAATTGATCAACAATGGAATAGTCTTGGGTTTTCATTTTCTTCAGAAATTCCTCAGCCTCTTCGTCTGTGATAGTTTTTTTCATTGGCCCTTGACTATCTTTAAACTGTTTTGGTCTCCTTAATTATTCTGGAGCATAGCATCTTCCTGATTGAGTCAAACCCCCTGTTTCGTTTGTTTCTTCCATGACCTCTTTTCCTTTGTACATCATCGTGGTTTTGTTGTAGTTCCATGGGATGGTTTTCAAGTTTGTCTTTGGGAGCTGTGCTACGTGTCTTATGACAATTGGCTCTGTTATCTTTCTCATGTTGTTGCGTTGTTGGTCGAACCATGCGGGGCCACTCGAAACATATACTTTTGGCCCATCTTGTGCTATTCCCTTTAGCTTTGCAGGAATATACAATACCATCTTTTCTGAATCTCGGGGTCTTATAATGGAACTCGCTCCTTTCACGATCAGTGGTTCTCTTTGCATAGACTTCAGTGTTTCACCCGGGTTCTCCTTCAAGGTGCCTATTTCCATCACTACTTGGCTTGTTGGCCTGTAGTCTCTATCGTCAAAAATCATCCCCACGATGTGTGTGTTACTGTGATTAGGAAGTGGATTGTCGGTGACATTCGGTGCTTCTTCTTTTTGTATTACGATTGCCTTGCCTTCGATTAACTTTTCAATGGCTCTCTTCAGATTCCAACAATTTTTGGTACTGTGACCTTGGACATTTGAATGGTACTCACACCTTACATTAGGATCAAACCAACTTGCATTCGGATCCACTTTGAAGGGCAAAACAGGTTCAATCCATCCTAATTTGACCAATCTCCGCAACAGGCTCGTATACGATTCTCCAATTGGGGTGAAGTTTTCCCTTGGACTCTATTCTCTTGTATAGTCTGCCTGAACATATGGATTACGAAGGGCTTGGAAATTTGGCTGCTGCGGACGAAAACCTTGTGGCGCAGGTGCCCGCCATTGTGGACGCTGAGGAGTTCGGGCATACGCTTGAGCATTAAGAACAACAGATTGAGGTGTATAATAATGTTGAGGAGGGTTGGGTTGCCCCTGTTGGACATGAACGTAAGGGGAGTTCCGTCCCCTTTGGGCATTGCCCGATCCTGATGCCATCATGGATCCTTCCTCCTTCTTTTTTCGATTTTCGAAACCACCTGATCCACTCTGAATGGCTTGTGTAGTGGCCTTGAGGGCGGTTTGTCTCACGATTTTTCCTGATTTGATGCCATTCTCTACCATTTCCCCAATTTTTATTGCTTCGGCGAAAGGTTTACCAACCGCGGCTAGTAAATGATGAAAATAATCGGACTCTTGAGTTTGGAAAAAAACGTCAATCAATTCTTGGTCCTTCAGTGGTGGTTTGACCCTAGATGCCTGTTCTCTCCATTTTATGGCAAACTCTCAAAAACTTTCAGATGGTTTTTTCTTCATATTAGCGAGAGAAGTGCGATCAGGGACAATATCGAGATTGTATTGAAATTGTTGTACAAAATCTTGAGCCATATCATCCCAAACGTGCAAATGGGAGATGTCTTGATCGATAAACCATTCGGAGGCTATTCCCGTCAGACTTTCTCCGAAATAGGCCATAAGCAGCTCCTCTTTCCCTCCTGCTCCTCTGAGTTGATTGCAATACCTTTTTAAGTGGGCCACTGGGTCACCATGACCACTATATTTGTCGAATTTTGGGGTCTTGAACCCTATTGGCAAATGAACATTAGGGAACATACACAGGTCTTTGAAAGAGACGCTTTTGTGTCCTCCCAATCCTTGTATATTTCTCATACTCTGCTCCAGACTCCTCACTTTTATAGCTATCTCTTCTCGTTCTTCATTCATAATAGCCTTCTCAATCACGATATGAGACTCAGGATGATGAGTGGGCTGATACGAATTTACTAGTTTGAATGCCAATTCAGGAGGATAGACTTCATCATGATTTAGCTCGTTGATAGGCTTCTGTATCATTGCTGGAGGATTTATATTAGTTGGCACGGACGGAATAAAAAGCGGGTTGTTCGTGAATGATGGATTTAGAGGACGCATGGTGGATGTGCCAGCAACGCTAGACACATTAGCGTATGGACCAAATCCAGGCGGATAAAGTGGATCATCAACTTGGGCTTGAGTGGAACCGGGATGATTTACATCTAAAAGACCAGGAATCGAGGAAGGTGGGGCTTGTCCATTCGCCCAGGCCTGATACATTTCCACAATTTGTTGCTTCAATAACCTATTCTCCTCCAAAGATGTGAACTCTTGTGGAACTAACTGATCTCGACCTTCTTCATTATCAGATTTTGTTCCATCTTTTCGAGTCATCTTCCTTTTTCCTTTATACCTTGTGTTGTACGGGTGAGAGGCCAGCTTAAACACAACCAACCACCTTACTCTCTCTCTCTTTCTTATGAAACAGAAACAAATATGTTAGGATTTAGGGCTTTAAAAATATTGATATATTCATAACAAACTCAAATGCCATGCACCTAAGTAATTTCCTTCCTGAAATGGACTTAGGAAAACCCTCTTGTTTCATCCCGGCTTTGGTGAATTAATTTTTTTACCCTCATTATTTAACGCCAAAATCTTAAAATTATTACTTGAAACTTGAAAAAATATTTGATCGCACCCGCCGAGGGTTGCCTACGTATCATGTTTTACATGAATCAGATCATCACGTAGTTCATGGATATAGTAAATATATATATTCAGAAATAAAGAGACTAAAAACTTGAAACAAATGCGAAATTTCCCATACAGTTCCAACTGTTCTTAAAACAAAGCTTTAATGAAAGGAAACTAAAATTATCTAAAACTAGAACAGACTCGGAATACTGGCGAAATACTAAAACCCTATAAAGAAACTAACTCTAAGAAAACAAAGACTTTAATAATTATCATCAAGATGCCTTCCAAAGATGTCTTGCAACTTAATCCTCCCTCAGACTTGAGTAGATCCTGGATAATGCTTTTGGCAGATGTGGAGCAAGAGCACGTGCCTGACGGCCCAGATTTTCATCACCTTGGTGAAGATATTTAGCATAAACATTAATCAAGGTTTCACTGAGCTGAAGTACTTCTCCCCTAGACTCGATCATACTCTCATGACAGTTTTGCACCCAATGCTGCGTAGTGCGGACGGTATGCTTTAGGTCTTCTTCTCGTTCATGAAGGTCATCGATCTGATAGTGAAGCGCCTGTCGTTCGGTCATCCACTGGTTTTTCTCAACTTCAACTTCCTTCTGAAAAGTCGTGAAGCGCCTCGCTATTTCTCTTTCCCGTTCCATGGAAGCTTTTAGCTGAGCCCGAAGCTTCGACTGTGTACTTGTCAGCAAGGCCTTCTATTTCTCAAAATCACTCGATTGCTGCTCCATAGCACCGGTGGCAATATCCAGGTCTTCTTGTAGGGCATGCATGGCGACACGGTTCTCTCTCTCAATCTCCTTACGAGCCGACCTAATTCTGGCCTCAAATCTCGCCTCATGGTGAACCAATTCTTCTCTAGCCCTTTCCAAATCATTATTTAAGACGTGCAGAGTAGACTGATAGTTCTCTTCTACCTCTCGTCGAGCCTGCTTAATTCTGACTTCGATCTCCGCTTCTCGATCCACTGGCTCTCTGGCTGACCTTTCTGGCATAGCTTTAGGAAGAGGCTGGTCATAAAACCATGGCAGATACCAATAGTCTACCTCGCCCTTGTCGCGGTCTTCCACCATGTGATCAAAACCTGAAAGTACACATCCTCCCTAAATCTTAAGTATCTCAGTCTTTCTTAGAGGGATATCAGGGAGGAATTCGTACATGAACTCTTTCATATTCTCGACTGGCGGTATATGCTGACGTCGATCGAATTGTCGCATGACTCTTAGTGGCACGTAGGGCTGAACACCTCGGAGACCCATTAAGATGATGAAAGGTCGGAAAGTAGACATATATATCACCTCTTTTGAGGGGAACCAATGATAATTCCACACTATCTTGTACGCCGTCAACCCCTCCAAGTACTCCTTCCAAGCTCTTATTCCTTTGGGAAAGTTTTGGTCCTCCATCCTCTTCTCATGGCCATTGATATAATCATTCCACTCGACTAAAAAATCCACAATAAATGAATGACAACGAACATGCTCGAGCATCCATAACTTCAATAGAATGTTACATCCTTCAAAATAGTCCGCCCCATTTTTGCACATCGTTAGGGCCCGATAAATGTCTGCCAAAATCATGGGCACGAGGGTGACCTTAGGATTCTTCTCGAAAGCGGTAATAAACACAGCCATATTGGTGTTGATTTTTCCTCCTCTCTTCGGAAATACCATGATTCCCAAAAAAAACCACTATGAATGCTTCAGAACTGTGTTTTTCCCAGGTTCGGTAGCACCCCCCGTTGTTAAGTTCTGATCTAAACAATTCGAATCCCCTTTCCTGACCATATCTTTCGTACAAAAATTCTAGACGAACCCATCCATTTTCTAGGCAGCCTCCTATGTTTTTCCCTTTTATGTGCAATAGCTCGAAAAATCTTTCGGAAGTGACATGCTTCGGTATCATGGGTTCTCCTCGGTAAAGGTTCTTTCCCTTTCCAATAAATGCTCCTATTTCCTCCAGTGTGGGAGTGAGCTCAAAGTCGGAGAATCGGAATATGTTGTTTGAAGGATACCAAAACTGTACCAAAGATTCTATCACGTCTCTTCGTGGTTCAACACTCAACAGACTCCTTAAAAATCCCAAGTGTTTATATACTTCTCCCTGTCTATAGTCAGTCATATTGTTATACCATATCTGCAATAGCTTTGGAACTTTATCCAACACCATGAAATGGGGTACTTCATCATCCCTCGGCCTCTTGTCACTCCTTCCGAATGAGTTCATATTGCCCTATAGGATAATGATGGAAAATAAGAATTCTATTTTAAACATCCCAAAGCAAGACAAAAATAATTTTCGAAAGAAGTTGACGGAACGACATGGAATAAGATTTCAAAATGAGCATGAGAAAATAATAACTGACAAAACAGGAAGTATCCAAGTCTTCTAAAACATCCTAGAGTAGAGACAATAATTTGATGACGTTTGAACCAGACACATCAGAAATAATTAAATTATTAAAACAAAATAGTGGACTAAATTATTTGACAAAATTTTAATTGTGTTTGACAAAAATGGGCTCTATGATATTCCTAAGAGATTTTAAAACCAAAGAAGATGGACATAACGAGACCACGACGTTAAAACCACTTAATCTTTTCAGAAAAGTTCTATGTAAAAATATTATGTATTTTCTAAAATAAACCCTTAAAATTTTTTATGTAACCCTTTTTCAGATCAATTAATTCACTTAAAAGTCGTTCCACATTCGATATGACATTTTCTATAATGCAACAAGTAGCACATAAAATGTACATGATGGTCTCAAAAGGTGGAACTTGACCTAGACGGACCCGACCCCCGGGTCGAGCCCCACTAAGTCAAAATTGCACGTGATACCAATAAAACGCAGTCTATTAGGGATAGCCATGTCTAAGTTCCAGTTATGCTAGGTTCAACCTGGTGAAGTTAGGTCTCTAGACTGGCGGTAAAACGAGCAGACAACTCGAGTCGGCAAGGGTCAGCTTTACCGGTAGCAGGGCTTTCCGGCCTCACTGTTGGTCCCTTTCCGTCATAAATTATGGGTGACTAAAGAATCCTTCCCAGGAGCGTTGCCGCATCTCTGGTATCTCAAGTTCGGGAGTGAATACCGCATCTCCAAATATACAGTATCTCAGAAGACTTAGATGGGTGCGCTAGAGAAGACAGTTTATATTGCAATTCAAACAATATCAAAGTGATAAACATGTAGGCAAAGAACACATTTAGGCCAACAATATACACTATCAAAATTAAATAAAGCCAAACTAGTCAATATAAAAGCTCGAATTCTGGTTATGTCCCCAGTGAAGTCGCCATCTGTCACACCCCTGTTTTTCACCGCATCCGACCCCGCTAGGGAGTTGGTTTTAGAGAAAATGTTTTTTTCCAATTAAAGTGACGTTTTGAAAAGGGATTATTCAATTTACAGAGTCGCCACTTGGAATTGAGTTTGGGTGTTCCAAGTCACCTTATTGAATCCTTATTCAAAAGGAAATGACTCTTAATTTTTGGTCTGCGAACTAGAAATCCGGATAAGGAATTCTGTTGACCGAGGAGAAGGTGTTAGGCACCCCTCGAGTCCCGTGGTTCTAGCACGGTCGCTTTAATGACTTATGTCTGGCTTAAATTAATCTTTTGGATATATAATTAATAGTTGCTGGCCCTGAAGTTATTTACCTTCCGCCTTTAATTTATTTAAAATTATTTACTTATATTAATGTGTGGCTTGCCAGTAGCAATACTTTCTGGTCATACCACAAGTTTTGATACATTTCTCGTGCCTTTGAGACATTTATGGATCGTTTCCATTTTTTCAATTTAAATAAGCGCATAACATGTTTAGAATCTACCCAACCCAATTCAATCGGCTTCAAATGGTAGCTTAATTTTATTGTAACAAATGGTCGGTAACAGGGCTTTCCAACTCCATCGTTAGTTACCACTTGTATATTAAATTCTAAATTTTGTAAAGATCAAGAACGTAAATCATTCTTTTTCAAGTTCGCTCACTTAAAAATGAGTTTTCCCTCTCTTTTATTTTACTATTGTAAAATTATTGTAATAAGGTTTGGAAAAGTGTGCTTTCCATTTTGGCTCCATCAGCCCCTTTTTAATTAATTAAACCCTTAGAAATTAATGCAGGCTGGAAACGTTTTTGGAACGTAAAGATAAGAGATATCGAACTAAGAATTGATGCAACAACTATGACAAAACCTCATAGTGTCGAACTAACAATTACAGATACTACAAAATAGAATGTACAATCCCCCCAATAAAAACAATTTAAACAAATACTCCAACAAACTACGTGTAAGGCTTTGAGAAGCATACAATTTATTATAATATATCATTTGTAGTGTTTAAATTATTCTATTCCTATAAACTTAAGCACTATATGCCATAACCCCCACATATTTCCTTAATCTCTATATTTAAACTACTAAACAAGTGATTTTATGATTTAGGAGTGACGGTTAAATCAAGAATTAGAGAGGAAAATGACCGAACAAAATATTAATCTATAATACCTTTTTATCTAAAAAAAATTACTTATAATAACGGACATGAAATAAATTAATCGTCATTCGAACACAGAAAATACTAACGTGTGAAATCCACTATTTACCAAAACATTTAAACCCATTTGTACAATTTCTTAGCCAATACATGAAAAAGAAAACAACAAAGGCTCTAATGTATAAAAAAACTTATTTTAGAACGCAAAGGAAAATTCACGAACCGTACTTTGTTAACTGATTCTGACTTTGAAAATTTAACGTTGCTACTAATTGGATCATACTTATAAGTACCTAAATATAAATAAAGAAAATTTAATGGTGATTTAAGCATGGGAGCATTTTTTAAAGACTACATGATTAGAAATTCTCATTTATCAAAAATGGAACCAAACAAATATAAGTCATGTTAACTGTTCCTCTTGTTTTCCCTTTTCTTCTTCTTTTTTTTTTTTTTTTGCATGCGCGCATATAGGTCTAAGATTCTAGTTACAACGCAATTGTACTAATCGCATGTCAACCGAATACAACGTTACATCTTTTAACGCTAATGAATCTAACGACTATCTCATTTAGAATTCAATCAAATTTAAATTAGTTAACGTTGCTTCGGAATAACAACTAGTTATAAATGGCAACATAAAGTAAACTATATAAAAATAATGAATTATGCATGACGAACAATAGAAAAAGTCATGGAAATTATAACTTTATTCACACTCCAATTCGCATAACAAACTTATAGAATAAATCGTATGAATTCGATGAGAACCTGTATGACGAATTGAAGCGGGTAAAGAAATAGAACGCCATCACCGAAAACTCAATCGAGACCCCAACTTTTCTGTTCTGTCGCGGGTGTTTCTTCTTCTTCTTTTCTCTTTGTTTTCTTATTTTTCTTTTTGTCCGTTCAATCTCTCTGTCATTTTTTTTCCTCCCCTTTAATCTTCTCACTTTCTTTTTGCTTTGGTTTTTTTCTTCTGTTTCTTTTCTCTATGTTGTCTTCTCCCCCCTTTATTCAAGTGTCCGTGTGTGTTATATTGCGGTGTGTGTGTGTGTATCGTGTGTGGTAATAGTGGGGAACGTGGGAATGGAGGTGTAGGGCAATTGGAAAACGTGGGAGTTGGGTAGATTTTAGGATTTGACTTTATCTTCTTTTTTTCTTTTCCTTTTATTTATTTATTTATTTTTAAGTAATAATTTAAATAAAATAAAAATGATAAAATTTATTTAAAACTAATAAAATACGAATAAGTTAAGTAGTTAATCTTAGAAATATGACTAAGGAAATATTAATATCACTAGATTATTTATTTAAAATTTAAAAGAAGAAAACAAATATATTTTTTGAAAATTCTTTTTTTTTATTAAATAAATAAGTAATAAAAATAAATAAATAAAAAACTTATTTTAATATGAATTTATTTTTTTGTAGTTTCCAAACTTTAAAAGCAATCTTGTAAAAATAAGATAAAAATTAAATATATATATTAAATACTAAATGACGTAAAACATTCAGTTTGGTCAAAAATTAGGTGTTTACACCATATATTGTTGACACCTAATTTTCTTTTACCCTCCGCAACTAAGTTTAGTCACGAGTTTATTTAAATTTTAAATAAATTCACAACATTTATTTTATCCTTATAAAAGTTTTTCAAAGTATTTATTTAGGTAAGTTTGTCATTTTAAGTGACGATTATATATTATCGTATTCAATTATACGAAATCTTATAATTTTGCTACTTAAATATTCATTTTAGAAAATATCAAATTTTACACAAAGCTTATCTTGAAAATAAATTATAATGATCAAAATCTTGATTTATTCTAAAAATAATTTATTTGGAGAGATATTTGTTTGATTTTATGAAATCAAGAAACTTGGGATTGAATTAGTTGTTAATTTATTTCAAATGTTGTTTTGATATAGTCAATTTATTTAATTGGGCCCTAATTAGAATCAATTCGGCCATGATTGCAATGAAAATGATCATTTGAATTTTATTTAGGTTAAAATTTAAATTTTAACCATTGACTATTTAATAAATAGCCCAAGTCAGTTTAGCCCCATTCTATTTAATAATTTACAGTCAATTTTGGACCAATTGCAACAATACCCAACTAACCCCCAAACACATCACAAACCAGTCTACTTGATTAAACCAATACCCCAGCCCATTAAGAACTATAACCCGGCCCATTTGTCCTTTTCCTTTCTCTATATAAAACCATCAAAAGCAACATACAGCTGCAAAACAAGAGTACAAGACTAGTACGCACAAAAGCAACAGTTTTCATACAATTCCAACACCAATCCAACTTTAAATCCAAACCCATCTTCACCAAACCATCTTTCAACATAACAACAGTAACTTCAACGACAAACCTCCCCAAATCACGAAAAATCTCTCCTTTCATTTATTTCTGCAGTTTTCAAACCTCGAGCCTTGGTTGTTGACTTATAATTTCTCTATTTTCATGCAAAATTTGATCTGAATCAGGTAATAAATTCAAATTCATCTCGATATTAGGTTTTCTTCTTGAATTACGGTTTCAAATCCGGATGTTAAAGTTTGGATTTAGCCTATAAATAAGGTGTTCTTCAACCCTAGAAAGGGAAGCATTGAAGAAAGAAAAAAAAGCTTTAGAGGTCGAAAATTGAAAGAAAAAGAGTGAAAAACTAGTGCTAAAAAAGTGAAAGTAGAGAAAATTAGATCACATACATTCGAAATACTTAGAGTTGAATCTGCTATTGAAGAATCCTTGTCGTCGCCCTAGTTTTCCTGCCCCAAAAAACTTGCAAAATTTCTCTTTACGCATCACTTTCTTCATCTCTTTCTGTTTTACTGTTTGAGTTTGGTAGATTGTTGTTTTGTTCAATGCGTGTTCATTTTGGTTTGTTGTGTTGGTTTATTATAGTTGATTGTTGTGGTGAAATAGGTTGTTGATGTTAAAAGGAGTGTCTTGCAGCAAATCTAGATTAGTGAGAATGTAAATGTTTTTACTTTTTCGCTCCGTTAATAGCTAGATAAGTTGTTAATGAGGTGATTGATGTTTTGTTGACTACTTAGTGCTTTGTTGATGTGCTGCGCGGTCTGCTCAAAGAATTGTATTAGTGATGTGTAAAGAATTTCGAGTAGAAAGCAGTGATCTTTTTGATCTGGATTGATTTTCATTCCCCTTTAGGATAAAAATATCAGCGTTACATTTCTTGGCCGAGAGTGAAATGAATTACTTGAGTTGATGATACTTCAACATTCTATCTTATATTGCCATACGACATGTTATTCGGGTCTTTTAATATTCTTTAACGCCTTTTTTCCAACATTATGTGGTAATGTTTTACTCTCTCTCTCTCCCTCTCTCTCGCCGATCACTCTTCACTTTGATGCCTAAAGTCATTATTTTTGAAGAGAAGATTGATCAATTTCTAGTTTGTCAAAAAATTCAATTCTTTCGATAGTATTAAAAATGTTAGAATCGTGTTCAAGTAACAAATCATTGCTATCCAGATTTTGAAGTCAATTTTTTGTCTGATTGTTAATGGATAGGTTTCTATTTGTGCAAAGTTTCTTTAACCTTTAATGGGATTATGGATCTTAAGGCAAAAGTACATGTAGCTATTTTTTTCAGTTTCTAGAAATTGTGCTTTCAATTGTTATTGGGTCGTTTTTCTTTCAAGTTTATTCAAAAGTACTTTCAAAAATCTTTTTTTTTTTAATTTCAGGTAAAAGAATTTGATATTTCTTATAGTATTTTTAATGAACCTGATATTGGAGTAAGCTTATGAGTACTCTATTTGTAGTTGGTAATATGCTTTGCTTATACAATGTTCATCTCGCACTTTTATTTGTATTGTTAATTGTTTTTACTCCAAAACTTGTGTATCGTGTAGCAAAATTTAGTAGCAATTTGATTAGGAAATGGATTTTTAGTCAGCTGTTTATAAACATTATTTCTTAAAAGTATTTTTATTTGCTTGTATTTCCTCTTGTTTATCTATGAAATATGTGTCTTGGCTTGTGAAATGAATACAGTAACAGAACATCCTCTTTTGCTATTAACAAAAGAATTGAGAGTTCCCGTTTCTTTGAAAATAAAAGTATACTCTTGCTTTCTGATTGGTGTTTATGATTCTTCATTTTATGAGCAATTTACATCGTTCGAAAGAAAAGTTTGGTTAAAACAACCCCAACAAGAAAGGGGTAGTGTCAAATCTATTCTTGTGGTTTGGTATCCAAGTCGTGTGTATATATACGCCGAATAGTGAATGTTAAAAGATAAAAGCTAAATTTGTATAGAATTAATATAAGAGGTGGATTGCATTGAATTTTTTTCTTGGTAAAAAAAAATTACATATGGGTGTTCTAAATGTGTATGATCGTGAAGTATGTTCCCCCGAAAAGTAAGTTGATCACTGTTTTAAGCAAATAACGAATTAGAAGCTTTTCCAAATATTTTTCTAAACTAAAGCGTAAGGACTATCTTCGGATAGACTATGAGGGGTGCCTAACACCTTCCCCTCGAGTAACTAAAACCCTTACTCAGACTCTCAAATGTTTTCGATAGACTTAAACAGAGTTTTGCAATAAAAAAGGTTTTTTCTAATTTTCCTAAAAAGTTAGGTGGCGACTCTAAAAATAAATTTTCAAATCCCAAGAGTCATTAAACGCCCCCATACATCGCGTATTATTTTGACCGGTTCGAAATAGGGCTCGACAATGATCTCTCACTAGAAAATTACAATTGTGAACTGAAACTTTTGCGCGACGCGCTGAAATCGCGATGGCACATTGAAAATTGACAATTGCCATTTGGACTGCCTCCGCGACACAGTGATGCACCATTTGACACGCTGTCTTACTAAAATGCCATAACTTCTCACTGGATATTAGATTTGGGCGAAATTTATATCGTTGGGAAGTTGACTGAATTTCCTATGCAATGGTAAGTCTAAAACTGAAAAATTCTGAGTATTTTAAAATAATTATATAGAAGTACTCATGTACTGAGAGTTAAACTGAGCTAGAAAAATACGGGATATTACAATAATAATTTATTTTTTCGGCGGCTGAAGATTTCTCCCAGTGATAATCCCTAGCTTATTTCTAGCTGAAAGAGCCACAAGTATATTTCTCCTCCAAGAAACGAATCCATTACCTTTAAAAGAAGGAGACTAGAGGATTATTAGGATTATCAGATGGATGAATGTAAAACGGATGAGAGGGGTCGATAGAAAAAGGTGTGAATCCGTTAGAAGAAGAAGTAGTGGTATTAACCGCCATAATATCCAACTAAACTTAACCAAAAGCAGTATTTAGGTCCCAACAAACCAAAACACGGCAGTAAGAACTATCAAATATCAGGGGATAGAGAGTATTACCGTTCTTCAATAGTTTGAAAAAGCAAAAGCCCTGTTTAACAAAACTCATCAAAAGGACTAGAAGTGCAATGAAAAAACAAAAAATACACTGGAATATCAAAAATCGCTGGAGAAAACCGTCAGAGAAACACCTCAAGGGTAGGATCGGAAGGTAGCTGAGAGCGACAGCTATGCAATTCCGTTCTCTGATACCATGTTAGATTTCAAAATCGCCTGAATCGCCATTGATTTGTGAGATTAAAAACCCTAATCTAAAATGAGATTAGAGAAAGGGAAAGTGAAGAAGATATTTTTATTTCTCTGTCTTCTAGAAGTTTTCTAATGTATAAAATCAGTAACCAAAATATAAAGTGGATCAATATACAACTGGGCTTTTATTATTCCAGTTGGGCCAGTGCTAGGCGTCCCAGTGTCAATGTTAACATATACACCTTTATATCCTAAATTTTGAACGTAAACTTAGAATTCAGGACACGCAGTGGCGGATCTAGAAATTTTCTTCAGGAGTCGAAAAAATATAAATATAAATATGTGAATACGTCAACAAAATATAATTTCAAGGGATGTAACAGTATATAGTCTATACATATAAAATACTTAAATTTAAATATGAGTGATTAATAAGTAAAGCAAGAAGTTAACCTTTTACAAAGTGTCAACCAGAACTAGAGAGCTGCGTAAATAAAAAATTAGTCCTATAAAATATATCAACTAGAACTACAGTGCAAAGTCAAAATTCCAAAAAGAAATCACTTTCAATACTTCTCAAGCACATTTACAATACCACTCAACGAGGTTTCATTGCTTGAAAAGACAAAATAATATCATCAGTTGAAACGTTATTAAACACATCTTTTTCAACAAAAGGAACATGAAACCACTCTTGAATTTGAGATTTCAGAAAAATATCTCTTCATTACTCTTGAATACAAAGCAACAATAAAAAAAAGAAAGAAGAAAGAAAAAAGGGTTTTAACTTTGGGTAAAGAACAAGAAAGTGATTTGGGGATTTAACTTTACGAATTCTCAAAACTCTATTGCAGTTGAGGTTTTTAATTTTGGAAGAATAAAAAAAGGGTTTTAAGTTTTTTTAGTTGATTTTATGTTTTAAATTATTTTAAAGTTTTTTATTTTTAACTCATACAGTAGCAGTTGGAACATTCGAACATGCATTTTTTTCTTTTTTTTATTATATCTACAGGGGCCAAAGGGGCAACCCAAGAAGTGGACTTAGAATCACTGAGCTATCCAACAACCTTGTTTCAGGTGGTTCAAAATTGAATATATGTACATAAATACTGATTTTCTACCTTATATATACAAGGTAATTTTTTACCGAGGGGGTTCGGGTGAACCCCTGACTACACCGTGGGTCCGCCCCTGAGGACACAATATCCTAATGTTTGAACTGCAATGTATGAACTTCATGACACATTGCATTAAAGTTTGAACTGCAAGGTTTGAATTTTATGACATAATGTCCTGAAATTTGAATTATGAAATTTTCGAACTGTTCTTCTAAGTTAAGTATTTAAAGATATACCTTGAATAAAATAATTTCATATCATTAGACTCTTTATCATCCGCGAGCATCCTCCACTATTTGCAATTTCTTTTTTAGGTATAATACTTCACGATAGTCCATCGGGTGAATTTAGTTATCCTTCTGATATTGAGGGCCTTTTCTATTTAAATTAAACTACCAGCACTTTGGCCAAATATTGCTTTATACATTTAGAATTTATTAGTCAAGTGTATATGCGTTGCACGTGTGTCTCATGTTAAGCCATAAATCAATATAATAAATATATAAAAAAATATATTTAATTAAGGAAATAGCAATTGACTTTAAAAATTAAAGATAAACAACTTTATGCATCATGCTAAGGCATGCTTGAATTATCGGTATTTTGATTGTTTACTACAATGTGAACTATCACATAACGGATGATAACAAAAATAATATCATAGTAATAGATCAGAAATTACAACAAAACAATATGATTAAATCTAACCTTTACACAAAAATTCCTCAAAGACCGATCAAACATTTATCTACCACCTGTAAACTACAACAAAACAATACAATATTCGAGATATTAGAATGAGACGATTAAACCCTAACCTTTTGTAAAAAAGTTCCTCAAAGTCTAACTGAACATTCATCTACCACCTGTATTACACAATAATCGAGATCTTATTAAACCTAACTTAACACAAAAAATTCTTTAAAGATGTGACCGAACATCCATCTACAATATAGACTTAAATAGAATAGAAATTACAACAAAATAATACGATAATTGAAATATTAGAATAATTAAAATATTAGAACAATACAATTAACTGTGACCTTTTGTGATTATTAGACAACCCCCTTAAAACTCATCTGGCGCACTAACAAAAATTTCCGAACAATAATATAGTATTAATATAAAAATAATAAGGACTCCCAAATATAGCACATGTCTTACACGTTCGAACAATAATATCATATAAAAATAATATTTCTTTTTTATTTTGTCAAAAATAGAACAGAGGCCCAATACTATCAAATTTTGAAGAAACAAAATTCTCGTGCTCTAGATTAATTTCCTTGTTTTAATTTATAAGAAAAAGTTGATTGTTAAATTTATTATTCTAATTTTGACGAAAATCATCATATTTTCTTTTTTCCTCTTATTTTATATTTAAGAATCCTTTCTCGAATACAAAAGAAGAAAAAAAACTACCAACAATAAGTCTCCATATATTTTAGAATTTTTTTATTTTAAATAATATTATAAATATAATAATGATATAATAATTGTAGGAAATAAGTGAAAAGGTAATTTTATCTATTGCAGAGATTTTTAATGAAGGACAAAAAATTCAAATCACTTTTCTAATGATTTTCATACTTTTAATATATTACAAGATTGCTCGCTAAGTATGTCAAAAGTGAATTCAAAATTTCAGGTTTTTAGATTTAAACACATTGCAAGTGTTGGATATTTCCTAGACAACAATCCTAAAATTGGCTCTCACCCTCCTTTCCTTGAAGGCATGAATTGTACGTTTTTCTCTTCAGAGTTGGTCTTTAAGTTGTTTTTAAAAGGGCTAATCTTTAATATTTGTTCTTTAGTGATTGAACTTTGTCTATTGAGCATAAATTTTTTAGAAATTGAAGTCAATTCCTGACATAACTTATGAGATTTTATAATATTAAGAAAAAAAATTTATACATCGAAAAGAAAAATTATTGAGACCAACACACAAGGAATAAAAGTGCAAATGGCCCCGGATGAATTAAGAGTATGTTTATTCCCTTATTCGTTTATTTATAAAATTTTGATGGGATATATATATATATATATATATATATATATATATATATATATATATATATATATATATATATATACTAGTCAAGTGTACATACTTTGCACGTGTGTCATGTTAATTAATACTAATAAAGTTATGAGAAGAAGCACGTGTCTCACATTAATTAATTCTAATAGAGTTATGATAAGAAATTAAAATTGTACAAAATTATACTGTATAAACATAATAGTAAATTACTTTCGTATAAATCAATATCATGGTCTTTGACTATATTAGCATTTTCATATCGTGTATTTAAATGAACACTTTTTAATTGATTAACTCAAAAATCTAACCGTTAAGACACACATTGATACGAAATATCTTATTGATTTGGTTATCGATTTAGTACAACAACAACATACCCAACATATACCCACCAAACGTTGGTTATCGATTTAATATGTTTAGAAATTTAAAACTAATAAAACAAATAGATAATGCATTATACCGAACTATAAATCAACCGATGGTGAAATATCTTAGAAAGGAGTAAAACTTGTGTCAACAAAAAAGAGAATCATCGTCCTTGTTATATAAATTTACATTTCTAGGTAAGATAAACATTTGATTTTTACTGCTACTTCATTCGGCGGCAACAAGTCCAATTAACACAGGAAATTATTAAAAGGAGATAAGCCATTGTCAATTGCTATTTTTGTATAATTCATATACAATCTTTAAACCTATCACTGATGATAATTAATGAAAGAATACGACTTCAATCATAATCAAAATAAGAAGAAAAGTATAGCAGAAGAAGTGACAACTTTTCTTTGGTAAAGTTTGATCAAAGCATTATTTAAATAAAATTGTAGAATTTTTTTATATATATAAAATAAAATTCTAATTGATTTAGAAGTCCAAAACATTTTCTTTAAAAAATAAATTATCTAAATATAATAGATTTTTACTTTTATTTCATAAACTATCTATCAATACTAAAATAATATGGATTCCAATATAAACTCACAATTTTTTTTATCTTTTTGTTTACTTTTTTTTTCAAGACGTGTTGCTTTTTTTTTTTTTTCCAACTTTATATGTTATCTTTTATTTAAATAAATGGCCCAAGAAAAAAAAAAGTAAAACTAACTGTATTTAAAAGGGATACTTATGATTAGCCATGTTTACACATATTTACTTTTTTTATTAAAAAGATATTACTTATCAAAAATATATACTTACTTTTCGTGAACAATGAATATAAAAGATTTAGTACATATAAGTTCTAAATATTAGTGTCATAATTAAATTTTTTATTTTAAATGCTTGAAATGTGTTCTGTTATATCTCAAGTCAATCAATAAAAAAATATAAAAAAATAAAATTATTAAAAAAATCAATTAACTTTAAAATAAATAAATTCATGAAAAGACTCTAACTTTGGCTTATATACAAAGAAAAACGAAAAAAACAGATAGTAAAAAAGAGGTATATCTAAATTTTGAATAAAAAGCATGCTTGTAAGTTGCAAAACATCATTTATTAGAGAAAATTATTTTAATTGACAATAGAAACTAAAATTACCTCTGTAAAGAGTGTTTGATCATATTTTGTATGTATGATAACAATTGGAACCTGTATCCAAAAATAATAAAAAAATTATTGAAGTATATGAATAAACATAATGATGATATGTTAAATCTCATGATTTATTTACAATTAAAATAATTTCATATAATCAAAAATTTAAAAGGAACTTCATATAACAAAGAAGGATAGAAAAACTTAAAGAATCCAAGAAGAAAACGTTAATTAATCATCAATCAAAATCAAAATCAAAACAAAACTAAGAATAAGAAGAAAATACGGAAGTAAAAGATATTTTCTAGTAAAATTTGATCAAATAACTACTTAAATAGAATTGTAGACATTCTCTTTTTATATAAGGTAAAATTCTATTTTATTTAGAAGTGTTAAATATTATGAATTTTTATGTAAATAAAAATATATTTTTTTCTTTACATGCATATGTTTTTTAAAAAAGTATATTTTGGTTCCTCAAATTTTTCCATTAATAAATTAAAATTTTTCATTAATAAATTGGTACCTTTTCTTTTCTGTCTTTTTCTTAACCATAATGTTTGATTCTTCTTACCAAAAAAGAAAATTAACGTTTGGTTCTTAATTTTCCTTTTTTCCTTTTCATGGAATTTTTTTTTCCTATAGGATTCCTAATTAAAAATTTGCCATATTACATTTAATTCCTTTTAATGAAGTGATTCTTTCTTATTTTTCTTTTTGTATCCTAAGTATTTGAATAATAATTTAATGATAATTATTTTAAAAAAAGTGAAAAGACGATTTAGTCTATTGCAGGGTGTTTTAATGAAGGGCAAAAAGTTCAAATCACTTTTCTAAAGGTCTTCACACTTTTAATATATTATAGATACTAGTCTAGGTTTACGTGCCTCATGCGTGTACTTTAATTTAGTGAGTTCAATTTTATGAAATTACTTAAAATATAAAAAAACATGACGGTATTTTTTTTTTTTTTTGTATTTTTTATTTGTTAGCATTTTACACTATTATCCAATTTTATGAAAAAATAGAAATTAACCAACCGAAAAGCATCTATATGTATATTAATTTAAACACAAGAAAGTTTACCAAAAAGAATATATTTTCTTTGGCTCTCTCTTGAGACATTCTTCTTCACCTCTTCTCTCTTTCTTTAATCCCCTCAATCTCTTCTTTCAACTTCTTCAATTTCATATCAACACAATAATCATTTTATTTGGATTTTTTAGGCTTGTCAGCTTCTTCGAAAGCTTCCTCAACTAATTTGTTTAACTCACTCAATCTCTCAACTTCATTGGTTGATGTATAGTTTTCAATATATTGAGAAGATTTCTCAAAAGATATTTTAGTCAATTAAAATTTATATTCAGAATTTTATAATAGCAGATAGATAGATTAGACTCGATTTACAATGAATAATGTATTTGATCCGCCTTCTAACTTAATTAGTGAGCCCAAAATTGAAAAAGTCGACTATAATCCTAAATTCATATGTTATCATTCAAACAAAAGTTATGTATATCAAGATTTAACACTTATTATCACCTTATATTTAGAACCCATAATCTTATATTTAGAACCGAACTAAAAAGTTTAATTAGACTCAAGTATAATACCAACGAAATAGTTAAATAACATAATCAAATGAAAGTCACAGTTAAACAAAGAAAAAAAGAGATAATCCTTTGATTTTTTGATCACTTCGTTCGATGGCGACATGCTTATTTTTGTCAATTTTCGATTAAAAATTTTTTACTCAAAGAAAAAACACGGGAAATTATCAAAAGAGAAGAAATCATTATCAGTTGTCATAAGTTATATATAATCTTTATAGTCATTAACTAAAGGAATAAAGAAAGACAAAGAAAATGATAATAATGAATAAACACACAAAAAATAAATAAAGAGAACTTGAATTAATAACGAAATAAGAAAAGAAAAGTAGAAGTAGAGCTATGTTTTTTGTAAATTTTGATCCAAAATATTATTTAAATAAAATTGTAGATTTTCTTTTTTTATATATATATAAGATAAAATTCTAATTGATTTAGAATTGTTAAATATTACAAATTCTTACTTAAATTAAATAGCCAAACCAAAAGAAGTTATAACTAAAATTAGTTGTAAACAAAATTACTACCCATAAGGACACATACGTAAAGGGAAAAAAAGAAGCTAAAATAGTACTACCAATTGATTAAGTTTTTAAAGATTTATTTAAGATACAATTTTTAATTGATTTAAAATTTCTAAATTTAGGTATATATTTCAAATAAGGAAAGGTTTAGAAACTATATTTTACTGAATTTTTAAGGTTTTAAATTTTTAAAAAAATAATAAAAAGGTGATTTTATCTATTGCAGAGTTAAGTGTTGTCCTAATTTATTAATAATAGAATTCCTACAATATTTCCATATACAAACTAATTCCTAATTGATTAATAATAGAATTCTCATAATTTTTTCATATATGAACTAAAAGACGAATTCCATATAATCTTTCCCTATATCAACTAAAAATCCTACTTATTTTTTGCATATATTTATTTTACTCAATATTTGATATTATTAATATAATAATTAATATAAAAAATAAGTGAAAAAATGATTTTGTCTAAATTAAAGTATATATATACACGTGGCATGATAACTGCAATTTAGCAATAATTAGTTAATTTCTTTTAAAAAATAATAATAATTAGTTATCCCTAACCTGCTTTCTTAGAGGGTGTTTTCCCATGATTTTTTTTTTTTTAAAAGAAAAATCCGGAGTTGAACTTGAGACAACACTTTTGGCCATAAAAAATTTACAAAAGAAACTTGAAATTCAACTTCAAGTTGGATTCCAAAATCCTTAGGAATTTGAAAAGTGACCAAAAGAAAGCTATTTTCAATTTAAATTGCTCACAAAAATTTAAAAATAACTTCAATTTATATTTATGAACAAATACAATTTCATTTTTAAATATCATATTTCACTTTAAAAACAAAAACTATTTTTTCAAATACTCGTAATTTTCATGGCCAAATGGCCACCTACACGTTGATCAAAGCAAAAATTACCTAAAATCACAATATAAATATATAAATTTTAAAAAATCTCCCCACTTCTAAAAGATTACCTTAACCCCAACATTTCCCAAATTTTCCTAATGATGAGATACAAGATAACCTTCATCTAAAAAGCCCCCTTTTATTCCCCTTTTAACCAAAAGTACTACACAGATCCTCTCAACAATGCAAAATCCGGAGCAAAATCTGACAATTTTAATTCCATCTTCTCTATCTAATTCGAAGAATTCAGTCAAGGTAATTCCCCCCCCCCCCATAAAATCAACTTCAATTTAATTAATATCTTTTTTGACGTTTCTTTTTTCAATTTTTTTTTTGACGCGAGTAAACCTATCTGAAATTTCAGTGTTTTGGTAGAGAGATTTATTCAGTTTCACTATTTTTATGCTTCATTGTTTGAATTATGAGCATGAATAGACATTTTGGACCTTCTTTTAATTTTGGAGTTTCTCAATTACAGAGTATCAAAGAAGGTCAAGAAGTTGGAAATTTCGTTTCGGGAGATTTTGAATCTGAAATTGATGATTTTCATAAAAATAGGTTAAAACATAGAAACGATCCCCAAATTATGAAGAAATTACGTCAAAAGCTTTCTAAGAAGGAGAAGAAAAAAGAAAGTGGGTCAAAGAAAAAGGGATCCGACAGTCCTGAAAGTAAAGCACGCGTCAAGAGAAGAAGAACCGTCGAGGAAATTTGTAGAGATGAGCTTCCTAAGGTAATTGCATGTACAAATTTGTTCAATAGTAGGCCGACATACATAGATTGTGATGAATGATGCGTTTGAAAAATCATTTTTTATTCATGTCTTTAGATACATTTTATGTTGACTAGTATCTGTGTGATGTTCATAATGATTTCAGCTGTATGTATTGGTGTTTAAACTTGACTGAAAGTTATATTATAAGAGATACAAGTATTGACATCATAGATACATATTATGTTAACTTGTATATGGTGCAATTGTTAACAAAAGATTCAAGTTTTTATTTGATAAGATACAAGTTAATATAACATAAGATACATATGTTGTTTAATTATAACATATGTATCTTGTGATTTATTTTGACATTGTAATTAACATAATAAGGATACAAGTTTCATGTCTTTAGAAACATGTTATGTTGTCTTGTATGTAGGTATTGTTGATAATGGTTTGAGCTGTATGTATTGGTGTTTAAAACTTGACTGGAAATTATATTATAAGAGATACAAGGTATTGCATCATAGATACATATTATGTTAACTTGTATCTGGTACAACTGTTAATAAAAGATTCAAGTTATTAATATATAAGATACAAGTTAATACAACATAAGATACTTATGTTGTTTAATTATAACATATGTATCTTCTGATTTATTTTAACATTGTAATTAACATAACAAAGATACAAATTTCATATTTTTAGATACATGTTATGTTGTCTTGTATCTGTGTGTTGTTGATAATGGTTTGAACTGTATGTATTGGTGTTTAAACTTGACTGAAAATTATATTATAAGACATTCAAGTTATTACATCATATATACATATTATGAAAACTTGTATCTTGTCATTAGATACATATTATGTTGTGTTGTATGTATGAGTTGTTGTTAATGTTTTGATATGTATCTATTGGTGTTTACACTTGAATGAAAAATGTATTATAAGAGATACAAGTTATGACTTCATACAAATCTATTATGTTAACTTGTATCTTGTAAAAGTTATTACTTAATAGATACATGTTGTATTAACTTGTATCTGGTAGTTCTCTGGTACTTAAACATACAAATTTCTTATCATTTGATATATGTTATGTTTTCTTGTATGTATGAGTTGTTGTTAATGCTTTGATATGTATCTATTGATTTTTATACTTGTCTGTAAATTATATTATAATAGCTACAAGTAATGACTTCATAGAAACATAGTATGTTAACTTGCATTTTATACAACTCTTAACAAAAGATACATGTTTTTTATTTGGTACATGTTACGTTCACTTGTATCTTTCATTTACTTTTAATGCTTTTATAAGTATCTATTTATGTTTAATTTTTATTTAAAGTCTTATTGTAAGATATACAAGTTATTACTTAATAGATACATGCTGTATTAAATTGTATCTGGTAATTACTGCAGATACATTGAAATATATCTATTGTTGTTTAATTGTTACTAAAAGTCATGCAACTTATGATACAAGTTAATACCTACATATATGCATGTTCTATTAACTTGTATCTAATGTATGTTGTTATTACAATATTTATTTTTATTGTACCATTTTCTGAATGATTCTCCTGTGCCTTTTTTTCATTACTGTTTCTTTTTGTTTGTAGGAATTGAGTTATGTTATAAAGAAAATTCCAACACATCCTCTTATATTTGTAAGTTTATCCAATTTAAGATTTAAGGATGAAATAAAATAAGTTGTCGGACAAGAAGTTTTACAATTATTTGCGAAGAATATTTTCGAATGTTATCTGAACATACCTCTTTCTAATTATATTGGACAAATAACAAAATGGCTTCTTATGCTCGAGATCGAGCAACCAAATTAAGAAGAGATACATGTTTTTGTCAAAGGCCAGATTCTTACAATTTTCATCAATAAATTTGCTTTGATAACTGGCTTAAACTGCATTGACAATGTTAATGATTTTAAATATGAAGATTCTTCTACGAGTAGGCTTATGAAAAGGTATTTTTCACAATCGACCAATGGTGTAAATAAGGAGGCATTGATGGAACGTTTTTTGAAGGAAAATTTTGAAAACAAAGAGGACGCCCTCCATATGGCAATCCTATATTTCATACACATCTTTATCTACTCACAGCTGGATGCTTCTCCCGTTCCATTTTATGATTTCAAAATGGTTGAAGATGGAAAATATCAATTATTTCCTTGGGGTAAAGTGTCTTACTCCAGGTTGATGGCCTCACTTAGGCAAGAATTTTCAATGAAAAAACAGCTTTATAGGTTAGGTGGTATCCCACAGGTTCTTAATGTGTAGATGTTTGAACTTTGTTCCAATATTGATATCAAAGTTGCGGTTAAGAAGGGAAATAACATACCTTGCATATTGAATTGGAGGGGTATTGCAGTCTGGCCTCAGTTTAACAAATTTATGACCGGAATGTTTAGTAAGGTACGATACTGATTGAATTTTTTTCATAAATTGCATTATATTATTTGTAGTTTTTAGCGTAATAATACTTAATGGATATTTTTTTTCCTGTGTAGTGTTCATATGCCAACATTGTTTCTACTGCGGACGAGATTGAAAAACTTGATTTGGGACGCAATAGTTTTGCATGTGATCACCATGCTACATCTTCAATGCCTTCGTCATCTTTTAATCAACATCAGAGTAGTTGCAGAGCGAATTTACCCCAAGTTACCGAAGACCATGACAATTTTGATGACTTCAATTCTACTCCACCACAATTCTTGATGAGGGGGTCGATACATGTTTCTAGTACAGTATCTGCAGCTACGAGAAAGACTGAAATAGATTTTACGATTGGAAGAAGAACAAATCGAAAAAAAGAACCAAAGTTTAGTAACGCAGCTAGAAAACGGACAACAGGTATTTTCGTAATCAACATTTCTTTTATTTTTTTAAAAATATAAATATTTCTTTATCGTGTTAACACTGACATGATTAATAAGTACTGCTGAATCAAGAAAATATGGAGGAAAATACTAAAGTTGATGTTGATTCAAGATCAACATTAAACAACAAAGAAGTTGTAGTTAAAGCAAACCTACATTCATTAGAGTCCGAAATGAAGACATACGTATGGATCTTGAACTAATTGCTGTATAAATATATTATTTGTATGCTTTTGACCTAAACAACATGCATTTTTACTAGATTGACCAAAAATTCAAAGATTTGGAACGACTTCTGAATGCAAGATTCACCGAAGTTTTGAATTCAGTGCAACAGAAGAATGACACTGTGAAGGAGGCTAGATGCTTGAAAAACACACACATTTATTAACGTGTACATTGAACTTATTCATGCTTCTCATTCTTTTGTTTTACGAAAAAATTGCAAAACAGATCCCGAAAAAACATAAACAGTCAGATGATGATGCTTATTTTGAATGCCATACTAATCCCGTCACTCCATGTTCTGTCTAAAAAAAAAGAAAATGGAGGTGCGCATTAATACATTTTAAATATTTCAATTATCTTACACAACAATATTTATATATATCAACATTTACTTACTACTAATCGGTAGTAGTTAACTAAGTAAAAGGTACTGATTTTTTGTATTATCTTATAAAAAATCTCCAGAAAACTACTGTAAAACAGAGTCGGCACGAATGTGAACCTTCAGATGTAGTTGTTGATGATGCAGGAACTCCTAGTTCCAACACTGTAGTGAACGAAACTAACAAACCGATTCAAATGGAGGACGCGAAAGCCAACGAAACAACATCAGTTTGCAAGCAGGGTGAACAACATAAAAAGGTAATTAACACTCATTATGTGTTTTTTAGTTAACATGACTATTTTTTCATGTTTTAAATGATAATTGTAAACTAAGTCATAGATGTAATCAACATGTATTTCCCGGCTTTATAACTCATTTTCTGATTGTCCCTTTTTCGAAAAAATTCTTCCCTGCATTACAAGTTAAATTAAGTTTAGATACATGTATAAGTAAATCCTAAAGACAAGTTAAAATAAATTACAGATATAATTTAACACAAAGTTCAGATATAATTTCATATAATGTTTATATACAATTTATTACATTTTTAGCTATATGTTAAATGAAATTGCCCAATATTTTGAAATAAAGTACAGATACAAGTTAGCACTTATAGGTAAACTCCAGCTACATACATGAATATTATTTGTAATAATTTAATTTAGAAATGACCGGAATTTAGTGATACTAAGATTGTTAAGGTTTCGAATCATTTTCAGGATGTTAGAATTGAGAAGCAGAATGACATAGTTATTGAAGAAATTCAGCCGCTTGAAAGTGTTATTTCGGGTGCTGAACAAGATTTGATTTTGATGATTTACAAGCCTCCACCAACAACTCCAGCAGAGAATGAGATTAGTGACACCGCGATTTTATCTGCCTTTTCTACCTCAAAAAAGAATGTTTTGGATGATAAAAAAGTACCTCCAGTACGCTCAAGAAAGCCATCAAAGATTTATCGTTCTCCTTTCTCGACCCATTTTGGATCAAGTTCTAAAGAAAAGAAAAAATTGGCTACTAAAGAGAGGAAAAAATACCCGTTCGAAGGTTATCACATTAATGGAGATTCACCTACTCTTGAGATGGAAATATTTGAAGAATGAATTAACGATGGACTGTACAGGCAACACATGAAAAACTAAGCAACACATCTTATTCTAAATTCAGCAGTAATAAACAACTTACTTTTTAAAAAACAAAAAAATTCAGCTGTACTTTTTTGTAACCGAAAAGATAATGACGATCACTACAAGGTTAATTATTCAACACTTGGATTTCGTCAACTAAATTTCGTGGTTTATTTTCAAAAGAGCAAGAACTGGTTTTACTTGATGTATGAACAAAACAAATACCGGAATGATGCGGTATTACTTTTTCTTCAAACTGTGTTTAAGAACCTATTCAATATAAAATTGAATATATCTAATTATCTGATTTATATGATGAAGTCCTACAGTCTACTACATGAGTTACATTATCTGAACAAGTTATAAAAATTATTTAAGCTAAACATCGTGCTAACGAAATATGTTTCTTAAACATTTGCAACTCTTATGTTAGTAAAGATTATTGAAAATTTTTAGCCAAATGTACTTTGTATTTCATACGTACTAACAAAAATAGAATCATTCAACATTAATAAACATGTTGTTCATTTGTTGATCTTACACATACCAGTACTTATAAAGTTTTTAGATTAGATACATAATCAATAATTCGTATCTACTTACTACTTATTACAGTTGACATTGTAATTAACATAACAAAGATGCAAGTTTCATGTCTTTACTGTCAAGTTAAGTTTTCTTGTATCTACGTGTTTTTGATAATGGTTTGAACTGTATGTATTGGATTTTACAATTGAATGGAAATTATATTATAAGAGATACAACTTATGACATCATAGATACATATTATGTTAACTCGTATATGGTACAACTGTTAATAGAAGATTCAAGTTATTAATAGATAAGATACAAGTTAATATAACATAAGATACATATGTTGTTATAACATAAGTATCTTGTGATTTATTTTGACATTGTAATTAACATAGAAAAGATAGAAGTTTTATGTCTTTACATACATGTTATGTTGTCTTGTATCTGTGTGTTGTTGATAATTGTTTGAACTGTATGTACTGATGTTTAAACTTGATTTGGAATTATATCATAAGACATACAAGTTATTACATCATAGATACATATTATGTTAACTTGTACCTTGTCAGTAGATACATGTTATGTTGTGTTGTATGTATGAGTTCTGGTTAATGCTTTGATATGTATGTATTGGTGTTTAAACTTGAATGGAAAATATATTATAAGATATACAACTTATGACTTCATACATATATATTATTTTAACTTGTATCTTCAATAAGTTATTACTTAATAGATACATTTTGATTGCTATAACATATCAATTTATTATAATTTGAACAACATCTGAATGTTATTATGTACTACTTGAGGAAGAAGTACAAGCACACTAATTTACCAATCAGCTGATATATTACCACAAATTATTTTTCCAAAGTGTACATCGATAAGGTATATGTGAATTACTACAATTCAGACTTTGCTAAGGATATTCCAACCCAAGATGCGTCTGTCAGGACTGATGAGGTTGCTGATATGGAGAAGTCACTCATTAACACCATCAAAGGATTGAGTATTTGTGCAGGTCAACCATGGCATATGGTTCATGACGTATTTGTCCCAATTAACTGTGATGGCACCTTTCACTGGGTACTGGCAGTCATTGCTTTAAAGGACCAATGCATTCGTGTGTATGATTCAATGTCCTCGTCACGAAAACTTACACAAACAACTGAGATTGAAAAGTTGGCTGTAATGATTCCGACTTATCTTCAGTACAGTAATTTCTTTGATCACAAAGAAATGAAGGACTGGATAGGACTAAACTCATACAAGGAAAAGTCCGAACGAGATCCATTTCAAGTGGAATATGTCTATGAGATAGCACAACAAAACAGTGGTAGCTTGTACGTAATACAATACTTTTTTTGTTTTTTTTCATTACCTTAGTCATGTATATTGAGGTTTTTAACTTAATTATTTTTTGAAATGTAGGGATTGTGGTGTATTTGTGGTTGTTTATGCGGACTATCTGAGTGAGGGATTACGCATTCCATGTTCGGGTATTGACGCTCAATATCATCGTCTGAGATATACTTCTCTATTGTGCAAGTATGGCTCTGAAAAAGTAGAGAACGAATATTTTAGTGAGAATGAAGATCCATCAAGGCCAAGGAGCAAGTTCACACAAAAAAGAACAGACCATTTTTTGCATATTAAGTAGTCGTTTATTTGTTGAAAATTTATTTGCTTTTTGGATATTACCATAACTATGAAGTTGATTGAAACTTTAATGATTTTGGTCATTTAAGGTATTCATATATTATGTTTTTTATTTAATGATATAATATTTTTACTTTCATAACCCATTATAATGCAATGCTTCCATTATAATGCAATGCTTGCACATTATAGAGTCATAATATTAGATACATAATTTATAATATTCTTACATTCATATATATCTAATATAATGATACATGAATTAGAATATAATGGTATTAACCTTTACAATCTTACATTGTTTAGAATATGCAATACCTGTTGTCTCTAGAATGCACAACACATTATAGTACAACTTAATTGTACTATATCAAAAAGCTAATGACATATTATATTATATAACTGAATATTTAAACTTGTATCTATAAAATTAACTGGGAATTATCTTATTATATTAAATAAACCTACTTAATTTTTTTTTTCAAAACATATAGTCCAACATGACACAATTATATTTAACATTTCTTACACATTCTGCACACTTGTATTTCCAAATCTAGTAAAGAAACATGGTATAAATGTGTAAATCTTTACAAAATTTTAATACAGGATAACAACTACAACAATACTATAATTTCAATATTTCTTAATTTCTAAATGATGTTTCAATACAATTTCAATCTCCAACAACAAAAAGGTAAAAAATTAACAACGCCCAATAACAACTTCATATAATTTCAAAAATAATTTTTCTAAACAATCTTAAAAACCAACAAAACATCTTCAATTTAAGAATCCCATTAAAAAGGAAAGAAATTCAACTACAAGATAGCAAAATATTCCACAATACCAATCTGTCAACTGCATTGTCAGTCATTCTTTGGGAAGAAGTTACAAGTACGCCTGTTGTGACCTGCATAACCACATCGCCCGCAACAGTTACTACTCGATGTCACAATTTCACTTGATTTCTTATGCCTGTTTTTCTTTGATCTTTCGGGTTGACGTTTGTATTTTGGTGGTAACACAACTTTCTCTATAACTTCTTTTGGCACAACCCATTTTTTCTTATCGGGCATTGGAAATATAGATTCCACATACGTCTTTCTTAATGTTTCAGGATAATAAAACTCTGAGCAATAAGGCTTCATATCAACTACATGTTTGCTTTTCAGTACTGCAATCGTGTGTTCACATGTCACCTCGTCCAATTAGAATCTAATACAAGTGCAAGTCCTCCTATCAAGACATACTATGTATTTCTTCCCGTCATCACTAACAAAATATACATATGTTGATGACGCGGTCACCTATAAGATTAGTCATAATATGTTTACACATACATACATATTGGTATTTTTAGAATATTTTGTTTAACTTCAACAGATGTTGATTGCTTAACTTACACCAACGTTTTCAAAAACACAATTTATAATAAAAGTGTTAGCCAGTATTAAGAATCAAACATTCTATAATACATAAAACAAAATATAACATCAAAAGTAACCGTAAGCCTTGTAGATTTTGAAGTATTTCGCTGAAGAATTCCTTCAAATCGACTACCAAGTGACGTATTTTCATATGATGCTCTCTCTCTATTCTTGCAATTCCACTTTCCAAACAATTTCCTAGCCTGTTCCAGAAAATCTATTATCGGCAACTCACGTGCTAGCTTCAATTTATCATTTATGCACTCCGCTATATTTGAAGTCATCATTCGACCACGATTAACATGTGCATATACGCGTGTCAACTTTTCAAATCCAGCATCCTCAAGATACGACTTTACCCTCTTATCAATCTCCCCAACTTGATTCCAAAAAAAATCAAACTCATCTTTGCGGTAAGCCTTAGCCATAGCATAGTAAAT
The DNA here is from genome assembly GCA_030864215.1 of Capsicum pubescens. NCBI lineage: Eukaryota > Viridiplantae > Streptophyta > Magnoliopsida > Solanales > Solanaceae > Capsicum > Capsicum pubescens. The sequence continues at coordinate 56,007,571 of CM061542.1, read as the reverse complement.
TTCGTTAAGTCTATCTTTTCTCTTTTTGAAGTTTGTGCACACATTTTTCCACTGGTGCCAAATGCATGTGAGGTGCGGTATATTCGGATATACAACACTCACAACCTTTATTATACTTTCATGACGGTCGGATACAACACACATACTATCGCGCTCTCCAAAAGCAATTCTAAAGTTCTAAAAAAACCAAGTCCACGAATTGTCGTTCTCACTATCAACAACACTATACGCAATCGGCAAAATGTGTCCTACAATTTTAATAATACAAAAAATAATTAATCAGATACAAGTAAACGAATTCTCAAACAAATAATAATATACATTCAAATAAATATAAATTACCTGCTCCATCAAGAGTTCTTGCGGAAACAAATGTACCTTTATATGCACCACTCAAATGTGCACCATCAACCACGACTACAGGACTGCAATACTCTAATCCACTCTTCAAAGGTAGAAAGCAACGAACAAATATATAAGTTTATTATCATCGAATTTATGCATTCTAATATGTGAACCTGGATATACGGAATTTAACATGTATACATATCGAGCCATTTATCGATATCCAGCCGTAGGTTTCCCCCTTAACATCTCAATCGCACGTTCTTTAGCCCTCCAAGCATTCTGATAGTTAATGTCAACACCAAAAGTATTTTTCATATCTTTGATTATATCATTCAGGGTGTGTACTCTCTTATAATTGACAAGTTTTGATGCAGCAAAATCACTAACAAACCCAACTGTAGCTTAAAGTTGAGTAAAAATACGATTTTTCAACGGACATGTGTGAACATCTTGGAAAAATCTTACTTTAAATAGTTCAGTACCCCAATGAGCCGATGCTTTAAGGATCCAAACAAAATCCTCCGAACGGCATTGAAGAACATAGCTGAATCAACCATAACAAAATTTCAAACAATTTTTCTTACTAAATATTAAAAAAAACTGATTTCTATATTGATTAACAACATTGCATACGTGATTAACATGTATCTATAAATTTCACATCATGTATCTAGGTCATTAATATGTATCATGGACATTTCAAATATATATGCAAACATAAAACTCAACACGAAACATAATTAAACATAACTTCCTAAACTGCGATACAAGATAAGCCAAATGTATCATCTTTATAACAAAATGTATCTCGACATTAAACTTGCTAAACTTGTTTCTAGTATAATAACAACATGTATCTACAACATTTATATGTGTCTACGACATTTATAATATATATGTGAAACTAAATCTCAACAAACATAATTAACCAAAACATCATACCTTGAGATTCAATATTAGGTAAACGTATCATTCACATAACAAAATGTATCTCAGCGTTACAAGCATAACAACACAAAGCACAACCTGTAAAATAATCCTCAACCAAACATTGAATACAAATTACAATTAACCTACATAAAATTAACATCAACTGCAACAACAACAAAAAATAACATACCTTTTCTTGTCCGATCTTTTCGCATAGTAATTCAAACAATGCTCAATTGTAAATCGCGCCATAACAGATATGAGAGTCGACTTGTCTTTGTAGATTTGTCCAACCTTCACATCATTATGTTTGTAATCAGTAATGATTTGGTTCCCTTTCATATCCAACAAAGGCATTCGAAATATAGAATTACATTTATAACTAATTGTTTCTTCAACTATTTTAGGTGGACATTCTAAACACATTACAACACCAACTGTAACGCCCCGAAATCGGGTCCCGAGACGTCACACGGTGCTTAGGGTCACAAGCGACCCCAAGCTAACCCTTCTACTGGCATAACTCATAAGCAACTGAATAAAAATACAAATCCATACAAATAAGCAGAAATAAACTCTTTTCTGAATCTGATCGATACAAAAATGGAATTTTACAGGATTACAATTCTACCTTTACAACCAAAATTAAAACAAAATATATCAACTTCTACTGACTGTCTATGAATCCTCTACTAGTACTGACTGTAGGTAGCCGGGTCATGACTCCCGACTACCCCAACTCAATACGACTAAATAAAGAAAATACAACACTATAAACTATGCATAACTAACCCAAGTCCTTGAATCAAAAGGACTCATCACCTGCTGACTGGATACCACGAACTGACTGGATTCGAAGGTGCGACTATACCTTGCACCTACATTCTGAGAAAATGTAGTCCACATACGAATATGTGGGTCAGTACCATGGAAAAATACCGAGCATATGGGGGTGCAATGCATATATAAAATAATAGCTTAATATCATCACAGTTTATAAAATCATGCATGCTGATATAGATGACTCACTTAGCTCGAATTAAATCATCAAAATCATGGATGAATAATACATGTAAAGTAAAACAAGTGAGTCATTACAATACGTTCTCAATTCACTTTCGTCTCAATTTCAAATCATCAAAACAATCAAATCTCATGTCAATTCTCATTAGAATATATTCCTTAAATCTTTTAAGAATAATGACTTTCTCAAACTCAGCCTTTTAAGCAAATATGTTTTCATCTCAGATAGAAGAGTACACACACACACATTGGGAGATCCTATAACCACATAAATCATGTGAGCTACATGGAGTCCAACGTATAACCTACGTTGGGGAGAGCCATCCTATCCTTTCCATCGAAGTAGGACTTCCAGTATCAATTCAAAAACACTAGTGATCACTATATAAATCAGCCTCAGGCTCACATCCTACGGGGGTACGTAGTTCTAGGGAAGTAAGGTCACTTTATACCTCCCACTCGGTGCTAAAGATTACTCCCGGACTTAGCTCAGAAATTTAAATCAGCCTCAGGCTCACATTAAAGAAAATCCACAATAAATACTTCAACAATTTTCATCGGGAGCCAATTTGCTATCCCTTTATCATAATCAATAAAAACGTGGATTTCTTTCACAGTCGAGTTCAAAATAACTCATTCACGTCCAAAAGGTCAAATCATTCAAAACATCTCAAATATTTAATATCAACGTGCTTATAATACATATTTTCTCAAAAACACAATTTCAAATGGGGTTCGCGACCCAAATATCAAAATCATGATAAATATCGTTCAAGATTCATGCTTTATATCACCACACATGTAAATTTATCTTTCAAAATCATAAACATCAAGATTTCATAATAATCATCATAAGATATGGGTTCATACTTCAAATCCATAAAAATCAGATAAAAATTATGCCCTTGTAAAGAAAATTACTTTTGGGCACAAGAACGAAAGAGAGTTCTTGTTGAAAACCCCCACATACCTTGAATGATGAACTTTAGATCAATACTCATTTTTGAGATGTTAATCATGCCTTTGAATGATGGTTCTTGGAGTTCTTAAACTAGAAACTTGGAATCTTGAATAAATTTGCAGAATTAAGGGTGAACTTTGGAGGTTCTTGAAGTTCTTGAACTAGGAACTTGGAATCTTGAATAAATTTGCAGAATTAATAGTGAACTTTGGAGGTTCTTGAAGTTGGATGTAGGAGCTTAGGGTTTTCTTTTTGAGGGAATTTGATGAAATATAACATATGATGCTTCTAATAGGCTTTAATATAGGGTTTGGACGGATTTTGGGTGAGGGGAATGACCAAAACACCCCTAAAAATCAAATAATTCTTGAATTTGTCCTTTGGTGGACTGTTTTTATAGTCTGAAGTAGATCAACCATAACGTTTTACTCCGATATCCAAATTGGATGAAACCAATTTCATTAGAAAAAGGACTCTCATATCTTTTCGTTGATATATAGTATCTCACCCAGATCATTGGGTACAAGGAGTTATGATCGTTTAAAGTTGGAGAAAAAATACGCCAGGCCTCAATACTTTTTTTTCTGCACGTTTTAGTGTTCACTACTATTCACGATTTGATCGGAATGTTCATAACTCGTCGCTCGGGTGTCCGTTTTGGATGATCCACATATCGTTGGAAATATTATTCGATACTCTACACAATGGTGGGTCATAATCTAAGACATTCCACATGGAGAATTTATAATTCATTCTAGAAGATAGAACCCAACACGTTTACGCACAAAATTTTAATGAAAAATTTCTCGGGGTATTACATCATCTCCCCCTTGGAAACATTCGTCCTCGAATATTGATGAATAAGTACAGAATACCATGGAAATGAGGACAAAAGACTGTGATAACGAAATCAATCCACTTACTTCACTCCAAACTTTCGAATACTTCATAGAACATGCGATTCATAATGAGAATGGTCACATAGTGGGATCTTAAACAAAGGAGACTGATTTTAAGGAATCGATATCTTTGGTTTATTTAGAGACTGAGAATCAAAGGTCTCGAAGGGGATCTCATCAAAAGAAGGACCACTTGCACCCAAATAAAACATCCCTCAACACTCCCTCCAAAAGATTCAAATGACATTGTTCGGGGAGAAAATGAACCATAATTTGATACAATCCTATCGTATGGGAACAAGGACCCATATGGCATAAATTAAGATAGGAATTTCTAGGTCTTGGGAAACATAACTCCTTGCTTCCAAACTTAGCAACACTTCCCAACTACTCCCTCGACTATGTTCAAGCCTAACTCCAAGTACTTATGAGATACGCCATATAACACTATAATATTAATCTATATCATGAACCTCAATACACATTGAGCCTCACAACTCCTCACTTCAAACATAACTCTTATTGCTACTCCAACAACCACAAACAATCTTATACTAGGGATCCGCTAACTTGCGGTGCATTCTTTTAGATATACAACCATAACATTCAAGCCTATACTCATAACCACATATGCACTTCACACATACACCTCTAAACGAACACTCATAAAGTATCTTCCTCGCTTTCTCTAAGATTCCATCAACTGCATCATTCACACATACTCATCAATTCTTTAAACGGCACACATAATATTTTCTCACCCAATTGAACTATACACAAAAACTCTGTATTATTATTCCTACAAGCTCATAGAAGTGCATGAAACCAACGCACAACAATCTTTCCAAATAAACATTTAAAACTTCAACTAACCACGACATGTATCAAGGACTTAGCCTCAATCTAACTTCACTTCACCGCCGTGAGCACACCACCTTCTATCATAGATAAGGAAGTATCTTCTCTCCTTCCTAGACAACTGCTCAACACCATTAGCTTGACTTAATGAAAAGGTCACAAAATTTTAAAACATGAAGACCTAAAATATGAAGGGATAATGTAAATAACTTGACTCTCTCTATTGAGGCCTTAGGAATAAAATATCAAATACAATGGGTTCATTAAGGTATCAAAACTGAAGACACCCATAACGAAAACTGAATCTCACTGATCAATAAGAGTATTGCCTGATTACTGGAACTGAACATACTGTAAAACTTGAGTATATGAGTCATGGGCGGCATGCCCTGAATTTAGAGCTCATAACTTATGAAATGTGATTCCAACTGCTAGAAGAACTGGAATTTCTCATTTTTGGAAACTAGAAGAGTATGTAATTCTCCATCATGTGTATGAACATGAATTAAGATCATGGAACTGAAATGTAAAGCATGAGTAGGTTTTGGAACATCTGAAAATACTGAAATAACATTGGGTCAAGCACCGATCTTTCTCACAGCAAATTTACAACTTACTGGTACTTCTACTAAAATGTAAAAACTTGACTTGACTACTTGTTCTATCATCTCCCCCTTAGGTTTAAGCCACCACTCAAATTCTCAAATGCTTACTAATTTTGAATCTCCACGAACATCTCTGTCGCCGGAATGTACACCATCTAGTGCTTTAACTCTTATTTCTATTAGCTCAACTCGAATACTTTCTAACCTTTTGATAGACCATGCTACTTCTATCTTCTCCCTTTAATACCATGCCTATAAACTTATGTTTCTAACCCATAAGAATCAAAATCACACTTAAGAGTCTCAACATTTCCAATCATACGCCTCTCCTTAACTTAGCCATCAAAACATCATCCATCGTCTAACTAGTATTTTTCCATCTAACAATCCCATGGCACGAATCACTACACCACATACACTAATCCTTGAAATTAAAGCAGTCCCATAATATCTTGGGTGAACTTTCTCATCATAATATAATATTAAACTTAATTACAAGTCAACTACACTTAAACTCTCGTGTACACTGTTCAAGCCTATTAGGTCACTTCCGGCAACTAATACCATTAATCCTGAAACCGTCACATTCGGCTTCATGATCACCAATCGTTCAAACTTAAGGTCTCACACCTCACATAATTTACAACTCCATCTCACGCATAACTCCCACATAAAGATTATAAAACAACACATCCATGAACACTAGCCCACTTAAACTTCATAACAGTAATAATTGGTCCTAATCATATAGCCTATCTTATTCACAATCCATTAACACATCCTTCTTTCACCCGTCACTACTATCTATCCATCATACACAACTTAACATAGTTCATAGCTCTTTACGTCTTAACTTAACTTCCTCTTGCAATATGGAGAAAGCCTAGATTAACAACACTTACCCACCGAGTACTTCCATCACTAACCTATACTCTCTGTCATACAAATACCATCAACCCCCATTTCATACCTCGAACAAACTATATCATTTTTTATTAACCCAATTGCATGCAAAAAGGGATTTCACTATACTTATTCTCAACAAATCACACTTACCATCCTTCTTACTACTACACCTCCACATCCCACATTTTCAGCCAGCATAAGGAACAAGATGAACTACAAGTTGCTAGTGGATCGAAATATGCCTCACACGGCTTCACTAGACTTTGGTTTTGTGTTTTGATCAAGAAAGTTATATGAATAACAAAGTAACTATGCTAGTGAATCGAAATAGGCCCCACACGGCTTCACTAGACTTTGGTTTGTATTTTGAACAAGAAAATGAGATGAATAACAAAGAAGCTATGCTAGTGAATCGAAAGAGCCCCACACGGCTTCACTAGACTTTGATTTTTCACAAACATAATGAGAACAAGATTACATAATACAAGAGATAGAAACTTGACACACAAAATTCAACGATCTAAGAATACACCTTACTCTATCTTAATTAAATAACTCATAAGAATGAGGGCATAACTTTCAACTTAAGGAACTTAACACACTAGAGATCTCCTCTCAAGCCCTTTGTGTAACTTTTGAAATTTCTTCTAGAAAATATAGAAGCATTACCTGGGGAAGGACTGAAGCTTGCGAATCATGTTATCTCAAAAATAATACATAGAGGGAGAAGTATAGATTAACATTGTAGATTCTGAGGAGGAATCTGAAAGCACATGTAACCTAGGCTTAGTTCACGACTTTTATGAACATAAATAAAGTACTTCAATCTTTGAAACTCAAAAAGCACTGACATGATACTTTCTAGCTCTCTTACAATCCCATAACTATCTAAGGAGAATTAAGCTTCACTGTTTCTGATACCTTGAAAATGAGGCAGAGTTGGCCAGAATAGAGTAAGATGAGAATCTATATAAGCTTCTTGGAGAACCTTTTTATAGCACGATCTTAGACTTGAAAGAAGGGAAACATTTCCTAAATGCCCTATAGCCTCTCGAAGAAAAGTACAGACGTCTCCGTCCCATTCCGCAAGAATCTACTAAAAATGACTTTATAGACACCCTAGGACACTTGAACTCTGTGCTCTGATACCAAGTTTGTAATGCCCCGAAATCGGGTCCCGAGATGTCACACGGTGCTTAGGGTCACAAGTGACCCCAAGCTAACCCTTCTACTGGCATAACTCATAAGCAATTGAATAAAAATGCAAATCCATACAAATCAGTAGAAATTAACTCTTTTCTGAATCTGATCGATACAAAAATAGAATTTTATAGGATTACAATTCTGCCTTTACAACCAAAATTGAAACAAAATATATCAACTTCTACTGACTGTCTATGAAGCCTCTACTAGTACTGACTGTAGGTAGCCGGATCATGACTCCCGACTACACCAATTCAATACGACTGAATAAAGAAAATACAACACTATAAACTCTGCATAACTAACCCAAGCTCTTGAATCAAAAGGACTCATCACCTGCTGACTGGATACCACGAACTGATTGGATCCGAAGGTGCAACTATACCTTACACCTACATTCCGAGAAAATGTAGCCCACATACGAATATGTGGGTCAGTACCATGGAAAAATACCGAGCATATGGGGGTGCAATGCATATATAAAATAATATCTTAATATCATCACAGTTTATAAAATTATGCATGCTGGTATAGATGACTCACTTAGCTTGAATTAAATCATCAAAATCATGGATGAATAATACATGTAAAGTAAAACAAGTGAGTCATTACAATAAGTTCTCAATTCTATTTCATCTCAATTTCAAATCATCAAAACAATCAAATCTCATATCAATTCTCATAAGAATATATTCCTTAAATCTTTTAAGAATAATGACTTTCTCAAACTCAGCCTTTTAAGCAAATATGTTTTCATCTCAGATAGAAGAGTACACACACATACATTGGGAGATCCTATAACCGACATAAACCATGTGAGCTACATGGAGTCCAACATACAACCCACGTTGGGGAGATCCATCCTATCCTTGCCATCGGAGTAGGACTTCCAGTATCAATTCAAAAACGCTAGTGATCACTATATAAATCAGCCTCAGGCTCACATCCTACGGGGGTACGTAGTTCTAGGGAAGTAAGGTCACTTTATACCTCCTACTCGGTGCTAAAGATTACTCCCGGACTTAGCTCAGAAATTTAAATCAGCCTCAGGCTCACATTAAAGAAAATCCACAATAAACACTTCAACAATTTTCATCGGGAGCCAATTTGCTACCCCTTTATCATAATCAATAAAAACGTGGATTTCTTTCACAGTCGAGTTCAAAATAACTCATTCACGACCAAAAGGTCAAATAATTCAAAACATCTCAAATATTCAACATCAACGTGCTTATAACACACATTTTCTCAAAAACATAATTTCAAATGGGGTTTGCGACCCAAATATCAAAATCATGATAAATATCGTTCAAGATTCATGCTTTATATCACCACACATGTAAATTCATCTTTAAAAATCATAAACATCAAGATTTCATAATAATCATCATAAGATATGGGTTCATACTTCAAATCCATAAAAATCAGATAAAAGTCATGCCTTTGTAAAGAAAATTACTTTTGTCCACAAGAACGAAAGGGAGTTCTTGTTGAAAACCCCCACATACCTTGAATGATGAACTTTAGATCGATACTCGTTTTTGAGATATTAATCGTGCCTTTGAATGATGGTTCTTGGAGTTCTTGAACTAGGAACTTGGAATCTTGAATAAATTTGCAGAATTAAGGGTGAACTTTGGAGGTTCTTGAAGTTCTTGAACTAGGAACTTGGAATCTTGAATAAATTTGCAGAATTAATGGTGAACTTTGTAGGTTCTTGAAGTTGGATGTAGGAGCTTAGGGTTTTCTTTTTGAGGAAATTTGATGAAATATAAACATATAATGCTTCTAATAGGCTTTAATATAGGGTTTAGATGGATTTTGGGTGAGGGGGAATGACCAAAACGCCCCTAAAAAATCAAATAATTCTCGAATCTGTCCTTTGGTGGACTATTTTGATAGTCTGAAGTAGATCAACCATAATGTTTTACTCCGATATCCAAATTGGATGAAACCAATTTCATTAGAAAGAGGACTCTCATATCTTTCCGTTGGTATATAGTATCTCAGGAGTTATGATCGTTTAAAGTTGGAGAAAAAATACACCAGACCTCAGTACTTTTTTTTCTGCACGTTTTACTGTTCACTACTATTCACGGTTCGATCGGAATATTTATAACTCGTCGCTTGGTTGTCCGTTTTGGATGATCCACATATCATTGAAAATCTTATTCGATACTCTACGCAATGGTGGGTCATAATCTAAGACATTCCGCATGGAGAATTTATAATTCATTCTAAAAGATAGAACCCAACACGTTTACGCACAAAATTTCAACGAAAAAATTCCCGGGGTATTACACCAACTTTCCCATCAAAAAGCATTTCACCACAAGACTTATCTAATGTAGTAATGACAAGAGGCTACGTCCCAAATCTACACTCAGTTTTTTTAATTTCGACATAGAGCTTCACATTCATTTCATTCTGAATGAACAACGGACAAACATTACCTTCAACAATGTAACAAGCTTCTATTTTTTTCCTTGACTCGTTGATTTTAAGTTCTACCACAATTGTTGAAATCAGTTTATCATAACTAACATGTTCACTTACAACAATTCCATCACTCTTACACCGGAATAACGTAAAAGGGCCGAAATATTCATATCAAACAAACAAAATTAACAAATCAAAATAACAAAAAAATGTACGCTTTGTCTGAACAAGAAGAATGAAATTTTTTGTATTTCAAATGTTTTATAAAATAATCTTTATGTTCAAACAATGTGTATTAATAAAGGGATGATTCCCACTAATTGTGGGATTTGATTTCTCTTTTTACCTTTATTGGTTAACTTTAATAAATACTTTATGTGAAGTTATCAATTAGAAACCTTAAAACGTGAATAATGATTGCTTTAAAACATGTATCTAAAAGTGTATCTAATGTTATTAACTTGTATCATAGAGGTGAAAAGTTGGGATTTTCTGATATTTTGAAACATGTTGGGATTTTTGGTAATTAGGACTAAACATGTTGGGATATATGTAACTTTCCCTTGATTAAATATGGAATTGGTACATAATTCGCCAAGGCTTGGACTTACTTTTGCTTTTTTTTTTTTTAAAAAAAAAATTATAGGAAATTTAAAGTCACTCTAAACAGGCCGGACTTGTCTTATTTGCGGGCCTGTATTCAAATGGGCCTATTCAAATTTTAGGTACTTTTACATGACTATTTAGGTGAGGTGAAAATAGCCTAATACTTAAATTTATCCGAGTATTTCATTTAGACATATGAACAAAGTTTGTTTAAATTGAATACATTAACTTCTAATAATGTATCTTAATTAGTTACTTTTGATTTGAATTTTTTTAAAAATATTTCTTCGTATTTTCATTCGTCTATTAAATTAAGTTAACCACATAAAATATTTTACCTCTATTCTGAATTGTTCTTTTTTTTAATCCTTTAGTAGACCAAGTAACAAGAAATTGTCTGAAAATATCTCGACAACAAAATAACAAATTTTTTTTGCAAACTATAAGTTATGTCTTATACGAGGAAAAAAATCTGCAAGGCATAAGTTTGGTTTCAAAATCCACAAAGTTATGTCTCTTAATTCTCTGAACTTTTATGGGACAAGACAAAAGTTATCAAAACTTATACCTTGTAAATTAAATAATACTACACAATTTATGCCAGCCACAAATTTTTATTAAATATGAAGCAACTGCAAAAATTAAAAACCACCACTTTAGAGGGCAATAACAAAAACCACCTCAAAATAGAGGTTGTCCATGCAAAATCTTTTAAATTGTAATAATATCAGATTATTGCTTCCTCCGTTCATATTTACTTGTCTAAGTTTGATTTTGGCACACTTCTTAAAAAATTATAAATGAAAGAGAAAAGAAATAAAGTGACCACTAAAGTTGTCTCAAATTTTTAAAAAGATGCCTAAAATTTGCGGGCGATCTATTGCCCCATAAAATTAAATGCAGACCTTTGTAAATACATCATTTTGACTAATTTTTAGCCCATGATTGCATTAACGCAATAGGACGCACTAGAGGCCGGAAAAATTGTTGCAACCACAAGTTAAAAAATGTCACATGTCATTTTTGTTGTCAATTATTTTAAACATCCACTTTCTCTTCTCTATAATGGAACCAATTTTTCAAAATCTCCATTGAAAGAGAGTTGGAGCTTTGAAAAAAAAAGTGACTCTTTTCTCAAGCCATTCTTAATTGAATCGGCCTAAAATGGCAATCTCTTCTCCTCTCATTAATGGGATGATGATGAATTTTTACCATAGTAGATGTTTATTTTTTGATAAATGATAAAGATAAAATAAGGTCGGTAAAAAGTAAATGGTATGTTAGCCGCCATTTTTTTCGACGAAAAGGCATTTTTCGATGCCAAAAGAATTTATGAAATTTCGTCGATTGTTGATTATAATGGTGGAAGAAATCAATGTTAAAGTGAGCCAAAAATTTAACGAACCAAATGAATTCAAAAAATTATGTTCAATTTTAAATTTGGTAAACCCACTATAATTATGAAAGCTTGGACAGTGGTAGAGAGGAAAGAAGGAGAAGGAGATTAGTTGAAGAAAAGAAGAAAAAAAAGGTGGGGGTATTGGATGACGTGTAGGAAGGAGATTGGGTAAAAGAGCGAAAAGAAAATCAAAGTTGTAAGAGAGAGAGAAAACAAAAAGAGAAAAAAAAATACATTTATAATTAAATTAACACGTGTCAATTAGTGATTTGTGCGTGTTTAGCACCTATTTTTCAGAAATTGAGATTGATTTCAAAAAGATGTATTAATATCATTTCAAAAGTATTTAGGGAGGTAATAGTATGCCTGCAAACTTTAGGTGTCTTTTTGAAAATTCGGGACAACTTCAGTGATATCTTTATATCTTTTCTCTGAATAAAAAGTAATTTTACTATATCTTAATTATAAGTTATCTAAAATTTTGTAAATGAAGTAGTATTGATATCAAGGGCAAAAGTAATATAAAATAATAAATTATATATAAAATTGTAAATTATTTCTTAATTCTTCAAATTAGAGGAGTAAAATTAGATAATTATTTCTAGTATTGTCACGACCTTAAATTTGAGGTCATGATGACATCTACCTTGGTACTAGCCTTATTTGATAAGTCAAATCTCACACGATACAAGATAAGCAAAATACAAAAAGAAAATCTCATGATATAGATTTGGCAACTATGGTTTTTGCTTTGAAGATTTGCCGCCATTATTATATGGGGTGAATGTGGATATATATTCAGATCACACGAGCTTGCAGTATATGTTTATGTTGAAGTAATTGAACCTCAGATAGAGGTGGTAGCTCGAGCTACTTAAGGATTATGACATGAGCCTTCACTATAATCTAGGTCATGCTAATATTGTTGATAATGCTCTTAGGAGATTGTCTACGAGAAGCTTATATTATGTCGATGAGAAGAAGAAAGGGTTGGTGAAGTATATTCAAAGATTAGCTAACTTAGGATCTCGTCTTTTGGACTTTGATGATAGGGGAGTGATTGTTCAAAAAGTGGTTAAATCATATATTGGTGCTGAGGTGAAGGAGAAGTAGTTTGGATCCCATAATCATGCTAATCAATGATGATGTGGGTCAGCAAAAGGTTATGGCATTCGAGATTGGGGAAGATGGCATTTCCATGGTATTAAGAAAGATTGTGTGTTCCTAAGGTTGATGGGTTTTGGGAAAGGATTTTAACGAAGGCTCATGAGTCAAGATATACAGTTCATCCCAGTTCAACTAAGATGTACCACGAATTGAAGGAAATCTACGGGTATGATAATTTGAAGAGAGAGATGGCAAACTTTATGGCTAAATATATAGTTTGTCAGCAAGTTAAGGTAGAACATTTGAGTCCTGGTGGCATGTCTCAAGAGATTGAATTGCCTATATGGAAGTGGGAGATGATTAATATGGAATTTATTACGGGTCTTCTGCGGTCTCGCGATCAATATGATTCTATTTGGGTCATTATGGATAAGATGACTAAGTCTTCTCATTTCATGCCTGGAAGGACTAATTACTCATGAGAGGATTATGCTAAGTTGTTCATTCAAAAGATAGTTAAGTTGTATGGAGCACCAGTTTCCATCATTTTAGATTGAGGTACACAATTTTTTCTCTCTTTTGGCATTTGTTTTATAAAGGTTTGGGGACTCAGGTAAACCATAGCACCGCTTTCCATCCTCAAATGGATGGACAAGTAGAGCGTACTATTCAGACATTGGAGGATATGCTAATGGCCTATGTGATTGATTTTAAGGGAAGTTGGATTGACTATTTTTCTCTTATTAAGTTCGCTTATAAACAACAATTATCATTCTAGCATTCAACGGGTTCCTTTTGAGTCTCTTTATGCTAGAAGGTGTAGGTACTCTTTTGGATGGTTTGAGGTTGGTGAGATTAGGCTGTTTGGTCCTGACTTAGATCTCTAAGCCATAAAGAAGGTGAAGGTTCTTAGAGAAAGACTTTAGACTTCTCAAAGTTTTCAAAAGTCTTATGTGGATGTGAGGCAAAGGGAGTTGGAGTTTGAGGTTAGTGATTGGGTTTTCTTAAAGTTTTCTCCTATGAAAGGAGTTTTGAGATTTGGGAAGAAGGGGAAGATCTATCAACATTACATTGGTCCATATCAAGTTGTGAGAAAAATTGGGAATGTCGCTTATGAGTTAGATTTAACAATGAGTTTGGCCTCTATTCATCCTATTTTCTATGTGTCCATTCTAAAAAAGTGTGTGGGTGACCCTTCTTTGATAGTGCCTATTGAGAATGTTGGTGTTGTGGATTCCTTGTCTTATGAGGAAGTCCTGGTTGAAATATTAGATAGGAAAATTCATAGATGAGTACGAAGGATATATATTCGATGAAGGTTCTTTGGAGAAACCAAAATATGGAAGAAGCAACATGGGAAACTGAGGAAGATATGAGAGGTAAGTACTCGTTTTTGTTTCCCATATTGGATGAAAGTGCTCTAGGTATGATTTTTATTTTTCTCATCGCATTTTGACTTTTTCATTTGATTCTGATGTATTCTTGCTATTATCGTTGTAAAAATGGCCTAAATCCTCATTTAGGGATGAATAATCAAGAGGAGGGATAATGTAAGACCCATAAAATTTAAATGATTTTATTTTTTACCCTTCTGTATTCGTAATGTCAAATTTTTACTTGAATTATGATTAGGATGTTAAAAGGGTGTCTTGGGAAAGTTTTGAATTTTTTTGAAAGGGGTTTGAGGCTATTTTGGGACTTTGATGCAGTAAGCCTCCATGATAGTGGCGTGCCACGCCACTTAGCCTCCGCGATAAGGGGGTGGCATGGAGGCCAAGCTTCGAGATAGTAGCATGCCTTGCTGCTATGTCCCTTTTGCTTAGGTTTTGTTTCTTCACTTAGGGTGAAAGGGTTTTGGACTTTTTACCCTTTGCACGACTTTTAAGCATAAAATTGACTTTTTCTTTAGTTATCAAAGATCAAAAACCCATTCTTTTTTCTTCATCTCTCAAACCAAGAAACTTCAAGGGTTTCACAAGGAAATTCACCATTCAAGCTCTAAAGTTTGAATTGTTTTCAATTTCTTCCATAGTTCAGGCATGTTACTCTTTCCCTAACTTGAATTTTATATTTTGGCATTTATTTACTCATTATCCATGTGTTTGAATTGATGAGTTTGAAATTGGATTGAGGGGTTTTGATGGTTATTGCTTGAATTACTTTTCTAATGTTTTAAATTTGTTATTCATTCTTTATTTGATGGTTTTTAGAATTGAATGGGTTCATTTTTATGGTGATTGGAATAGGAAACACGGGTTTCCCCAAATTGATGAATTTTTTGCTTGATAATGGCATTAACCTCAACCCACCTTGTAAATTTGGTTTTGAACATGGATATTTGCATTATGTAACTTGTATTTTAAAGTTATTGCATTGAACTAAAGGATAAAAACAAATTTGAAAGGCCTTAATGGAACTTGAGAGTCAAATATATGGTCTGTTTTGGCATAAGTGAATTAGCCTACAAGCATAATTCATATAACGATACCAAGTTGGTAATTGCTTTCATAAATGAATCTTGGGTTAATGGTTAGGTTTATGTGAAATTTATTTTAATTTTTGCTTAAAAGAAATTGTGTACACCATGAAGGTGTAGGTCCCGAAGAGACTAATACTAAAAGCCACGTTTGGTGGCATTGGGGTCTATGTGACCGTGTTCTTAGTGAACATATTATATTTGGTATGGCTATCGCCTTCCCTCGATTTCCTTGCTTCATGCATCTAACATGTGCTGGCCCTTCCAGCAGGGGGAGCGGGACCCATATAGCTCATGGGTGCCTTTAGGATGAAGCGAGCTAAACAGTTCAGGTTAATATTATAAACTCTTATGTTCACGACCCTTGTACCTATCCTGGCATCCTATATATATGTATATACATGTTGTCCAAGTGGTTTTGAGTGGTTTTGGCAATGACATTATTTTGTTCGATTCCCCTTATTTGCATGCAGTGCTCGCCTCTCCGACATCCCTAGATACTGCATTGTCTCATGATTTAGGTTTTTTTGTTACCCCTATCTAGTGTTAGGTTGTTCGGTACATCTGTTGAGCTGCTGTAAAGTGGTGAGCCTCCATCTTCCAAAAGTCCCAATCATTTCATTGATTTCTATATCATTTAGTATCTTATTTTGGATTGTTTTGGTCATATTCTGGGCATGTACCGACTTAGGTTTGTATTCTTATTTTAGAGGCTTTTATGGACAAGTATTGGGTTGGTTGTCTTCTTTGATTCTTAGAATCCCTTTTGATTTATCTATCCTTGGTATTACTATTTTGGATGGCTTCCGCTATTTATACTTATGTACTCTTGAGGTAAGGCTAATGGGGCTGTCTTCAGCCCACGATGGGCTTCAGATTGCCCATCATGGTCAGGCCCGAGTTTGGGTCGTGACACTTATTGTACTATGTTATGGTTAAGTGTTCATATTTCTCATATTGGGTTAGCCAAATAACCCTATTAGTACATTATTATTTCCTTTGTACTGGTACTCCACTTGCTCTCACTTTTGTTGAGTAGAGTTGCATATTCTAGTTGCTCATGCAAGACCTCACTAGTGATTCTAGTATTAGACTCTGGATTCAAGGTTGACTAATATATTTTGGGCTACCATGAATCCTTCTTGATGTTAGATTCCTTTGTTTGGAATTATGTATATTTCTTAGTTTTTGGGGTTATATCTCCTTCTTGATAATTCTTTAGTAGTTTTGATACATCGACTTTGGGTCCTACGAATAGATATTTGTTTAGTGCCATGTTCCACATTTCTATTGTAGTTTGATGTTAGACCTTGAATATCCTTTGACTATTTATAGGATAGTTCCCTTATTTTCTCTAAGTCTTAGTTAATGCTTCTATGGTAATTTATTCTTCCACCAGATAATGGGGTGACTTCCACTCATGTCCAATCAGGGTGTGACACTTGAGGCATGAAAAACTTGATTCGTAAATAAAATTTCAGTTTCACCCTTTTTCCTTCAAGATAAATTTTCTTTGAACTATTTATTAATCCATAATAAAAGTAGTTACTATAAGTATCATTGGGCTCTTTTGGATGTTTAAATTACATTTTTAATAAACTTGATTCATTCCAAAGTCGTTCAAGGACAGGCTTCATATTAAAGGGTCTATGCTCGTGATTAATCTTTTCAAGGTAGGTTATGCCTTAACTTTCTTCAGACTGGGTTAGATAGTTAACCATTCATGTAAACTATTTGTAACGCCCCAGATTCTGAACCCCGAACACTACACGATGCTCATAATCCTGAAGGACCATAAGCTAACCCTTGATTGGTAACTGCTGTAATATTTGTGAAAGACCACAATCTTATCTATTGGTCATGAACATATGAAACATGATTATATGATTGGAACTACTGATATACTGAAATTGTTTACTGGACATGCATATCTGATGCATGGATATCTGACTGAGTTGTTCTCATGAACGTATGAATGAAATTACTGATAAGCTGCCTTTCTCCTATAAATATACATATCTAATGCATGAATATCTGACTGAACTAACTCTTGAATACATGACTTAATATTCAATGGTAACTGATATCAAGTTTGTTAGAAAAATCTGAACATGCAACTGAATGGATTTAAGAACATGAAAGCATCGGGTAAATATAAGATATATCCTCCTAGGGGCACTGTGTCCCTCTAAGAAT
Source organism: Capsicum pubescens (assembly GCA_030864215.1). Taxonomy (NCBI): domain Eukaryota; kingdom Viridiplantae; phylum Streptophyta; class Magnoliopsida; order Solanales; family Solanaceae; genus Capsicum; species Capsicum pubescens. The sequence continues at coordinate 55,989,615 of CM061542.1, read as the reverse complement.
GTTGACATTGCTGAGATATTGTGGAAAACTAAGGCAATGCACAAGACACCTATGGACTGGAGCGTAACTGAACATCTGGGATTTGAAACTAATGCATGATTAATGAACTGAGATGATCTTGCAACTACTGATACTTTCTATTTTGTAATAGTCACATTCCTGAGATTTTTGATAGTATGACTAGATGGATAGATGGGAAAACAAACTATCGAATCTGACTGCCTGATTGCTAAACTGAATTGTTGGCTTTACTAACTAACTCATGCTAAAAAATTAAGCTTAAATGGGAAAAAAGAATCTAACAAAGCATATCATGAAGATAAAAGACTTATAACATACCCAAATCGATGTTAGGGGAACTTTCCTGACCATAGCTAGTCTATAGTGCATAAAATCTATTCTGACGCTGACCACTAGTGGTACTGGAAGTGGCGCCCTACTGACACAAATCCTTACCCCTATGATCCAAAACTCTACACTCCCGTAACCTATGGCCTGGCTTACCACATCCAAAGCATACCTCACTGACTGCTCTACATGCACCTAGGTGATTTGTACTACACTCTTAGCAAAGTGGATAGGTATGATCACTTCTCACACTATCCTGGGTTTTGGAGCGTGGCACCCATGATGACTGTCATTCCTTAACTTTGGTACTGGTGCACTAGCTGAAGTTGGAGCTGGGACTCAAAACTTCTGACTATGCTGAGAACGGTTACCACCCTGTGAACCTAGCTGAGAAAAACTAAAACTACCTGTTCTGGCTTTCTTACTTACTCTCTCTCTCTCTTTCTCACCTTAGCCTTCTCTGCCTCAATCTAATCAGTATGCATTATTAATCTAGAAAGATCCATGTCTCTATTGAGCATAGAAATCCTACACACCTTAACCACCAACCCAGACACACTGGTCACAAACTTACTCATGCTTGCCCTAGATTCATCCATCTGACCAGGGGCATACTTAGACAACTGGTTAGACTTGAGGCAATACTCCTTCACTGATATAGAGACCTGCCTCAGTTTCATGAACTTTTCTATCTTAGTTTCCCTTATCTCAAGTGGAAAAACTTATCTAAGAACTCATCTTGATATATCTGCCAAGTCATAGGAGCTGCATCCTCCCCTCTACTCTTCTTCCATAGCACTACCCAATCATGAGAAACATCCTTCAACCTATAAGATGCCAATTCTATACTATCTTCTTCATAAACATGCATAATTTAGGTGATCTTCTTTACCTCATCAAGATAAAGCTGTGGGTCCTCTCTTACCTTTGACCTAAAGAATTCTGGCGGGTTCATTCTCATAAAATTTCTGATTTTGGCTATGACTAAATCTCCATCTTGCTGAGGTGGGGATGCAGCCTGACGGTCACCCTAAACATTAGTTGTCACCACTTGGTCTAGCGGCTGAAAAGCTGCTTGAAACTCTACATGTGGCACATTCTCATTAAAAGGATCTACGGGCTGAGGAGAATGGTTGTCATTTCTATGGGCATTAGCTTTGAGAGGAGGCATATTTTGTAAAGAAAAGGAAAAAATGGATTAGACTAAGAGTTTAACTTGAGCATGCTTACTCGCATGACATGAATACTAAAAAAAGGGAAAATGTTCCTAAAACATCTTATAGCCTCCTGTCTATAAGTGTGTGCGCAACACACCCATGCACAAGGATCTACTAGATGCGACTTTCAGACTTCCTAGGGCACTGTTGAACCTTAGGCTCTGATACTAATTTTGTAATGCCCCGGATTTTGAACCCCAAATGCTACACGATGCTCATAATATCGAAGGACCACAAGCTAACCCTTGACTGGTACTTGCTGCAATAACTGAATAATAATACTAAAAAATGCAAAAATTTGGCAGAAAACTTTCTCTAAGGTTTAAAACTGAGATACAACCGTATAAGGTAAAACAATACTGGCACTAAAAACTATTTGAACATCTAGTCTGAAAAGACTCTAAAACTGTCTGAGATGTGGAGTTGATGGGACAATCCCCCAACTAACTCCTTATACTAAAATATTGAATCTAATATAATACTAAAATAAGGAACATCCTAGAATGATGAGGACTCACTTCTAAATCTACTATTGCTGGCTGAATTTGAACTTCTAAGGATGCTCGGGAGATCATGCTTCTGAACTTATGGTATAAAACACCACAATGCAAGAGAAAAGTATGCATCAGTACATGAGAATATATTGGTATTCTAGATGAGGTAAGGCCAAATGCAAGGGTTCATATGCATGAACAATACTGACTGAATAAAAAGAGTATACTGAATGATGATACATGCATGAATGTATAAACTATAACTAAACTCTTAGTAACACTTTATACTGAGTTATAATTACTGGGTATCTGATAACTGGGTTTACTAATAACTGATATCTGAGTTTACTAATATTGAATTTCTAATAACTGAGTCTAGTAGTACTGTATTTATGATAACTGATTTGGGGTCGATCCTATCTAATGGGTAACACTTGAGATCAGGCCTATCTAGTGGGTGATCTCTGAATCTTCTGATACTGATAGTGATTGACTGAATCTGAGATCAAGCCTATCTAACGAGTGATCTCTGATTCTATGGAACTATCTAGGTTCTTTACTGAGCTGAGTGACTGTATCTGACAGCCCTGATTTCTATAATTGTCAACTGAGTTCTATTATGAATACTGAGATTGTGGGAGATAGTTATCTAACCGACATGACCCTTATCTAAACTAGTAGGGTCCAACCTGTAACCCTAGATGGAAGGTGTCAGTACCGTTCCACGGGTAAAGTCATCTACTAAGACTAGGATGCCAAGCCTATCTAACGGGTGACACCTAAGCGGAGCCAAACCTATCTAATGGGTTACCCCTGGAAGGTAGTCAAGCCTAATCTAATGGGTGACTCTTTATCCTACGTTGGCTATGCATTTCTGGAGTACAGGGACTACTAATAACGACTCTGCCTAACTAACGGGGAAGCCATCATCCCTGCCCTCGCTCGATGATGAATCCTACTCCCAACTGGATAGACAATGATCTGATTCTTATACTGCACTGGACTTGACTGAATATGTTACTGGTCATACTGATTAACTGAACTGAACTAAGTTTACTGAGTTTCATTGACTGATGGAATACTACTGAATTCTGTTAGCTGACTAAATGCTAATGAGTTCTGAATTGATTACTGAAACTGGATTGGACTGATACTGAGATTATTGAGTTTTCCTAAGTTCTGTAACTGACAAAATTCTATTGATCATGGCATGACTATGATTATCTTGAAACTGACACTGGCTCTAGGAACACAGCTAAATTATCGGGTATTCAAATACCCCTAGGACTCGATAGCATAAATTAATAAGACATGGCTATCTTGAAATAACATGACAATAGTCAATGACTCGTAATACAATCAATGAGGCATTTCATCAAGCACATGAAAGTCATAAACTTGTAAATGTATAGGGATGCATACTAATGTCTCATAATTCATTCACTAAAGCCTTTCATCAAACACTTGACATGCATTAACTTGTACATGAATGGGAATTACGTGTTAACATGCTAAATGACACTATCTAATTCATATAGACATTTCATGAAACATATGGGGAGCATGATTTTATCACACAATAATCAATGCATCTTATTACCATGGCTACATCAATAATCTTATAACTTTAAGGGTTTATCATGAATATCAGGCAGTTCATCTCATACTAGGATCAAATCCTGGAACTTATAATCTAAAGCATGAATGAAAACCCAACAACAACTTAAGCATGAACTTCAATTCAAGAAAATCATGAAAACTCATAAATACACAATCTATATATTTGAAAAGAGATTCTTGAACTTCATAGGTTGAAGGGACCCATGAATCAATATCTAACATACCTTAATGGTTGACTTTAGAAAGATTGATGGTGAAATTCTTGAAATTTGAGTCTTGAACTAAGAACCTTAATGCTTGTTTTTGAGAGAAATTGAGAGAAAACAGGTATATTTTGGTGAATAATGGATGAATCTCGTGTTTTAGGGCTATATAGGAGTGGTAAATTGATCTTTTTTGCCCTTTGAAATACAGGTCTGGACTACTGAAAAATGGTCCAGCTAGACTGGCCTGGGCAGCACCCTACCTGGAGCGGGGGACTATCCAGGGAGGCGTCTTGGCTGGAGCAGGGGAATACCCAGGGCGACGTGGGGAAATCGTCTTGGGATATTGTTTTGGGAATCCAAACATGCCCTTATGATATTCCAAAAATTTCAAAACTCACTCGAGATGTACTATTGATTTTCCCTATCGTGAATCAAATTAAAAATCGACAAACGAAGGTTGGGAAGGTCATGAAATAAATCCTCAAATTTCAAAGGCTTACGATAAGACTAAGTTTTCAACACTTAGCCAGATTTTCTAAGTGTGAAACTTCTCTTGACATACTTTAAAGATCTTTAACGACTGGAAAAATTTATGGGGTCTTACAATATCTCTCCCTTGGGAATATTTATTCTCAAATGGGACTGAATAAGCTACAACTTTTGATAGACTAAATTTACCTATTGGTCGTGAACATCTGAAACAAGATTATACTACTAAACTACTGATATATTAAAATTTCATTCTGGACATGCATATCTGATGCATAGATATCTGACTGAGTTGTTCTCATGAACGCATGACTGAAATTACTGATAAGCTGAGTTTCTCCTACTTCACATGCATATCTAATTCATGAATATCTCATTGAACTGACTCTTGAATGCATGACTGAATAGACAATGGTAACTGATATAAGGTTTGTAAGAAAAATCTGAACGTACAAATGAATGGGTTTAAGGACATAAAAGCATCAGGGAAATATGGGCTTTCTCCCCCTTGGGACACTGTGTACCTCTAACAATGCTGACATTGCTGAGATACTGGGGAAAACTGAGGCAATGCATAAGACACCTATGGACTGGAGCATAACTAAACATTTGGTATCTGAAACTAATGCATGATTTATGAACTGAGTTGATCTTGAAACTACTGAGACTTTCTATCTTGGAATAGTTTCATTCTTGAGATTTCTGATAGTATGACTAGATGGAACGATGGGAAAACAAACTATACGAATCTGACTACCTGACTGCTAAACTAAATTTCTAACTTTACTAACTAACTCATGCTAAAAACTTAAGCTTAAATCGGAGAAAATAATCTAACAAAGCATATCATAAAGATGAAAGACTTATGACATACCTGAATCTATGTTAGGGGAACTTTCTTGACAATGGAGAGTCGGGAGTGCATAAAATTTGTTCTGACACTAACCACTAGTGATACTGGAAGTGGCGCCCTACTGACTCAAATCCTTATGCCTCTGAACCAAAACTATACACTCCTGCAACCTGTGGACTGGATCACCACATCCAAAGTATACCCCACTGCCTGCTCTACATGTACCTAAGTAATTTCTACCACACTCTTTGCAAAGTGGATAGGTATGATCACTTCTCACACTACCCTGGGTTTTGGAGCTTGGTGCCCCATCATGAATGTCATTCCTAAGCTTTAGTACTGGTGCACTACCTTAAGATGGAGCCGGGACTAAAAATTTCTGACTATGCTGAGAACGGTTACCACCCTGTGAACCTGGCTTAGAAAAACTTAAACTACATGTTCTGGCTTTCTTACTTACTCTCTCTCTCTCACCTTAGCCTTCTCTGCCTCAATCTACTGAGTATGAATCATCAATATAGAAAGATCCATGTCTCTATTGAGCATAGCAGTTCTACATTCCTTAACCACCAACCCAGACACACCGATCATAAACTTACTCATGCTTGCTTTAGAGTCAGCCATCTGATCAGGGGCATACTTAGACAACTGGTTGAACTTGATGCAATACTCCTTATTGACATAGAGCCCTACCTCAGGTTCATTAACTCTTCTATCTTAGCTTTCCTCCTCTCAAGTGGGAAAAACTTATCTAAGAACGCATTCTAAAGTATCTGCCAAGTCATGGGAGCTACATTCTCCCCTATACTCTTCTTCCACATCACTACCCAATCATGAGCAACATTATTCACCCTATAGGATGCTAATTCTAAAATCTTTTCTTCAGAAACATGCATAATTTGGGTGATCTTCTTCACCCCATTAAGATAAAGCTGTGGGTCCTCTCTTGTCTTTGACCCAAAGAATTCTGGCAGGTTCATTCTAATAAAATTTCTGATTTTGGCTGTGGATAAATCCCCATCTTACTAAGGTGGGGCTGCAGCCTAATGATCATCCTAAACATTAACTGTCACCGCTTAGGCTATCACCTGAAAAGCTACCCGAAACTCTGCATGTGATATATTCTCATATAAAGGATCTACGGGCTGAGGAGGCTGGTTTTCATTTCTATAGGCTTTAGCTCTGCGAGGAGGCATATATTTTAAAGGGAAGGAAGAAATAGATTAGATTGAGAGTTTAACTTGAACTAGTTCTCACTCACACGACATGAATATTGAAAGAAGGGAAACTGTTCCTAAAACATCTTATAGCCTCTTGTCCATAAGTGTGGGGCGCAACACACCCATACACAAGACTCTACTAGATGCGTATTTCAGACTTCCTAGGGCGCTGTTGAACTTTAGGCTCTGATACAAAGTTTGTAATGCCCTGGATTCTGAACCCCGGACACTACACGGTGTTCATAATCCTGAAGGCCCACAAGCTAACCCTTGACTGGTAGCTGCTGTAATAACTGAATAATAATACTGAAAAATGCAAAAATTTGGTAAAAACACTTGCCATAAGGTTCAAAACTGAGATACAACTGTATAAGGTAAAATAATATCGAAACTAAAATAATAGTCTAAACATCTAGTCTGAAAAGCCTCTAAAACTATCTGAGCTGTGGAGTTGATGGGACAATCTCCCAACTAACTCCGTCTACTAAAATACTGAATCTAATGCAATACTGAAATAAGGAACATTCTCAAATTATGAGGACTCACTGCTATGTCTACTGCTGCTAGCTGAATCTGAACAACTAAGGATGCTTGGGAGCTCGTGCTTCTGAACCTATGGCATAAAACACCACAGCATAAGAGAAAAGTATGCATCAGTACGTGAGTATATATTGGTATTCTAGATGAGGTAAGGCCAAATGCAAGGGTTTATATGCATGAATAGTACTAACTGAATAACAAGAGTATACTACATGATGATACATACATGAAGGTATAAACTATAACTGAAATCGTAGTAACACTGAGTACTGAGTTCTAATAACTGGGTTACTGGTATCTGGGTTTATTGATAACTAATATTTGAGTTTACTGATACTGAATTTTTGATAACTTAGTCTCCTAGTACTATATTTATGATAACTGATGTGGGATCGATCCTTTCTAATGGGTAACCCTTGAGATCAAGCCTATCTAGAGGGTGATCTCTAAATCTTCTGATACTGATTCTGATTGACTGAATCTAAGCTCAAGCCTATCTAGCGGGTGATCTCTGAATCTATGGAACTGTCTAAGTTCTCTACTGAGATGAGTGACTGTATCCGACAATCTTGATTTCTGTAATAATGAACTGAGTTCTATTCTAAAGACTGAGACTGAAATTGAGATTGTAGGAGGTAATCATCTAATCGACGTGCCCCTTATCTAAACTAGGGGGGTCCAACTTGTAACACCAGCTGGAAGGGTGTCAGTACCGTGCCATGGGTAATGACATCAATTAAGACCAGGATGCCAAGCCTATCTAATGGGTGATACCTGGGTGGAGCCAAGCCTATCTGATGGGTAACTCCTTGTTTTGCACTATCTACATAGTTCTAGAGTATAGGGACTGCTACTAACGACTCGGCCTAACTAACAGGGAATCCTTCATCCCTGCCCTCGCTCGGTGCTGAATCCTACTTCCAACTGAATAAACACTGAACTGATTCTTAGATTGCATTGGACTGGACTAAATTTGTTGCTGTTCATACTGATTAACTGAATTGAATAGAACTGAGTTTACTGAGTCCTGTTTACTAATGGAATACTACTGAATTCTATTAGCTGACTGAATGCTACTGAGTTCTGAACTGATTACTGAAACTGGATTGGACTGATATTGAAAATTACTGAGTTTTCCTAAGTTTTGTAACTGACTGAATTCTACTGATCATGGAATGACTGAGATTATCTTGAAACTGACACTGGATCTAGGAACACCGCTAAATTTTTGGGTATTTGAATACCCCCAGGACTCGATAGCATAAATTAATAAGACATGTCCATTCTTGAAATAACACGACAATAGTCAATCACTCGCAATACAATCAATGAGGTATTTCATCAAGCACATGAAAGTCATAAACTTGTAAATGTATAGGGATGCATACTAATGTCTCATAATTCATTCACTAAAGCCTTTCATCAAACACTTGACATGCATTAACCTGTACATGAATATGGATTATGTGTTAACATGATATAACGACACTATCTCCTTCACATAGACATTTTATCAAACATATGGGGAGCATGCTTTTATCACACAATAATCAAGGTATCTTATTACCATAGCTACATCAATAATCTTGTAACTTGAAGGGTTTATCATGAATATCAGGAAATTTATCTCATACTAGAATCAAATCTTGGAACTTATAATCTAAAAAATGAATTAAAGACAACAACAATATAAGCATGAACTTCAATTCAAGTAAATCATGAAAACTCAAAAATACACAATCTAAATATTTGAAAAGAGATTCTTGAACTTCATGGGTGGAAGGGACCCATGAATCAACATCTAACATACCTTAATAGTTGACTTTAGGAAGATTGATGGTGAAATTCTTGAGATTTGAGTTTTGAAATACGAACCCTAATGTTTTTTTTTGTGAGAAATTAAGAAAAAATAAGTATATTTTGGTGAATAATGGCTGAATCTTGTGTTTTAGGGCTATATAAAAGTGGGAAATGGATCCTTTTTCCCTTGGAAATAAAGGGATGGACTGTTGAAAAATAGCCCAATTAGACTGTCCTGGCGGCGCCCTGCCTGGAGCGGGGGACTATCCAGGGTGACGCCCTTCCTGGAGCGGGGGACTATACAGGACGGTGCCTTGCCTGGAGCGGGGGACTATCCAGGGAGGCGCTTTGCCTGGAGCGGGGGACTACCCAGGGCATCACGGGGATATCACCTTGGGCTACTGTTTTGGGAATCTAAACATTCCCTTATGCTATTCCAAAAGTTTTGAAACTCACCCGAGATGTACTATTGACTTTCCATATGATGGCTTAAATCATTATTACCCTATTGCATTGTATTACATCATTTGCACTTCTATTTATGTGTTTGTTATTGTGTATTTAGTCTTTTCTTATATAATCGTGTGTAATTATTCTTATATTGATGTTATACTTGTAGACTTTTTAAGAGATATGGTTTGAGCTACCATTAGAGACTTTTATTTTTGTAGGTGGAAGCGTGCTCATAATATTCTTTACTTGATTTATTTTCTTCTTTGATCAGTCAATCTATTATACCTACTAAGTACCAGTGGACCATACTCACTCATAATTTTGGTATCATTTCGGCGCAGATCCTCGTTTGAGTGCAATTCGGGGAGCGTAAAATCATGTTGTGATCGAGGTTGATTCAGAGGACAGGTGAGATACTCATTCGGGGCTTGATTCTAGACTTCATTTTATCTATCATGTATTTATTTTATGATTAGGAGACAAACCCATGTATTTTTACATACTCTTTATTAATACTAGTGCTCTTTACTTATGACATCAGATTTTGGAGTTTGGAGCTGTATTTTATTAAATTTTGAACATAATTATTTATCTATATTATGGCCAGACTTTCTTATGAAGTCTTGTATGGGGTTATTTATTTTCTTTTTGAATTCTTTAACTGTTCTGTTGTTGGGATTACCCACCTAGGGTTGGGGTGAGGTAGGTGTCATCATGATCTCAACTTTTGGGTCATGATAAATGGTGGTTAGAGAGTTTTTTGATATTCTTTCCGAACAGATTTTTTCAGGTTCTGCCAAATTGAGATATTGATTTGGAGCCAACAACTTAGCCCATTTCTATTCTTTATAGGATGGCTTTGACAGATTTGATAGAATTGAAAGATCACTTGTAGGGATTTTTGAGCAAAGTATTCATTAGGCTTATAATTTCAACTTGGTGTGCTTGTATTGTTTTTTATGAATAAAGATTGGTCTATATGGATGCATATTGGCTATCATTAGTTAAATAAGGTGACTATTAAGAATAAGTAATAGATTTATCATATTGATGACTTGTTTGATCAGCTTCAGGGTTCTTCGATATTTTTGAGGATTGACTTGAGGTTAGATTATCATCAGTTGAGGATTAGGGATTTGGGATATCCTAAGACAACCTTTAGGATCATTATGATTTTCTTGTTATATCCTTTGAGTTCACTTATGTCCCAACGACATTTATGGAGTTAATGAATGAGGTATTTTAAGCATATCTGTATTTTTTTAGTTGTGCTCATTGATGATATTTTAAGTCTATTCGAGGAGTGAGGAGGAACATGGGCATCATTTGAGGATTGTGCGTCAAAAGTTGAGGGATGAGCAATTGTATGATAAGTTTTTGAAGTATGAGTTTTGTCATAGAGTCTATCTAAGCACAATACTTTGGGCCGTTGATTGTTATTCGTTGATCCACAACCTTCATAAATTTATTCTATCACTTTGTTTAGGTAGTTTTACCTTTATTTTGGTTATTTCCAGAGATTTGAATTGCATTTTTACTTTTAGAGACTTGTATTAGCAACACCAAATTTTAAAATGATTTGGTTTACGTTCCGCATTCACTTTGAATTCTCTTGAAAAGAAAATTGAGTTATGCCTTATTTTGAGTTAAAAAACATGCAAGTAATTATACTAATCGATAAACTGCCAAATCGAAGCAACAACATCATTAACATACATGAATATGCATTTTACATCACAATTTACATTGGTGTATAATCAGTAGATTAAAGACAAGTCAAAGACACAACTACTTAAGGAAGAAGTCAAGAAGTAAGAAATCATATGGCATGAAGAAGCATCATGTAGGTTGGCCAAACCTTTTTGTTATATTTTCTTTTGAATATATATGGGGGATAACTTCATATGTTCAAAAGGAAATATAACAAAAAATAGATACAATATAAAAGTGATAATTCTATTGTTGCAAATATCTATAATAGACGTATTAGTTTGCAACAAATATAGTCACATTTTTTTAACATAAAAAAAGACCAAAAGTGAAAATATTCACATTATAGCCACATGTTAATCATGGATAAACTTTTATCAATATTGTATAAATAGTTATATAATATAACGGCGTTGTATCAATGGTGTATAAAAGTATATCTAGGAGTGTGTATCGGTTAGTTCATTTTTAAATAGGCTAAATTAGTATGTACTTTTGGAACAAAAAAACTACGACTCTAATAATAGAATAAATTAATCTTGGCTAATCCAATAAAATAATTATACAATTTTCTGTTACTTTTAGCACAAAACGGAACAAAAGAATCAATTTTCGCATCTAGTAAAGAAAATGTCTATAATATCAGTTTACAAGGGGGAAAATATGAGAAAATCGAATAGGGTGTTCGGGTTCTGTAGAAGTCGTGAAGACACTTACATATATACTAGAGGTAAAGTAGTAATTTATATAGTCTTATTGTAAAATCTCGTAAGGTCCTAGCTTAACTCAGATTATTAGTGCTTGTTAAAGGGATCCAAAACTTAGAAAATTTCACTAAAGTATTTGGACTTAGTCATTTCTAAAGATCCTAAACTTCGATGGTTTTATTTTAGATTTTACCAACCTCAGAACATTAATTTTTAAGTTGATTCAAGATCGGGATTGATGATAGTACATCCCGAGTGAGTTTCGAAATTTTCGGACAAGTGTAGAGGTGTGTTTGGATCACCAAAATAGTAGCAGCCTGTGATCTGCCCGCGGTGTGCGCTCTATTTCACCGCTAAGGAAGCTCGCAATATAGCCTTTGGTGCGCCCTCCATTGCGCGCCCCCTTTTTTCAGCTCCCATTTTCGCATATTTAAGGGCAATTGGGTCATTTTTTCTTACCCAAATCCATCCAAAACATAAAATTAAAGCCTCCAAGGATCATTAGTTGCCCCATTATTCACTCATTCTCTCCAATAAAACCTTAACCTCCCCTCAAGAACACCAAGAACTCCATTAAAATTTCTTGAAGATAAGCAAGAATCTAAGTTTCCTAATTTCCTAATTCAAGAATTTCAAGACAAAGCCTTCAAGATCATACCCAAGGGTTTCAAGTCAAGATTTCTACATCAAATCAAGTCTATTAAGATATACGGGGGTATGAACAAGGGTATCCTTTCACCCTTGTGTCCAAATTTCATGATTATAAGATTTAGTTCATTTGTTTTGAATTAGGGTTCATACCCAAGTTTCTAATTCTTGAAGCATGTGCATGAGCTTTAAATCTTTTAGTATATCAAGAAGTGCTTATATGTATGTTTTTTTTCAACTTACATGATTTATATTATGAATGGGATTGCACTATCTTGACTTATTATCAAGATTGTTATTAAGCATGAAGCATTATTTTGAATTAACATGAATTTAAAGCATAGATTTTAAGCCTTAAGTTTGAGTATTGAGACTTCAAAAAGATTTTGCTTTTAAGTATTCTTTGATAAGCTTATATGAAGATTTTATGCAAGAATTGATGTTTTGATCCTAAGCTAAGATAAGAAATCCACATTATTCATACTATTATGAATTAAGGCAAAAAGAAGCATAACTGTTTTTCTTTATAAATTATTATGCTATTTTAAGGTGGATTTCTTAAAGTCTGAGCATATAAGTAAGGGAGTAGTATTTAGCACTGAGTTGGGTATGAGTCCAAGGTCGCATGCCCCATAACTACGAGCCACCATAGGTTTAAAGTACCAATATGGGTTAAGTATAGTGATCACTTAAGTTAAGGTCCTATTCTGATATCAAGGGTAGGACAACTTTTCCCAGCGTAAGCTCTCCCATCAGTGGGTAAGATGCTGAACTCCATGATTGGCCACACGGTTTATGTCGGTTAGAAGAACCTCCCTAAAGAAAAATAAAAGTAAAGCTTTTAGAAACTAAGTGTCATGGCTCATAAAGTTTATTCTTATGCTTTATTACTCATGTTTATGATTTTATAGCTTTTGTTTTATTCAAGCCCAAGGTGGGTCATTTACACTTAGCATGAATTATTTGCAAATTTATATGAATATTCTTCTATTGATTTTACTTATGCATTCACCCCCATATACTCAGTAGATTCAAGAAGTACTGTCCATATATATGTCAATGTGCTACATTGTCTCATAATGTAGGTACAAGTTGTAGCGCGCCCATCATAATCAGATAGTTTACAGCTTCCAGTCAGCAGGTGATGAGTCGTTTTCATTTGAGGGCTTGAGTCAATCATAATTCGAGAAGCATCTTATTTTCTTTATTCAATCATATTGATTCGAGATAGCTGGGGGTCATGTTCCAGCTACCTGTAGTCAATACTAGTAGAGACTTCATAGACAATTAGTAGAGTTGATGTGTCTGATTTTAGTTTTATTTTATATAACCAGAGTTGTAATCGTTTTAATAGTTTTATTTTGAAAATGTTCAGTTAAAGGCTTTTCTTCCTCTGATTTCTTCAAGATTTATGTATCTCATTCAGTTGCTCACGAGTTATGTCAGTACAAGGGTTAGCTTGGGATCACTTGTGGTCCTAAGCGCTGTGTGACATTCAGGGGTTAGTCTCAAGGAAATACACTTATTGAGTTATCGATTTACTCAAGAAGCCAATATTAAAAATCAAACTTGAACCGATTACCTTATAATTTTGTATAAAATCATTAAAAGCCCATTAACCTAAAAACTCAAAAGCAATAAATCAATAACAAATTTTGTGATTCAATTTATTTGTCAGTTCAATTTTTGCACACACCTAAATGTGTTAATATTATATAAATAATGATGTAATGCAATGGTATCTAATATTCATCCGAATATTATGCATTCCAACCTAATAATATAAGTATAGACCAAAAATAATAAAATAACATGAACACTCCTTTTTTCCCATAAGAAGTTAAACTTTTAGAAAAAACAAAATAAAAAGTTCCAACAAAAGAGAAACAATATTTTTAAAAGAAGAGGAAAACATAGCAAAAAATAACAATGATTTTTTTAAAAGAAAAGTTGTAATGTTTTTTTTTTTAAATAATAAAAAACTTTGAAAGCTCAACGATTCAGCATAGTAATTTTGTTGAAGGTGAAGGAAGAATGGTGGAGGACCAATGGTAAAGAGTGTTTTTGTATTGAAAAAATGAATACAAATTACCCATAATATACAAATTAAACCATTTTGGTCTATTTCGGATAATTTAGAAAAAGTTGGGTCATTTAAGTTGTAAATAAGTTTGATGGACTGACATTATCCCTTTTGGAAACTTACCTAAATATATCATATTTAAAAAATATTTATCATTTATATCTATATAACTTTAATACAAACATAATTCACTTTTAATACATAGTGTAGATTCTTTTATCAAAAAAGCATAATACATTTAAGACACTTATGGTACATCCATATTACAGACATAGTTCACTTTTATTGCATAGTGTAATGTATCTATATTACATACATAATTCACTTTTAGTACATAGTAAAGTTTCTATATATGATAACTATGTTTTAAATATAGTATATCTAGGTAATAAGTAAGAAGTATGTTTAAAAGTAGTAAACATTTAATAAAAAATCCTCAGAAAATTAATTTTGTCTTTGCCCAATTATCTCTACATGAATAAAATTTAGCCCAATCAGGGGTCAAATTTTACCAAAAAAATTTTTTAAAAAAATATATTTTCACTATTGTACTTATTTGTGTTGTGTTTTGATCGACTTACCTACTAGAGAAGGCAATAGGTAGATGACATCATTTTTTTTTTTGAGATTTTTGATTGTGACAAAAGGAGTACTTATTTATTAATAGAGTTTAAACAAGGTTGTAATCGAACTTTTTTGTTTGAGGAATGTCAATTATTTTCTTGCCAAAATCGGAGATTACTTTCTCAAAATCTTATTTTCAAAAATTAGATTTACGCTCTCCCCGAACCTATAAATAATTAGAATCGTCAATTTCTATGCACACACATAACCTTCATAAGAATTTCAAAAACTTAACAATGGCTAGGCGTGTTCCAGCATCGCGACCAACACAACCAATGAGGAGGACCCACCAACAGCGCCGTCATCATGACCTCCTTCTCCTCCAAAATGACTTTGACAGGTTGTTTCGACCGGATGACCATGAATGGCAGTTGAGGGATCTCGTACGAATGGTTCGCTTTTTGCGAGCGATAGTTGAGAGGATCAGCATTGAGATGGACAACCTCCTCAATCCCCCACCAGCTCCATAGAGTATTTTTATTTTGCTTTTATTGTTTTAATTAGTTGCAAGCTTTCTTTTGTGAAAGTGGTTGATATAAGCTTTTGTGATTTTCATATAAAGATCTTTGTTCATTTTGCTGTTGTTTGGGGAAAAATTTGTGAAATCGGCACCATCCATTTATAAAATTTCCATTTCTATACATTTGATTTTCTATTTGTTTCTACACTTGTTATTTCATTATGTTGGTGAAGATATTTTATAATGAACCATTGAAAAACTAATAAAAGAGTGGATAGTCTATTTTGAACCCAAATCCTTGAATTTGAATAAGAATTCTAAAACTCAAGAACCCTTAATATTTTGAACCCAAATCCTTGAATTTGAATAAGAATTCTAAAACCCACGAAACCTTAAATTTGAACAAGAGTCTCAAACCCTAAACTCTTGTTATGAACCAAAATAAATTATTTCAATGACCAGTTGAGTAATTATAAACTACTATGAATTACAATCAACCCATATGGTTGGTTATAGATTGCCGCCTTTACAATTTAATATTTTTGGTTGGATAAATGTCAGTCATTTTCTAACTAAAGTAGGAGATTACTTTCTCAAAATCTATCTTGTCAAGTACACTGGATCTATTGTTGATGTTCCTGTGGGAAAGGGTATACTAAGGTATGTAGTTAATAGATTGGTAGTACCTATTGATGGAAGAGGTCTCTAAAAGATCACGACCGAAGACGTATGGAGGTGAAATCCCTTGGGGTTATTGAACATAAATCAGTGTACGAGCATATGCAAACATGTTTAAAAGCTATAGATAGCCTAGTTCCTATAGGTCCTGGTCATCTAGAACTTATAATCGGGGACTGACAAACTTGAAAAATGGCTATTGCTACCGATACCATATTCAACCAAAAGCAACTGAACTCAAAGTCCACCTCTGAGATTGAGACATTGTATTGTGTCTATGTAGCAATTGGAAATAAATGCTCAAATGTGGAACAATTAGTTCAAAATTCTTTCAGAAGCAAATGGTTTAGAATATTCTAATCTCGTACCAGCCATCGCTTCAGATTCTGCTCCTCTACAATTTTTAGCCCCATATTTTGGGTGTAAAATGGGCAAATATTTTTAAGATAATGGATTACACACATTAATAATCTATGATGATCTTCGTAAATATGTGATAGCATATCGACAAATGTCATTATTGTTACGTCAACCACCACAGTGTGAGGCTTTCCTAGGAAATATTTTCTACTTATATTCTTGTCTCTTAGAAAGAGCGACTAAAAAATTGGGCCAAATAGGCACAACTATCTTGACCGCCTTAACCATCATTGAAACATAAGCTGTAGACGTATCACCCTATGTTCCCACCAATGTGATTCCTATTACTGAAAGCTATGGAATAAGTTTGTTGAAGTTTAAAACTAGAATTGGCACAATATCGCAAACTGGATGCCTTGCTCAATTTTGCTCATACCTTAATGTTGTGACTTAGGAATTACTCAATAGTGGTGCAAGGCTGACAGAAGTACCCAAACAACCATAATATGCACCACGCCAATTGAAACAAAAATTTTAGTCATTTATGCAGCTGTTGATGGATCCCGTGATCTAATGCCACTACACAAACTTTTTTAATATGAGAGAGCCATTCCAAAAAGTGTCAAACTAGAATTACTACAACCCATTTTTAGAAAGACGTGGATTAACTAATGAAAAAAAATATAGAATCAGATACATTTTTAAAAGAAAGTGCTTTAGCTTTTATTTAAATTGTATTCAATGCTAGGAAAGGAAAATGGATCTTAGGGATACCCACAAAGAAAAGAATCAAAATAGCTAAAAAATGACTTCTTTAGTTATGATATATATGAGATAGGATATCACCTTTTGTTTGAATCAAAACCAAAGGTAATCTAATGTTGTAGTCTTTTTGACATATCAAGTCAAGAGGTTGAGGCACCTTGCAATGAGGAAAAAAAGGAGTAGGTAAGAGGGATACTTTCACTTGACTAGTTAGTTAGGAGTGATATTTTTCTAGGTTGTTTGAGATCTTTGTCTTGCAGAGAGTGCTACAGTAATACCCCAATTTTGTACTTTATAATTTCTGGAGTATTGTCAACACTGCCATGACTACGACTTAGGTGATGAGTCATTATCACTCATCATGAGTCATTAGGTGATACTTGTGGTATCACCAATTTTTTTCCCTAGATTTGGTCCCTAGAAAATGAGTCCAAGGTACGGCTCGTTATAAGACGTAACGAGTCAAAGGGAGTGACTCATTATCTCAATAGTAAGGTTGCCTAGGGTTTCTGCCTTGACCACGAGTCAACGTCGTGAGTCGTGATGAATGAATCATGGTCATAATAGTAAAGGATGGGATTTTTTACATTTAGGTCATGAGTCCAGGTAATGACTCATGGTCAGACCTCACGAGTCGTTGCTTGACCTATAACGACTGGGCCTAATTTTCCTACATGTTTTCATTAAGGAATTTTATGTCATTTCATTCTTTCAAACTTATTTTCCATGACCTAAAAATACTAAGAGAGCCTATTATCCTTAATTACTTAAATTAAAATTAATCTCTCCTCTCTAAATCCCAAATCAAGAGAAAACTAGGGTTCATAAAGGATTCAATCTCCAAGCTTCAAATTTCAATTTTTCTTTTAATTTCCTTGGTATTCAGGCATCTCTCATCCCTAAACTTATATTTTTCATTAATTCATAAATTGGTTTAATATCCATGTGATTTAATTGTGGGTTTGAAATAGGGTTGAGGTACTTTGGTTGGTTTCTACTTGAAACTTTTTTCTATGATTTTAAATTTATTATTCATGCTTTAATTGGTGATTTTAGGGTTGAATGGGTGTATGGTTATACTCATTGGAATGGGAAACATTGGTTTTCCTAAATTGATGTATTTTTTATTAAAATTGATATCGTCCTCAACCCACCTTCATAACTTTGGTTTTAAATATGGACATTGTATGGTTTAACCCACTTTTGAAATGATTGCATTACGTTAATGGAAAAATGGATTAAATGGTTTTGAAAGGCCTTGGTGGCCATGGTTTTTGATTTTAAAAAAGGAACTTGGAAATCAAATTTGTTAGTTGGAATGGAATGACATAATTGATTTATCTTGCAAGCATAATTAGTATAGCTATACCAAGTAGTAAATGACTTAATAAATTACTCCTAGGTTAACGATTAGGTTTATGTGAAAATATTTTTATTTGGGCTAAAGGGGGTTGTGTAGCTTGCCGTGAATGTGGAGGTCCCCAGAGGAACGATACTAGTAGCCATGTTTTCTGACTTGGAGGTTTATATGACCGTGTGCTCGATTCAAACATTATATATTTTGGGATGGCTGGAGCCTTGGTGTCTTTGGCCCTCCCTCAAATTTCCTCGGATTGTGCGACTAACACTTGCTAGGGCCCTTTAAGTAGTGAGAGATAAACCCATATAGCTTATAGGTTCCCTTAGGATGGATAGAAATACACAATCCCAACATCCTATATATGTACACTCGAATGTGTGCAGGTGTTTTTGACTGATTTTGGACATGACATTATTTTATCACTTTTTGTGAGGTATATTCCAGTGCTTATATCTCTAATCGTCTTTGGATGCTGCATAGTTTTGTGATGTAGGGTCCTAGTTTTTTTTTACTCTTGTGCAGTATTAGGTGGTTCAGATATCGGATGAGTTGATGTGAAGTTGTAAGACACCGCAAAATCCTTAGCTTAACTCAGTCCTTTAAGCTTTTTAAGGGATCCCAGACTTAGAAAATTTAAGCTAAGTATTCATACTTAGTGTTATTTATCCTTCGTAAGTTGGCGACTCTATTTCGTGACCTTTACAAACACTAAATATCGATCATTAGGTTAATTCATGATCAGGAATGTCATTATGTGTTCTCGAACAAGTTTTAGATTTTTTGAACCTCTTTTAGACCATGTTCGAGTGACTAAAATAGTGAGTAGATGCGATCTCGATACGTCGCGTCGTCCATCACGTCGATAGATAATTTTTACTTTAGCTCAGTGCTATTTCCAGTAAAGAGATGTAGACTTGACGTAACTCATTAGCTATCGCGTCGATCCCATCGAAGCAGCACATCAATCTACGCGTTGATAATTTGGATTTTAGTCATTAAAAAGCCACATCCTTAGGGATAATTGGGTCATTTCCCCACCCTATTCATCCCTACAACACGATATTCAACCCTCATTAAGCAAAATATACTCACTTTCTCTCAAAATTTCTTAAGAACAAAACCCTAAAGGGATCAATTTCAATTCAAAAACTCAAGAACCCACCATCAATCTTTCAGAATTCAGGCACTAAGGTATGTTAAGTGTTCATCCAATGGTTTCCTTCGACCTAGGAGTTCAAGCAACCTTTTTGAAATACAAGTTAATTTATTAGATGAAGTTCATGGTTAAATTTGATTGTATTCATGATATAACGATTAATTAAGTTTCTAATCCATGTTTTATTATAAGACCAATGTGTTAATATATGTAGTATCATGTGAATTCATGTTGAAACTCTTGAATTTGTGAATTTACAATTGAAATTTATGATACCTACATGTTGTTTAGTAGCATGTGTATAGATTATGTTCCCCAAGTGTTTGATGAATTGCTCGTGTGGGTTGAATGGGGAAAATCATGACATGTTTAACATATGTTCTAGCTTATGTCTTCCAAGTGCTTGTTGAAATGCTTGTGTGAATCAAATAGTGCCATTATGACATGATAGCATGTATTTCCCTTTCATGTATAAGTAGATTCATTACAAGTGTTTGATTAAATGCCTCTATGAATGAACTATAGACAAGTATACATTGTTATGCTTTGCAAGATTATGTTATGCTCTATTTTTCCTTCTATTGAGTCCTGGGGGTATTTAATACCCGATAATTTAGCTATTTACTTAGAGCAAGTGTTAGTTATAAAATAGTATCAATTATGTCATGATCAATAGTACTCTCAGTCAGCTACAGAAACTTAGTAATATTTAGTCAATTAATAGAATTCAGTAGGACTCCGTCGGTTAACAGAATCCAGTGAACTTAGTTCAGTTCAGTTAGATAGTATGATCAGTAATAGTTCAGTCCAGCCTAGTAAAGTTTAGAATTCAGTCCAGTGTCTATTCATTTAGGAGTAGGATTCAGTATCGAGTGAACCCAATATTGGGACTCACCTGCCAGTAGAGGGTGTAACCCTTAGAAATAGTCCTTGTGTTCCAGAACTACGTAGACAACGTAGATTGATACATCAACCTACCAGTTGAGGGTTGATAAGGTGATCTACCTGCCAGTAGAGGGTGACTCAGCTTGTCTTTACCTATGGCATGGTACTGACACCTTTCCATCTGGGGTTATAGGTTGGACCCTAATTAGTTCAAAGAGGGTCATATCGATTAGATGATTAATTCCCACAATCTCAGTTTTAGTTCTAATCTCAGTATAGAACTCAGTTCAGTTCTACAAAATGTTAAGACTGTCAGACATAGTCACTCAGTTTATTATGGAACTCAGCATAGTTCCATAGAAATAGGACTGTCAAATATAGTCGCCCATCTATCAGTAATACAGTATTAGTTAATCAGTATTTAGACTCAGTATCCAGTGTTATCACGATCACAATTATAGTTCACGTATTTATGCATGAACTTTCACTAAGTTATACTCATGTCATTCAGTCAGTATTGTTCATGCATATGAACCCACACATTTTAGCCTACCTTACTTAGCATACCAGTATATTCAAAGTACTAACGCATACTTTTCTTTTGAACTATGATATTTTATATCATAGGTTCAGAAGCACAGGCTCCCGATTATACTTAGCATTTCAAATATTTAGTAGTCAGAGTTAGTGGTGAGTCCTCATAGTTTGAGGACATGCTTATTATTTTAGTAGTTTAGATTATTTCAGTAGTTCAGAGTTAGTTATGGAATTATCCCGTCAACTTCATATTTCAGACAGTTTAGAAGCTTTTCAGACTTGAGTATTTTCAGAAAGATGTTTCAGTTTGGTATTGTTATATCGTATTCAGTATTTATTCACAGTATTGAACCTTATGGCCAGTTTCTGCCTATTTCTGCATAATTACAGAATTATTATTTAGTTGTTGAAATAGGTACCAGTCATGGGTTAGCTAGTGGTCCTTCAAAATTATGAGCACCATGTAGCATCCGGGGTACAAACTCGGGGCGTCACAGAAGTGATGAGCATCCATCATCCAAAAAACTTTACCATTTTATTAGTTTTTTTCATACTTTGGATATTGTTAGCTTTCTTTTATACTGGTTGGGGCATGTCCTGACCTAATTTGGTATTTTTGTATTTATAGCCTTTTATGGATAAGTGTGGGTCGGTTGTTGTTTTGACTCTTGGTTTACATTTGTGTTATTTATTCATCTTATCATTATTTTTGGTTGTCTTCCATTATTTTTCTTGATTATTCTCTGTTGGTTAGGCTAAGGGGGTGTTCTCTGACCCTCGTGGGCTTGATATATTCGTTATGACTAAGACTTGGTTTGGGTCATGACAAGATTGTTCTAGTTATATAGTTTATCCAGGACCGACTAAGATGTACCATGACTTGAAAAAGATATATTGGTGGAACAATATAAAGAGAGATATTAAAAATTTCATGCCTAAGTGTATGGTTTGTCATTAAGTTAAGGGAGAACACTTGAGACTTGGTGGTATGTATTAAGATATAGAGTTACCCATGTGGAAGTGAGAGATGGTTGATATGGTTTTCATTTTGAGTCTTCCATAGTTTCACAATTAGTACGATTCAATTTGGGTCAATATAGATAGTATGATAAAGTTTTCTCACTTCTTGCCTGTGAGGACTAACTACTCTAGAGTGGATTATACCAAGTTGTTTATTCAGGAGATTGTTAAGTTGCATGAAGCTCCTGTCTCCTTCATTTTAGACTAAGGTATGCTATTTTTTTCTCACTTTTGGTATTTGTTTTAGAAAGGTTTGGGGACTAAGGTGGACCATAGCACCAGTTTCCACCCTTAAATGATGGACAAGCAAAACAAACTATTCAGACTTTGGAGGATATGCTAAGGTCTTATGTGATTGATTTTAGGGTAAGTTGGGTTGATCACTTACCACTTATCAAGAATTCTCAAAATAATAGTTACCATTTGATTATTCATATGGCTTCTTTTGAGGCTTTTTATGGTAGAAGGTATAGGTTACCAATTAAGTGGTTTGAGGTTGGTGAGACTAAGTTGTTTGGTCCTGGTTTGGTTCACCAAGCCATGGAGAAGGTTAAGTTAATTAGAGAAAGATTTAAGACTACTCAAAGTTGCCAAAAGTATCATGCGGATGTGAGGCAGAGAGAATTGAAATTAGAAGTTATTGATTGGGTGTTTTTGAAGGTTTCCCTATGAAAAGAGTCATGATATTATAGACGAAGGGGAAGCTCAGTCCCTGTTATGTTGGCCCATATCATATTGTGAAGAGTGTTGGGAATGTTTCTTATGAGTTGGATTTGCCCACGAGTTTGGCTTTGGTTCATCCCATTTTCCATGTGTTGATTTAGAAAAAAGGTGTTTATGATTCTTCGTTGATTTTTCTTATGGAGACAGTTGGTATTTTAGATTCCTTCTCTTATAAGGAAGTCCTGGTTGAGATATTGGATAGACATATTCGTAGGTTGAGAAATAAGGATGTGGCTACGGTAAAGGTGCTTTGGAGAAACCAAAAGGTGGAAGAAGATATAAAGTCTAAATACCCATTTTTGTTCCCCAGGTTGAATGGAAATGTTTAAGGTATGAGTTTCTTTCTTCCTTATCACTTTCAAATTTGTTCTTAGTTTTTGGCTGCATTCTTTATGTTATCATGCTAATGTACACCCTAGATCCTCATTCAACGATGAAGGATCCTAAGGGGGGATAATATATTACAGAGGTTTTGGACTCTAAAGTTTCAAAAGTATTGTCAACAGTGCCATGACTATGACTTAGGTGACGAGTCGTTATCATTCACCACAAGTCATTATGTGGGACTCGTGGTCTCACTAGTGTGTTACCCAGGCATCCCTTGTCAATGAATCCAAGGTATGACTCGTTATGAGACATAACGAGTTGTAGGGAGTGACTCGTTGTCTCAATAGTAAGGTTGCCCAAGGTTTCTACCTAAACACGACTCGACATCAAGAGTTGTGAAATCTGGTAATGAGTCGTGATGAGTTATATGTGGTCATAGTAGTAAAGGATGGTATTTTTAACGTTCAGGTCACTAGTCCAAGTAACGACTCGTGGTTAGACCTGACGAGTCATTTCCTAATCCATGACGACTGGGCCCAATTTTTCTACACATTTTAATTAAGGACTTTTTGGTCATTTCCTTCTTTCACACTTATTTACCATGACCTAAGAACACTAAAGGACCCGATTATCCTTAATTACTTAAATCAAACTTGATCTTTCCTCTCTAAATTCCAAATCAAGAGAAAACTAGAGTGCATAAGGGATTGAATCTCTAAGATTCAAACATCAGATTTTCTTTTAGTTTCTTTGGTATTCAGGCATGTCTCTCTTCCCTAAACTTATATTTTTTATTAAAGAATAAATTGGTTTAGTATCCATGTGATTTAATTGTTCGTTTTAAATTGTGTTGAGGTACTTTGGTTGGGTTCTACTTGGAATTGTTTTACCATGATTTTTAATTTGTTATTCATGCTTTAATTGGTGATTTGGGGGTTGAATGTGTGTATGGTTCAAATAATTGGAATTGGTAACATGGATTTTCCCAAATTTAAGGACTTTTATTGAAATTGGTATCATCATCAATCCACTTTCGTATCTTTGGATTTGAATATGGACATTGCATGGTTTAACCTGCTTTTGAAATTATTGCATTATGTTAATGAGAAAATGGATAAAAATTGATCGAAAGACCTTGGTGGCCATGGTTTTGGATTTTAAAAAAGGAACTTGGGAGTCAAATTGGTTATGTAACGCCCCAGTAGTACAACCTTGATGCCACAGAGTGCTTACGATTACAAGTGACCACAAGCTAATGCATGAGCTGGTACCCGCTTTGAGTATTGATTAAAACTGTCAATAAGAGATAAACACGAGCAAAATATCTAGATATGCCGTAAGGTTTAAAATCACTAAAATATCATTGAACTTTTAAGTCTGAAACAACTATCTGGAAATAATACGATAAAGACTGTCAATAACAACTGAAAAATTGTCTAACTATCTGAAAGCCTCTAACTAACTGACTGTGGAGTTAATGGGACAAGTTCCCAACTAACTCCGTCTGACTACTGAACTGAAAAGAAATGCTGAAATAAACATAATCGGTCCTCAAAGTATGACGACTCACCATTGTTGATGCACTGGGATGTCTAAGTACGGTCGTGAACCTGAGCGTTTGAACCTATGATATGAGACATCATAACGGAAGAAATAAGTATATGGTCAGCACTTTGAATGGACTGGCATGCTAGACGAGGTTAGACTGATATGCATAGGCTCATGTACATGAATAATAACTGACTAAATGAATAGACTGAGACAACTGATGCATGGTATGCGTGAAAACTGTAAAATCTGAGAATGCATGACCAAGTATATATCATTATACTGAAATTGTCCATAAAAAGAAATTATTGAAATCTGGTAACTGAATTACTGATAACTATATGCTATGGTCAATATAAACTTGAACTGAATTATACTAAAGACTAAATTGAAAATGTGGGAGCTAGCTATAACCGATATGCCCCAATATATTATCAGGGTCCAGCCTGTAACCCCAGTTGGAAGATTGTCAATACCGTGCCACGGGTACTTATACTGGCTGTGTGGATCCACTATCTGATGTCCCGAAGGATGAGGGTGTCATGCCTAACTGACGGGGGACCCCTCAAAGTCTACAGTGGTTCCATATGTCTTGAACCTAGGGACTGATACTAATGCCTCATGCCTAACTGACGAGGGAGACGCCATCCCTAAGATCACTCGGTTCTAAGTGTTACTTCCAACTGAAGACACTAATTCTTGGAATGATCTAATCATAGCTAAACAAACAACTGATTATACTAACTGATAGAAGGAAAATTCTTATAGTTTATATAAAATCATTCTACAAATACTGAAACTATGTAAACAGCTAAGTTTTTGGGTAATCATAACCCCCATGACTCAATGACAATAATAATAAGAACATACTGGAGGTTCAAAAACCATTAGAAGTAGTCATTATTCCAAGCCTAAATCATTTAGGCATTTCATCAAACACTTGGAATTCATGGGTTTATGCATGAGAATAGTTTAATTCATGGGATAATAACATAACTTCAATACTAAAATCATGGGTTAAGGATTTAACATGCAACTTTCATCCTTCAAACATGTCAAGGGCTTATTTCAATGAAAAAATATGTAAACATGATGTAAGTTCGAAATTCATGGAAGTTCATGGACATAATTTCATGCTAACATGTAAAGATCATAATTTTTTAACTTTAAAATGGATTCTTGAACTCCATGGGTGAAACAGACCCATGGATGAACATCTAACATACCTTAATTAAAGTATTTGTGGAAGTTCTTGGTGATTTCTTGAAGCTTGAGCTTGAATCTTGAAGGGGCTAAGGTTTTTTGTTGAGAGAGAGAGAGAGAGGTTTCCTTTTGAGAGATTTGGTGCAAAATATGACCAATTATGCTTTTGGGGGCTTCAAATCTCGTGTTTTTATGGATTGAGGTGATGGGAAAATACGAGACTGCCCTTCTAAAATTAAAATTCATAAATGGAATGCCGATTGGATAGTCACCATAATTCGCCAAGGCCTTCATCGCTATTCCACCGCAACGCTCCACAATCACGATAACGTTCTATTTTAAAATCAAAACGTGGTCCAAACCTCATCCAAAAAATCCAAAACTTACCCGAGACATGCTCCTTACACCCCTGAACATGAATTAACTCAGAAACCTACATTTCAAGGTTGATAAGGTAACTTTAAAAATCAATGAAGTTAAGAGGCCAAAAATGAAACTATGTCTCCAACACTTAGTCAAATTTTCAGGTTCTAAGCCTCTTGTACATGTACTGGGGACGGAACTGAGCTAAAGCTAATACAGGGTATTATAATATCTCCCTCTTGGGAACATTAGTCCTAGAATGAGAGTGATTTTGCTAAGAAATACTGAGGTACTAAAATAACATGCTGAATATGCCTAACTGAAAACATGATTACATAATCGAGTCTAAAACATGGTGACTGACTGAACTTATTTATGAATGCATGCAATGACATAAAGATGAATACATGGATGGAATTGTGTAATACCCCATTAGTTTCTATGACATTAGAACCCCGAAGCAAAGTTAAGAAGAGCTTAAGACTTAAAATTTTTTTAAGTGTTCCAACACTTAGTTTATTTTTGAGCCCTCAATATTCATCGATTTATTTTGTGACCTTATCGACCTTCATTTATTAAAATATTTGTTGCATTGCGATGGGGCATGTCTACAGGACATCCCGGGTGAGTTTCAGAATTTTTGGACATCATTTAGGGCGCGTTTAGTTTTCAAAACAGAAGCACCATGCAATATGCATGCGTCGAATGGTCTAGTGCGGTGCAATGGAGTATGCGATGCACTCTCCAGTGCAGAGGAATGGAGCATGTGATGCATGGTCCATCGCACGCCTAGGAAATTTTCAGCATTTTTGTTCATCCCATTAAGGGTAATTTGGGTAATTTTCAACCCTTTATCCTCTTTAACACGGGATTTAATCTGCATAACACCAAAATATCATCACTTTCATCAAAAATTCTCAATAACATCTATTAGGGTTTCAATATATAAACCCAAGTATCTCGAGATTCAACCGTGGGTTTTCGATAATTTTTAGAGATTCAGATTCCCCATCCCGTGGGCTACAAGAAAAACTCATTGTTTTCGTGAATAGAGTTCTGGAGTCAAAAGTTCATCCAAATGTTAAGGTTTAAGGTATGTGGGTTTTTTCAACAAGAACACCCTTCCATTCTTGTGTCCAAAGACATAAAGTTTCTAAAAGAATTTTGTACTTTCGAGATGAATTCATGTTATTTTGATATACTCCATGTTTATGAGATGATGAAAATTGTATACACCTTGAGTTGCATTATTTTTCTATCTAATGATGTTTTGAGTTAATAATTCATGTTGTGAATATTGTATTCCTATGTTGATATCATGTCTTCAAGAATTTGCAAGATTTTTGCCTTGTGATGTGTGAGCCCATGCTAACACATTTGAAGCTTTTAACTCTAAATAATTGCGAAGTCTTGAGAAAATTTAGTAGTTTTTGATTATTTTACTTTGATTTTGCAGCAAGAATAGAGAAGAGGGGGAACCACAAATAAAGGAAGCAAAAATCATGAAATCAGAAGCAAATAGAGAGCTAAGTTTGGCTGACGACATCCACGACATGCTGTTAACCAGGTGATAGGCTGTCACAGAGGCCGTCAACCTCAAACAGAAGATGTAAAGATGCAGGAAGTTTTGTGACGACAATGAAGACATGTCATCAAGATGATGATAGGGCATCACAATCGTCGTCAAACTTAGGCAGTAAAAGTTTAATTTGCAGAGAAGTTGACGACGTCTTTGACATGCCATCAAGATCATGATAGGCCATCATGGGTGCCGTCATCTAATCCGAAGAAAATCAAAAACTTTAATTTTATTTCATTATTTAGGGTTGACTATTTAAAGCTTTGTTTTATGATTTTTATAGGTGGATCCATCCATCCATCATTCAAGAGACAATATACGCTATTTTTTTCTCTCTATCTCAAGAACAATATTTTAGAGTTTTGGGTTGTGATTCGACTACAAGTTCACTTTTGATTTCATTCATCATTGTAAGTTAATTCTTTCAGTTATGAATTCAAATTGCATACTTATTTCTTGCATCATGAGTGGCTAAACACCCTTAACCTGGGTTATGGAATCTAGTGTTAGGTCATTATAATGTGTTAATTAATTACTCAAGGTTTAATAGGTGTTAGGATTTCTTGGTAATTCAGATATTATAACTTATGTCTGTTGGTTGCAAAACAATAGGTGTACCTACTTTGGTTTGGTTGAGAAAGAAATCATAAACAGTAGGAAGTGAATTATCAACAGGGACTCAAAAAGGCTTCGTTTAATAATCAGCGCTATAATAAGGTTGATTAACCTGAGGTAAAATCTAGGCAGTGAGTAGCGATTCCCTAAGTTTGAGAGGATTAGGAAATTAGACGCTTGAATAGGTCAAGAGACATTTGAGCATACTATCTATAAAGATAGTTTGTCATTCTAACCACAGTGACAACCTTGAGTTATTTGTAGCATCTGTCATGTACCGTAAACCCTAGTGAACATAATCCTGGTTATTTCATAAAATATTGGTTACAAACATAAATGCCAAAGTGACAATCAATTATCTGTGAAACTTAAACCCCCATTTCAGGAAACAACAAACTACCAGTAAATTAGATCGTAAACAACTTGAGTTCACACTCTATTCTTTCTGGGATTCGACACCAACCTAGTTGGATTTTATATTGACAACGATCGCTTACATCCATTCAAGAGTGTAATTTGAGCGTTATAAAAAATGATGCCGTTGTTGGGGAATATGGTCGTAAACTGAAATGTGTGAGCCCATGCTAACATATTTGAAGCTTTTAACTCTAAATAATTGCGAAGTCTTGAGCAACTTTAGTCGTGTTTAATTATTTTACTTTGATTTTGCAGCAAGAGTAGAGAAGAGGGGAAACCACAAATAAAGAAAGAAAAAAGTATGAAATTGGAATCAAATAGAGAGCTAAGTGTGGCTGACAACATCCATGACACGCCGTCAACCTGGTGATAGGCTATCACGGAGGCCGTCAACCTCAAACAAAAGATGTAAAGATACAGGAAGTTTTGTGACGGCAATCATGACACGCCATCAAGATGATGATAGGGCATCACAATCGTCATCAAACTTAGGCAGCATGAGTTGAATTTGAAGAGAACTTGACGACGTCTGTGATAGGCCGTCAAGATCATGATTGGCCATCACTGGCGCCGACATCTAATATGAAGAAAATCAAAAACTTTAATTTTATTTCCTTATTTAGGGTTGACTATTTAAAGCTTTGTTTTCGGATTTTTATAGGAGAATCCATCCTTCCATTATTCAAGAGACAATATTTGCTATTTTTCTCTCTTTATCTCAAGAACAATATTT
This sequence comes from Capsicum pubescens, assembly GCA_030864215.1. Lineage (NCBI taxonomy): Eukaryota > Viridiplantae > Streptophyta > Magnoliopsida > Solanales > Solanaceae > Capsicum > Capsicum pubescens. The sequence goes on along the minus strand of CM061542.1, from coordinate 55,959,874 downwards.
TAGAGTTTTGACTTGTGAGTCAATTACAAGTTCACTTTTGATTTCATTCATCATTGTAAGTTAATACTTTCAGTTATGAATTCAAATTGCATACTTGTTTCTTGTGTCATGAGTGGCTAAACACCCTTAACCGGGGTTATGGAGTCTAGGGTTAGGTCGTTATAAGGTGTTAATTAATTACTCAAGGTTTAATAGGTGTTAGGAATTTCTTGGTAATTCTAATATTATAACTTATGTCTGTTGGTTGCAAAACAATAGGCGTACCTCATTTGATTTGCTTGTGAAAGAAATCATAAACAGTAGGAAGTGAATTATCAACAGGGACTCGGAAAGGTTTTTTTTAATAATCAGCGCTGTAATAAGGTTGATTAACCTGAGGTAAAATCTGGGTAGTGAGTAGCAATTCTTTAAGTTTGAGAGGATTAGTAAATTAGATGCTTGAATAGGTCGATAGACATTTGAGAATACCATCGATAAAGATAGCTTGTCATCCTAACCACCATGAGAACCTTGAGTTATTTGTAGCATCTGTCATGTACCATAAACCCTAGTGAACATAATCCTGGTTATTTCATAAAATCTTGGTTACAAACATAAACATCAAAGTGACAATCAATTATCTATGAAACTTCAACCCCCATTTCATGAAACAACAAACTACCAGTAAATTAGATCGTAAACAACTTGAGTTCACACTCTATTCCCTGTTGTATTCGACCCCAACCTAGTTAGGTTTTATATTGACAACGACCGCTTACACCCATTCAAGAGTATAATTTGAGCGTAATAAAAAATGGCACCATTTTCGGGGAATATGGTTGTAAACTGAAAATTTGTGTGTGCTAATTTGTTGTTAGTTAAGTTTTCTAGGTTTATGTTTATTTGTTGTTTTTGTCTATTGTAGGTACTGTGTTATTTATTCCAAAAAGAAGAAGTTTTGGAGAATCGTTATTCCAATCAATTCGGAACCTCAACTGATAGGGAGAATGGCTGAACAACAAGAGGCAGAGTGACTAGCCTCTTTGACCAGGGCTCAGGTGAATGTACAAAATTTGGGTCAACAAGAACATCACCAGAACCCTGATTATAAAGACTTGGGTGATGAGGAATTTCTGAATCCTCAAAATCCAAGGCGAGTTGAGCAAATTGCTGCGCCAGTGCAACAAAATGTTAATAGAAACTGTCCAGTTTGAGGAAGGTATGGCCAATAGCCTGTTCAATACGAGGATGATAAAGATGATAAAGGAATGGACAGATCTGGTGAAACGGGTGCTATCATTCCTCCACTGTTGCCACCGGGTTCAAAATTCAACATAACAAGCTCCATGATCCAACTCCTGAATCTGAAGGGGTTGTTTGGGGGATTACCTGGTGACGAACCGAACATGTATTTGGTGAAATTCATCACTATTTACAAATCTTTTGACAATTTGGGAGTGATCTAGAATGCGATTCGGTTGAGGTTATTCCCGTTGTCTCTTTTTGGAGAGGCAAAAATATGGTTGAATAAGCTAGAGCCTGATTCTATAACCAACTGGAGATAGTTGAAAGAGGCATTCCTAGAATGGTTATTTCCACCCTCCAAGAGGGTATAGTTGAGGGATGAAATTAGTAACTTCAGACAGCTCCCAACTGAAGCATTGCACGAGACCTGGGAGAGATTTAAGAAGAAGCTGGCCCAATGTATGAATCACAACATGTACGACTTGCACTTAATGGAAACTTTGTACAGAGCTTTGAACTCTGTGACAAAGCCAATTGTAGACAACGCTGCAGGTGGTTCGTTCATTGACCTCTCTTTTCTAGATGCTTCTGACATGCTGAATAGAATGACCAAGCAGAGTCGGGCTTGGCACACTAGGGATTCGTTAGTGGCTAGCCCGACCGTTGCTGGTGGTATAACTGCAGAGCAGCGTAGAAGGGATAAGGAACGAGAACATGACATGGCTCATTTGAAGACACAGATGGACTTTCTAGCCAAGCACTTGTTATCAGGCAAGACCAAAATAGCTAAGGCTATGGAAGCTCAGGGTACTGTTGCTACAGGTACTGATGAGGAGGCAAACTATGTGAGTAATCAGGGGGGTTTCCGAGGCAATAACCAAGGGAACCAAGGTCGGAACTTCTATGACAAGCTTGATTTTAAAGATAGGGAGCAGGGACACTGGAGAAACTATAATGACATGAGTGGTTTATATATTCCTCCTGGAATTTGGGATGCTGCAATAACTAGCTCTAGCAAGATGTCCATAAATGACATGATGGAAAAGTTGTTGAAGGGAGTTAAATCTACCAACCCGGGGGTAACTACTATGAAGAGTGAATTCTCTACCCTCAGTCAAATAGTTAGCTCACACTCTGCTTCTATTAAGCAGTTGGAACAACAGATGAGCTAACTTTCTGCTACACTGAACTAGAGAAAAAATGGTACTTTACCTAGTGATACGGTTCAGAACATGCGGAATGATGGCTCATGTATGGCGATTACCACTCGGAGTGGTAAGATGTTAGGTGGCCCTTATGTGGGAAAATCTATGAAGAATAAGGTAAGCATTAATGAACCCGAAGAAAGTAGTCCAGTGGAGTCTAAGAAGCAAGATAGTTTTGTTGATATTTTGGAGAAAGAAGATGAGAATAAAGAGGAAGTGGTGTTAAAGACTATCACTAGACCACCACCTCTCTTTCCTCAATAATTGAAGAAAAAGGTCGATGATGCAAAATTTGGCAAGTTCATGGCTATGCTCAAGCAATTGACAATTAATGTGCCTTTGGTTGACGCACTTGAGAAAATGCCAGTCTATGCCAAGTTCATAAAAGACCTTGTCACAAAGAAGAGAAAGGTCAGAAGTGAGCAGGTGGACAATATCTACCATTTTAGTGCGGTTTTCGAATGATTCTTGGTGCAAAAGAAGGTTGGCCCAGGTGCATTTACTATTCCATGCAAAGTTGTGTCTCTGGATGTTGCAAAGGTATTATGTGATTTGGGTGCCAGCGTGAATCTGATGCCACTGGCTGTATGTAAGAAGCTGGGTTTAGAAGATCTAACACCTATTAACATGTGACTGGTGATGGTAGATAGGTCGATAAAGCGGCCTGTTGGAATTTTGCATGATGTGTTGGTGAAAGTAGCAGACTTTATTCTTCTTGCTGATTTTATGGTGCTGGATTGTGATGTGGACTTTGAGGTACCCATTATCTTGGGAAGACCATTCTTAGCAACAGGAAGGGTAATAATTGACATGGAGTTGAATGAGCTTAAGTTTCGGCTCGGTAAAAAGGTGGCAAAATTAAAAATGCATCAACCCATGTCACAACAAAATGATATGAATGTCTTCTCGATCGTTGACATCTTCTATGATGATGGAAAACAAGGATCAACATGTTGTCTTGGTAAAGTCTGAGTAGTCAAGATAACCTAGTCGTGCCATATGGTAAATCAGGTGCTAATGGGAGGCAACCCAAAATTTTTATGTTTGAGAAAGTGTTTTTATTTTTAAAATTAGGATTTAGTATAGATAAGGTGTAAAAATGAAAAGGTTCAGCTGGAAGGTAATGACGACATTCGTGACAACCGTCAGAATTGTGACAAGCTATCACAAATGTTGTCATCTAGATCAGTCTTGAGGAAATCTCTGCCTAATGGTGATGATGATCTTGATGGGCTATCACAATCGTGACAAGCCATCACAAATCGTCGTCAGCCCAAAGCCTAAAATCTAAAAACTGGGCCTATCTTTAATCAGATCCGACCCGACCCAAATCGCGAGCCTTTTCAAATTTCCACTGATTTCCACTTCCTTTTCTTTAGTTATTTCTTTCATTAGTTAAAATAGTTTCCATTCTTAGCAAAAACACTCTAAGAAAAACAATATTCTTTTGTGTGTGGGTTGCATAAGAAAATTCAAGAAAATCTTCTTCCTTCACTCTTCCTTTGGTGTGTGACTTTAGTTTAAGAGCTTCATCAGGTATGCTCTACTCTAACTCTTCTTTTCTTATAATGTATGATGAATGAAATTTAACCCAAGTCCCCAAGATGCTTGAACCAATATCAAGGTGAAAAAGAGCTAGAATCGCACCTAGGGTTTGCTGTGCAAGCCCAAGGTTTGAAAAATTAGCTCACAATTCGAATTGAAGTGAATCTTGAGAAAAAATGGGGACCAAAAATTTGATTAAAGTTAAAATTGGGTTCTGGTAAGTGTGACGACATCCATGACAGGCTATCACAATTGTGACGGCCTATCAGGAATGTCGTCAAGCTAAAAAAAATTACAGTTGGTTCTGTTTAGAGCTGACGACATTCGTGATAGGCTATCACGGTTGTGATGGCCTATCATGAATGTCATCATAAAATGGTAAAAATTTGTTGGGTTCTGTCAGAGGTTGATGGAAATTGTGACAAGCTGTCACAGTCGTGACGGCTTATCAAAAATTGGCGTCACACCTGGAGCTTGAAACATAAATGAGCCTAAATGATTAATGTACTTTTGTTTATGATCTTTAGGGTTGACTGATGTTCTTCTAATGTCTCCAGGTACTTTAAAATGGCACCAAAAATAAAGAGTCCAACAGAACCAAAGAAAGCGGCCAAAGATGATGAACGTCGTAAGCTCCTCGATGAGGAATCTAATACGAGGAGGAGGAACCCTTTCTAAGAAAGCTAAATAAGAAGAGGAGTCTAAAGAAAACTCCACCACCTCCACCAATTGAGGTGGAGGACAGTGATGATACTGAGTCGACCATAGCTTCTGAGCAGGAGGGGTCTGAAAAAGGTGATTCTGAACACCATGAGTCTGAACATGCTGAAGCTGATGAAGAGGATCAAGAAGGGTCTTAAGAATATGAGCCCGAGGTAACAACTTTGGGGTCCCAATCCATTGAGAAACAAGATGATGAAGAGTCTCCACCTTGGAGGACTCTTATCAAGTGTAAGAACCCAAAAGTGAGGAACAATGCTAGATAACAAATCCCTAGAGCTGAGGAAATCTACATTGCTGGGTTGTAAAGAACTGATAGACGAAATGCAAAGAGGCCAATCCAAGAAGAAAAAATAATCATCATGAAAGGGTTGAGCAGATACCCTAAAGTGGAGAATAAATTCAAAGAATATGGCTTAGGATGGACTATGGAAGGGGGAGGTTCATTTTTCCCTGCACTGGTTTGGGAGTTCTATGTGAACTACCAAGCCTAGTTAGAGAATATGTGAAAACTAGGTGATAAAGTAGCAGATCATCCTCTTCTGAGAGAGTTTGGGTGAGGGGTGTAAGCATTGATGTCTCGACTAGAACCATCAACAGATTCTTGCACTACCCCGAATTCATGTCCCAGGACACCACACCATCATTTTATTCTTGAATAAAGAATAAGGACAAACAACGTCCTTGGTTGGCCAACATTATCGCTGACGGAGAACTGGCTTGGGTGACAAACCCAAATAAGAGAATCTGTAAGTCCTCGTTGACTCATGAGGCAAAATTTTTGTGGGGTATAGTGCGAGTTTGGATAATTCCTACTGAGGGAGACAATATTCTAGGTGATTATTGGGTTATTTTTGTAGCAAGCTTGGTGCAATAGCTTTTCTTGAACTTTGGTGAAATCATTACGGATGAGATGAAGATCAGGATGTCGAGGATTGACACTGCTTATCCTTTTCCATGTCTTATTATAGAGTTGTGCAGAGTTGCTGAGGTACCAAAGATTGTAGAAGTTGATGAATACATTCGTTCCTGGAAGACTCATAACCCTATTCGGTTTGATCAGATTCAGCCAGGACTTAGACTTGACAGGGGTGCAGATGTAGTAACGGACCCTTCGAGTACAAATGTAGGAGCAACACCTCATGTGGATTTCTAGGATTCTTCAGGACATGCATCTTTAGTGCCTGAGACTGAAGCCAGCCCCTCAGTTCCTACATCAGCAATAGGTTTTGCATTTCAGCCGATAGACATCAGAAAGGTGGCTAAGCAAGCCAAGTGGTGCGAGACATAGCTGCATGTTTTCGCCAAATAGTTTATTGTTTCTATGGACAAAAGAATCAAGGCTGCACATGAGCCTTTTGTGACTTTGCCTTGGCGGGTTGCAGATTTGGAGAACAGATTCGATGCCTAGGCAAAAGTGATGACAGGTGCTGATCTTGCTACATTAGATAAGGTGAAGGCTAAGGTTGGGGTTCTATAGCAACACTAATTTATGGTGCCAACAGGTTCAGCTATGTATGATTTGGAGGAAAAAATTCCAATACTTGATCTCATTGCGCACTTCCCAAAGAAAAAGAAGAAAAAGGGGAAAAAGAAAGGCAAGAATAAGAGAGAAGAGTCGGATAGTGAAGAAGGAAGAAAATCAAAAAATAAGGCAAAGAAGAAGACAGAAAAGGAAGAATTGAAAAAGGAAAGATTGGAGTTCCTAGATGATACTGAGAAATAAGAAACAACCATCAGAGCTAGGGTTGCAAGTGCTTCATATATCCAGGCTCCAACCACAACCAAGACAGATGCTTCTGATGGGAAAAAGACAGCAGATGATGCAGTAGCAGGGTCGAAGATCCAGGATCCACGTGCTTGACTGTCTTCAGGTATGCCTTAACCCTTAGTGTACTTTATTTTTTTTATTTTAAGTTAAGGGTGTAGGGTAAATTATTGTTGTAACATATTCTGTTGATAATTAAGAGTAGTACAAGTACTTGAGGTAGTTAGCTTATTTTGTGATTGTTGATTACCTCTTCAGTGGTCTGATCTATTGTGTACTGTGTGAATTGCACCCATTATGACCACCGTTTATCTTTTTGTGGCATTAGTATGGCATATAAATGACTTGTGTTAAACAAGTGCATGAACCACATAAGTAGTGATATGTAAGATACTTGTGTGCCATGTGTGTGTAAGGTCTTACTCAATTCATGTTGTGCGTTGAATTCATAACTTGCCTTGTTAGTCGTGCCATAGTCATAGGATAGGCATTAGGAATGGATCATAGGCCATTTTTGCATGTTAGACCATTTTAGTCTAAATGACCATCCCAATATGAATAATATCCCTTGATCCCTGTTTGAGCCTAAATAGCCTATTTCTTTCTTGTACACCTTTCACCTTCCTGTTATATCACAATGAACCTATCTTGGCCCTGGTCCTCCTTGGACATTGTGCACCTTGACTTAGGAAAATAACCTAAGTTAAGGGTGGCTATTATAGGGGTGCGTGATGCAATATATGTATGAAGAGAGTTAGAATAAGAAGGATGAATAAAAATTTAGATGCGATGAAAAAGATAGAAGAAAAGAGAAATCTGTGTGTAAAATGGTTAAAAAATAACCTGATAATTGAAGCGACCACACCCATCTTGAGCATGCATGACCAAAAAAAGAGGGAAGAAAAGAAGGTTAAAAGTTGAAACCCCAAGAGTTAAGGTAGTACCAAGGAGGCTTACTCACGCTAAAATACCCATGAATATCATACCATCCCCTAGCCTATGTTACAAGCTTGACAAAATCCCTATAGTGATCCTAATTGACCTTTCTGAAGACTTAGGTACTGACTATAAGGGAAAGCCTATGGCATTTGATGCACAATATTGGAATTTCATTCTGAGAGTGAGTCTTATATTTATCCCTATGTTTATACATGTAAATTTTGATCTGAGTGAAAAAAGGATTTCTTGATTGTGAGTGCACATTAGGTATATTGTTAAGCACTGCCTTGTTCTGATAGTGTGATTTGGGGTATATGCAGGGTTGTTATTGCTGAGATTTTTTGCCATTTCTTTATCCTTGTGAGTTGCATAGTTGTTTTCAAATAATAGACACAGTTAATTTTACCTTGACTGTCCGTGGAGATGGTGCATGTATTCTGAACTGATATGTGTAGTTAGCTGCCGAATTATAGTTTGTAGACTCTTAGTTATGTTATGGTTTCTTGAGGACAAGCAATTGTGAAGTTGAGGGTGTTAATGTGTGAGCCCATGCTAACACATTTGAAGCTTTTAACTCTAAATAATTGCAAAGTCTTGAGAAACTTTAGTCATTTTTGATTATTTTACTTTGATTTTGCAGCAAGAGTAGAGAAGAGGGGGAACCACAAATAAAGGAAGCAAAAAGTATGAAATCAAAAGAAAATAAAGAGCTAAGTATGGCTGACGACATCTACGATACACTATCAACTTGGTGATAGGCTGTCACAGAGGCCGTCAACCTCAAACAGAAGATGTAAAGCTACAGGAAGTTTTGTGATAGCAATCATAACACGCCATCAAGATGATGATAGGGCATCATAATCGTCGTCAAACTTAGGCAGAAGGAGTTGAATTTGCAGAGAAGTTGACGACGTCTGTGACAGGCCGTCAAGATCATGATAGGCCGTCTCGGGCGCCGTTATCTAATCCGAAGAAAATCTGAAACTTTAATTTTATTTCCTTATTTAGGGTTGACTATTTAAATCTTTGTTTTATGGTTTTTATAGGAGGATCCATCCATCCATCATTCAAGATATAATATATGCTATTTTTCTCTCTCTATCTCAAGAACAATATTTTAGAGTTTTTCCTTGTGATTCAATTACAAGTTCACTTTTGATTTCATTCATCAATTTAAGTTAATCCTTTTATTTATGAATTCAAATTTCATAATTGTTTTTTGCGTCATGAGTGGCTAAACACCCTTAACCTGGTTTATGAAATATTGGGTTAGGTCATGATAAGGTGTTAATTAATTACTCAAGGTTAAATAGGTGTTAGGCTTTCTTGGTAATTCTAATAATATAACATATGTCTGTTGGTTGCAAAAAATAGGCGTACCTACTTTGGTTTGCTTGATAAATAAATCATAAACAGTAGGAAGTGAATTATCAACAGGAACTCGATAAGGCTTCGTTTAATAATCAGCACTGTAATAAGGTTGATTAACCTGAGGTAAAATCTGTGCAGTGAGTAGCGATTCCCTAAGTCCTAGAGGATTAGGAAATTAGATGCTTGAATAGGACGAGAGACATTTGAGCATACCATCGATAAAGATAGCTTGTCATCCTAACCACCGTGAGAACCTTGAGTTATTTGTAGTTTCTGTCATGTACTGTAAACCCTAGTGAATATAATCCTGATTATTTCATAAAATCTTGGTTACAAACATAAAAGTCAAAGTGACAATCAATTATCTGTGAAACTTAAACCCCCATTTAAGGAAACAACAAACTACTAGTAAATTAGATCGTAAAAAACTTGAGTTCACACTCTATTCCCAATGGTATTCGACCCCAACCTAGTTGGGTTTTATATTGACAACAATTGCTTACACCCATTCAAGAGTTAAATTTGAGATTTATCACCTTGAATTGAGAAACTATGAGACTTTTAGATTTAAATATTGATATCTTTTGAAGTGTTACAAGATTTGTGCTCGTATCTCCTTGTTGTTGAGATTTTAAAAGCTTTGATGTAAGTTTATCATGATTTCTAAGGAAAAGAATTGAGATTTGATATTAAGATAAGAAATAAATCCACATCTTTTTATTTATTTATGATGAAGGGGTAGCATTTTGGCTCCCAATGCAAAGTATTGAATTTGTTTGAGATGTGACACTGAGGCTGATTGAAATTTTTGAGCTAAGTCCGGGATTAGTATTTAGAACCTAGCGGGAAGTGTGGTTCTTCTCTAGAACTACGTTCTCCTATAGGATGTGAGCCTGAGGTTGATATAGTGATCACTAATGAATTAAATGACTAAGGTCCTACTCCGATGGCAAGGATAGGACAACTCTCCCCAATGTGGGTTAGACATTGGACTCCATGTAGCTCACATGGTTTATGTCGGCTATGAGAAACTCCCATTGTGTATCTCTACTCTATCTAAGATAAGTGTGTATAGTTTGAAACTATGAGTTTCTGAGAAAGTTTCTTGTTTCCAATAGATTGAAATGTTATGTTCTAAAGAGAGTTGTTTTAACACTTGATTACTTTACAAGTTTGATACTGAGAAAAAAATAAATTGAGAACTTATGTAATGGCTCACGTGTTTTACTTTACATGTATTATTCATCCAGGATTTTGATGATTTAATTCAAGCTAAGTGAGTCATTTATATCAGTATGCATGTCTATTATAAAATTGTGATGTTCGATTATTGAAATTGCATACAACACCATACACTTGGTACATTTCCATGGTCCTGACCTACATATTCGTACGTGGTCTACATTTTCTCGTAATGTAGGTTCAGGTGCTCAGTCCCAGACTCGACAGTGATATTTGAGCACGTTGATCTACATCTTCTGTAGTGGTGAGTCCTAATGATTCGAGGACATATTTTTCAGACTTTCAGTTTCATTATAAGTTTTTTACTTCTGTTCCTTTGAGTATGGGTCAGTTGGGGCATGTCCCAATGGCTTTCTAGTTTATTTGAGTAGTAGAGGCTTGTCAGACTAGTTCACCAGTTTGTCAGTTTTATTGAGATTTCAGTGTTGTGTTTTGTTCGTACGAAGTATATTCTTTTGACTTTTCTCATAACTCTGATATAATAAGTACCTTTGGTGGTTTTATTTGATTTAAATGAGTGTAAATTATGATGGAAGGCTCAAAGGGTTAGCTTGGGGCTACTTGTAGCCTTAAGAACCGTGTGATGTCTCGGGACCCATTTTTGGGGTGTTACAAACTTGGTATCAGAGCCTAAGGTTTAAGGAGTCCTAGGGAGTCTAACAAGACACGTTAAGTAGAGTCTTAATCATCGGTGTGTAGTACACCACATCTTTGAGAAAGAGGCTACGAAATATTTTAGGAAAAAGTCATTTCTTTCTTTCAAGTCCATCGTGCTTAAACTTGTCTCTCTTAGCTATTAATTCGTGCTCTCTTATTTCAGACATGGCCTCCTCATAGAGCTCGTAGAAACAATGATGATCAGAAACCTCAGCCCACTGATCCCCTTAATGCAAATGTATCCCACGGTGAGTTCGAGCAGCCTTTCAGGCGCTGGCCCAAGCTGTAATCGCCAATGCTCAGGAAAATCAGACCCCAGTTCCACCTCAGTAGGGAGGTGATTCAGCTGCTGCTAGAATTCATAATTTTATGTGGATGAATCCACCGAATTTCTATGTGTCTAAGGCAGGTGAAGACCCACAGTTATTTTTTGAGGAGGTGAGGAAGATTACGCAGATGATGCACGCATTTGAGAAAGAAAGTATTGAGATGGCATCCTACAGGTTAAAAGACATTGCTCATGACTGGGTTGTTGCGTGGAAGAAGGAGAGAGAGCAGGGTGCTTCCCCTATGACTTGGCAGGTATTCCAGGATGCGTTCCTGAATAAGTTTTTCCCATTGGAGATAAGAAAGGCGAGAGTAGAGCAGTTCATGAACTTGAGGTAGGGCTACAGGACTGTTAAGGAATACTTCTTGTAGTTCAAACAATTATCCAAATATTCTTCTAACTTGATTGTTGATGCCCGCTCTAGCATGAACAAGTTTGTGACAGGTATTTCGGGTTTGGTTTTGAGGGAGTGCAAGACTTCTATGTTGAATAGGGATATGGATCTTTCTAGGTTGATGCTAGATCCGAGTTGCCGAATTATGGTCAGACTAGGTCTCAGGGAGGGAATAGCCCTCAGTTTCAAGGTCATTCATCTATGCCAGCACCGTTATCAGCTAGCGCTCCAGTGCCTGGAGGTAGGCAAGAGCAAGGAAATAAGCCATCTATGTCTAGGTCTCAGCATAGTATTGGTAGCAGGCCTAATTATCCTCTATTTTCTAAGTGTGGTAGGACCCATCTGGGTGAGTGTTGGGGGTAAGAAGAGAGGTTGCTTTGGGTATGGTGACCTGGGTCACAGACTTAGAGAGTGCCCATATGCCAGGCAGGGGAAACATGATGTTCGCACCCAGACTTAGACTACCAGTACTTCAGTTCCGGTAACTCGTTCAACCCCTACTCAGGGTGTTTCTTCTAGCACCGCTGGCGGTTTGCGCCAGAATAGGTTCTATGCTCTGCCATCCTTCCAGGAGCAGGAGGACTCTCCTGATGTCATTACTGGTATACTTCGTGTATTTTAGTTTGGTGTTTATGCATTGTTGGACCCTAGGTCTAGTTTTTCGTATGTGACACCCCTGGTTGCTGTGAACTTTGAAGTGATTCCCGAAAATATTCCCAAGCCTATCCTAGTTTCTACCCTAGTGGGTGAATCTATTGTTGCCCAGAAAGTGTATAAAAAGTGTCTTATTACAGTCCTTCATAGAGTCATGTTTGCTGATCTGATAGAGTTAGACATGGTAGATTTTGATGTTATCCTGGGTATGGATTGGCTTCACTCTTTCTATGCATCTATAGACTATCGTACCCGTATGGTCAAATTTTAGCTTCCTGGTGAGCCAGTTTTAGAATGGTCCGGATCTTTCGTATCCCCCAAGAGTTATTTTATCTCATATCTCAAAGCCATAAAGTTTATTTCTAAAGGTTTCATACATCATTTGGTTAGAGTTAAAGACACTAAGTCTGAGACTCTAACTCTCCAGTGAGTCAACATTGTTAATGAGTTTCTTGATATGTTTCCGGAAGATCTTCCAGGGATACCTCCCGATAGAAAGATAGAGTTCATGATTGATCTTCTTTCTGACACCCAACCCATTTCTATTCCTCCCTACTGTATGGCACCCGCGGAACTTAAGGAGTTGAAAGAGAAACTCAAAGATCTGTTAGACAAAGGTTTCATAAGGACCAGTATCTCTTCTTGGGGTGCACCTGTTCTATTCATGTGGAAGAAACATGGTTCTTTGCGTATGTGCATTGACTATCGTCAGCTAAACAAAGTCACTGTCAAGAACAAGTATCCTCTTCTGAGAATAGATGATTTGTTTGATCAGTTGCAAGGTGCGAGTTATTTTTCCAAGATAGACCTTAGATCCGGCTATCACCAGCTTAAAGTAAGGGAGTGTGACATCCCAAAGACATCCTTCCGAAACCGCTATGGTCATTTTGAATTTTTTGTCATGTCTTTCGGGCTAACCAATGCCCCAGCAGCTTTCATGGACCTCATAAATTGAGTGTTCAAGACATATATTGATATGTTCGTTATTGTGTTTATCGACGATATTCTTGTGTATTCCCAAAATAAGAATGACCATGCAGACCATCTCTAAATAGTCTTGCAAACTCTTAGAAATCATCAATTGTTCGCTAAGTTCAGCAAGTGTGAATTTTGGCTAAGGTCAGTTTCTTTTCTGGGTCATATTACTTCTTCCAAAAGTATTAGAGTGGATCCTCAAAAGACAAAGGCTGTAAGAAATTGGCCTAGGCCTATCCTTTCGTCTGATATTAGGAGTTTCTTGGGTGTAGCTGGCTATTACCACCGTTTTGTTGAAGAGTTCTCTTCTATTGCATCTCCCATGACTCGGTTGACCCCAAAAAAGGTAAAGTTTCTCTGGTCAGATTCCTGCGAGAAGAGTTTTCAGGAGTTGAAGACTAGACTCAGTTTTACCCCTGTGTTGACTTTCCCTGATGGTGTAGACGGTTTTGTGGTATATTGTGATTCTTTGAGAGTGGGTTTGTCTTGTGTGTTGATATAAATGGGGAAAGTAATAGCCTATGCTTCTAGGAAGTTGAAACCTTATGAGAAGAATTACCCAACCCATGACTTAGAGTTGGTTGCTGTATTATTTGCTTTGAAAATGTAGAGACATTATTTATATTGTGTGTATGTAGATGTTTTTATTGATCACAAAAGCCTACAGTATGTGTTTACCTAGAGGGAGTTGAACCTTAGGCAGAGGAGATTGTTAGAATTGTTAAAATACTATGATATGAGCGTGTTATATCATACGGGCAAGGCCAATGTAGTGGAAGATGCCCTTAGCAGATGTCCATGGGTAGTTTTCCATGTTGAGGAAGGTAAGAAAGAGTTGGCACATGATGTGCACCATTTGGCTAGGCTGGGTGTTAGGCTGCTTGATTCTGCTGAGGGGAGTATGTTAGTTCAAAATAGTTCCAAATCATCCTTAGTTTCTGAAGTAAAGGAGAAACAGAACTTAGATGCTAGCTTGGTCAGACTGAAAGAGTCAATCAAGGACCAAAGGGTAGAGTTTTTCTCCCAAGGGGGATATGGTGTGTTAAGGCTTCAGGGTAGGTTGTATGTTTCAAATGTTGATGATCTAAGGCAGAGAATCATGCCTGAAGCGCATGGTGCACGGTATTCTATTCATCTCGATGCTACCAAGATGTACCGCGACTTGAGGGAAATCTATTGGTGGTGTGGTATAAAAAATTATGTAGCTAAGTTTGTGGCGATGTGTGTAACATATCAGCAGGTTAAGGTTGAGCACCAAAGACCTGGTGGTGTGATACAAGAGTTTAGTATTCCTACTTAGAAGTAGGAAGTGATTAAGATGGATTTCCTAGGACTCTACTGAACCTTAGGCTCTGATATCAAGTTTGTAACGCCCCGACTGTCTGAACCGGAATGCTACATGGTGCTAATGACCCCGAGGGACCACAAGCTAACCCATGACTGATATCTGTACCTATATACTGCAATTCATGACGTAATAATACGGAATACATAAAAGTTGTAGGGCCATAAGGTTCACATCTGAAAATAAGTGGTATCATAATACCAAAACATACTAAAATAATCCGAAGTCTGAACATGCAAATCTAAAAGCCTCTAGACTGTCTGAATAAGGAGTTGAAGGAACATGTCTCCAACTAACTCCGTAAAACTGGATGCTAACTGAAATAAATGAATAAATCAAAATAATGTCATCCTTGAATGAAAAGGAAGCGTCTACTACTACTGGTCTGGGACTCGTGTCTCTAACCCTATGGTGTAACATGAAAATTAAGCACCATAGCGCAAATGCGTTAGTACAACTGGAGTACTGAGTATACGAGTGAGGTAGGCTAATTGTAAAGGGTTTTCATGCATGAACAATACTAACTGACGGACTGATATGAACGTAAGAGTGCAAACATACATACATAGAAACTGAGATTGTGAATGTGTGACATACTAATAATTAATCATGACAAATACTAGAATGCTGATAACATGGGTGACTGTAACTGACAGTCATGAATCTGATGGAACTATCTGAGTTTCGTACTGTAACTGCGTAGACTGTATCTGACCGTCCTGATGTACTTAAATCTGAAGAACTATCTGAGTTCTTTTATTGATACTAATACTGAAACTGTGGGAGGTAGTAGCTTAACCGACATGCCATATGTATGCCATAATGGCTAAGCTGGGATCCAATCTCTTCCCCGACTGGAGGGGTGTCAATACCGCGCCACTGGTAAGGATAACTCATAAGAAGAATTACCCAACCCATGACTTAGAGTTGGTTGTTGTAGTATTTTCTTTGAAAATCTAGAGACATTATTTGTATGGTGTGTATGTAGACGTTTTTACTGATCACAAAAGCCTACAGTATATGTTTACCCAGAGGGAGTTGAACCTTAGGAAGAAGAGGTGGTTAGAATTATGAAAATACTATGATATGAGCGTGTTATATAATCAGGGCAAGGCCAATGTAGTGGCAGATGCCCTTAGCAGGATGTCCATGGGTAGTTTTTTCATGTTGAGGAAGGTAAGAAAGAGTTGGCACATGATGTGCACTGTTTGGGTAGTCTGCTTGATTCTGCTGAGGGGAGTATGTTAGTTCAAAATAGTTTCAAATCATCCTTAGTTTCTAAAGTAAAGAAGAAACAGGACTTAGATGCTAGCTTGGTCAGACTGAAAGAGTCAGTCAAGGACCAAAGGATAGAGGTTTTCTCCCAAGGGGAATATGGTGTGTTAAGGCTGCAGGGTAGGTTGTGTGTTTCGAATGTTGATGATCTAAGGTAGAGAATCATGGCTGAAGCGCATGGTGCGTGGTATTCTACTCATCTCGATGCTACCAGATGTACCGCGACTTGCGGGAAATCTATTGGTGGTGTGGTATGAAAAAATAAGTAGCTAAGTTTGTGGTGATGTGTGCAACATTTCAGTAGGTTAAGGGTGGGCACCAAAGACCTGGTGGTATGATACAAGAGTTTAGTATTCCTACTTAGAAGTAGGAAGTGATTAAGATGGATTTCCTGACTGGTTTACCTCTTTCCCGATGCCATGATGATTCTATTTGGGTTGTTGTTGATAGGCTGACTAAGTCAGGGCATTTCTTTCCCGTGAATACATCCTATTCAGCTGAGGACTGTGCTAGACTATATATTTAGGAGTTAGTTAGGATGTATGGAGTTCCCTTGTCTATCATTTCGGATAGGGGTACTCAGTTTACTTCTTAATTTTGGAAGGCATTTCAGAAGGGTCTGGGCACCCAAGTTCATTTGAGTTTTGTGTTTCACCCACAGATGGATGGTCAGGCCGAGAGAACCATCCAGAATTTGGAGGATATGTTGAGAGCGTGTGCTCTCGATTTCAGAGGTACTTGGGATGAGAATTTTCCACTAATTGAGTTTGTGTATAACAATAGTTATCATGCTAGCATCCAGATGGCACCGTTTGAGGCTTGGTATGGTAGAAGGTGTAGATCACCTATTGGATTGTTCGAGGTGGTCGAGGCTACTATAG
This sequence comes from Capsicum pubescens, assembly GCA_030864215.1. NCBI lineage: Eukaryota > Viridiplantae > Streptophyta > Magnoliopsida > Solanales > Solanaceae > Capsicum > Capsicum pubescens. The sequence goes on along the minus strand of CM061542.1, from coordinate 55,943,351 downwards.
ATGGACCTAATGCAGTATTTAAGGCAATGGAGAAGGTAAAGGCAGCTCAGAGTCGTCAAAAGTCATATGCTAATGTGAGGGGTAGAGACTTGGAGTTCGAAGTGGATGATATGGTGTACCTAAAAATTTCACCCATGAAGGGGGTGAAGAGGTTTGGGAAGAAGGGGAAGCTTAGTCCCCGCTATGTTGGTCCTTATAGGATCCTGAATTGTGTCGGAAGAGTGGCTTATCAGATAGAGTTACCTGCAGAGTTGTCAGCTGTTCATCTTGTCTTTCATGTTTCCATGCTTAGGAAATACGTTGGTCATTGTGTTGTTGTAGATCCTTCGAAAAGCCTTAATGTTCAAGATAGTCTTTTGTTTGATGAGGTTCTTGTTAAGATTTTAGATCACCAAGTCCGGAGACTAAGCAACAAAGAAGCTCCCTTAGTTAAAGTGTTGTGGCGAAACCAATCTGTTGAGGGCGCTACTTAGGAAGATGAGGCTGATATATGAACCAAGTACCCACACCTCTTCTCCGCAAATCCCGATCAAGCGGAAGGTATCATTCTCACTTAATTCAGTCCCTTTTTAATCATGTTGCAGCTGTATAGTTATTCCTCTTATGAGTTAAGTATTCTTTGAAATATCCGAAAGCTTAGCCTAAAGTAAAGTCATGCTAGCCAAATGTTTTGATGTGTATCCTCTCTTTCTCTATGATTTTGATTCATCTAATGACATTCAAGGATGAATGTTCGCAAGGGGGAGATATTGTAAGATCTCATAAGTTTCTGTGACGTTAGAACCCCGAAGCAAAGTCAAGAAGAGCTTAAGACTTAGAATTTTTCTAAGTGTTCGAACACTTTGTTGTAACACCCCGACTGTCTGAACCGAAACACTACATGGTGCTCATGACCCCGAGGGACCACAAGCTAACTCATAACTGATATTTGTACCTGTATACTGAAATTCATGATGTAATAATGTAGAATACGTAAAAGCTGTAAGGCCATAAGGTTCACATCTGAAAATAAGTAGTATCACAATACCAAAACATACTGAAATAATCTGAAGTCTGAACATGGAAATCTAAAAGCCTCTAAACTGTCTGAATAAGGAGTTGAAGGAACATGTCTCCAACTAACTCTGTAAAATTGGATGCTATCTGAAATAAATGAATAAATCAAAATAATGTCATCCTCGAATGAAGAGGACTCACTGCAACTCTGTATGCTGAAAGCGACTGCTACTGTTGGTCTGGGACTCATGTCTCTGAACCTATGGTGTAACATAAAAAGAAAGCACCATAGCTCAAATACGTTAGTACCACTGGAGTACTGAGTATACATATGAGGTAGGCTAAATGTAAAGGGTTTTCATGCATGAACAATGCTAAATGACTGACTGATATGGACGTGAGAGTGAAAATACATACATAGAAACTGAGATTGTGAATGCGTGACATACTGATAATTAATCATGACAAATACTGGAATGCTGATAATAGGGTGACTGTAACTGACAGTTATGAATCTGATGAAACTATCTGAGTTCCGTACTATAACTGCGTAGACTGTATCTGACCGTCCTGATGTACTAAAATCTGAAGAACTATCTGAGTTCTTTTACTGATACTTATACTGAAACTATGGGAGGTAGTAGCTTAACTGACATGCCCCATGTATGCCATAATGGCTAAGCTGGGGTCCAATCTCTGCCTCTACTGGAGGGGTGTCAATACCGCGCCACTAGTAAGGACAGCTGTGAGTGACCCTTATCTGGAAGGTACTCAAGATGAGAATGGTGGGACCCTAAACTGACAGGTTAAACCACTTCATCAACCCTAATCTAACAGGTTATGATGTCTCAACCTACGCTGGCTACGTAGTTTTGGAACACAAGGATGACTGCTAAGAATCACACCCTGAACTGGCAGGTGAGTTCCCATCCTTGGGTACACTCGGTGTTAACCTCTATTCCCATCTGGAGGAATTGAACATGACTTAACTGACTGTACATGAACTAAATAATTGACATCCGTTGACTGACAGAGTAGCACTATTATCTGAGAGTTAACTGAGATCATAGGATTTCTGATATTTCCTGAGTCACATGACTGATTGAGTTCTATAGATTATAGCTTGACTTAGATTATGGTGACAACATGACATGGCTCTAGGCACACAACTATATTTTTCGGGTATGAATACCCCCAGGACTCGATAGAAGGAAACTGACTCACATGACATGACTTGATCACAAAATTTTAGTCCACAATTCATAACATCATAAGTAGGGGAGAGCATGCTTCATGGATTTGTTCAACATTCAAACATTATAGGGAAAAGCATGGATGTATTTTGTGTATATAATTCATATCTCCATTCTCATATATGCTTCAAGTCACCACTACAAGAATACATAAAAGGGCATGGAAATTTACATGGAAATGTATAACTATCGTGGACTTGTCATTTAGCTATCATGGAAATCATGTAAATTATGGATTTATAGCATCCTAGGCATTTTATCAAACACCTTGCATGCATTCTTTAGAGCATAGGTGGATTTCATACATGCATTATATTTAAACACCTAAAGTTCGTGTTTTTCAACTAACAGTCACATATAATCCATGAAAACACCTATAGATATTGTCTTGAAACTTAAACAATAATCATCAACATGTACATGCTAATATCACCACAAAAAGTTTGCAAAACAACATTTAAAAATCATAATTCTTGAGCTCTATGAACGAATTGAATCCATAGATGAACACTACGCATACCTTAGAATAGTAATCCGTGAAAATTGTAGTGAAATAAGCTTGGAATTGGAAACCCCCAATTAAACCCTAGACTTGTTCTTGGTTGTTCTTGAGAGGAAATCAAGAAAAATAATATATTTTGGTGATATTTGGCTCAAATCCCGTGTTTAAGACTATATATAGGGTAGGGAAATTGTCCAAAATACCCTTAGAAACACAGAACTGGAATGCTGAAACTGGGTGGAGCACCGGACTTTAGCAGGCGGCGCCTGGATAGTCCACCGCTTTTTAGCAGGTGGTGTCTGCCTTATTTCACCACTATAGAGCGGGCGGCGCTTGCAGATGTGTGGGCTTACTGTTTTGAAATCCAAACGAGCCCTAAACAGATTCCAAAAATTCTGAAACCTACCCGGGATGTACCACAACTTTTCTCCATCACAACGCAACTTGAAAATTGTAAAACAAATGTCAGGAAGGTCTTCAAATAAATCCCCGAATTTTGAAGGTCTAAAATGAGACTAAGTGTTGAACACTTATGAAATTTTGCTAAGTCTTGAGGCTTGTAAAGCCAAGTGAGCTGAACTTGTACGCAACGATTTTGCGGGGTCTTACATTAGTTTATTTTTAATCCCTATATCTTCGTTGATTTATTTTGCGATCTTATCTACCTTCATTTCTTAAAATTTTAATTGCATTGCGATGGGGAATGTCTACAGGACATCCCGGGTAAGTTTCAAAATTTTTCGACATCGTTTAGGGCGCGTTTGGTTTTCAAAATAGTAGCACCATATGATATGCATGCGTCGTATGTTCCAACATGGTGCAATGGAGCATGCGATGCATGATCCAGTGTAGAGGAATGGAGCATGCAATGGATGGTCCATCGCACAACGTGGAAATTTTCAGCATTTTTGTCCGTCTCATTAATGGTAATTTGGGTAGTTTCCAACCCTTTATCCTCTTTAACATGGGATTTAATCCCCATAACACCAAAATATCATCACTTTCATAAAAAATTCTCAAAAACATCTTTTAGGGTTTCAATATAAAAACCCAAGTATCTCGAGATTCAACCGTGAATTTTCGATAATTTTTGGAGATTCGGATTCCCCATCCCGCGGGCTACAAGAAGCACTCATTGTTTTCGTGCATAGAGTTCTGGAGTCAAAAGTTCATCCAAATCTTAAGGTTTAAGGTATGTGGGGGTTTTCAACAAGAACACCCTTCCATTCTTGTGCCCAAAGACATAAATTTTCTTAAAAAATTTTATACTTTCGAGATGAATTCATGTTATTTTGATATACTCCATGTTTATGAGATGATGAAAATTGTATACATCTTGAGTTGCATGATTTTTATATCTTAATTTTTTTTCTGTTAAGAATTCATGTTGTGAATATCGTATTCCTATGTTGATATCATGTCTTCAAGAATTTGCAAGATTTTTGCCTTGAATTGAGAAACTATGAGTCTTTGAGATTTAAATATTGATATCTTTTGAAGTGTTACAAGAATTGTGCTCGTATCTCCTTGTTGTTGAGATTTTAAAAACTTTGATGTAAGTTTATCATGATTTCTAAGGAAAAAAATTGAGCTTTGATATTAAGCTAAGAAAGAAATCCACATCTTTTGATTTATTTATGATGAAGGGGTAGCATTTTGGCTCCCAATGAAAAGTATTGAATTTGTTTGAGATGTGAGCCTGAGGCTGATTGAAATTTTGAGCTAAGTTCGGGAGTAGAATTTAGCACCGAGCGGGAAGTGTGGTACTTCCCTAGAACTACGTGCCCCCATAGGATGTGAGCCTGAGGCTGATATAGTGATCACTAATGAATCAAATAATTAAGGTCCTACTCCGATAGCAAGGATTGGACAGCTCTCCCCAATGTGGGTTAGACGTTGGACTCCATGTAGCTCACATGGTTTATGTCGCTTATGAGAAACTCCCATAGTGTGTCTCTACTCTATCTAAGATAAGTGTGTATGGTTTAAAATTATGAGTTTCTGAGAAAGTTTCTTGTTTCCAAAAGATTGAAATTTTATGTTCTAAAGAGAGTTGTTTTAAGACTTGATTACTTTACAAGTTTAATACTGAGAAGAAAGTGAATTGATGTAATGACTCACCTGTTTTACTTTACATGTATTATTCATCCATGATTTTGATGATTTAATTCAAGCTAAGTGAGTCATTTATATCAGCATGCATGTCTTTTACAAAATTGTGATGTTCGAATATTGAAATTGCATACACCTCCATATACTCAGTACATTTCCATGGTCCTGACCCACATATTCATATGTGGGCTAAATTTTCTCATAATGTAGGTTTAGGTGCTCAGTCCCAGACTCAACAGTGATATTTAATCACGTTGATCTACATCTTCTGCAGTGGTGAGTCCTCATGACTCGAGGACGTGTTGTTCAGACTTTCAGTTTTGTTATGAGTTGTTTACTTCTGTTCCATTGAGTATGGGTCAGATGGGTCATGTCCCAATGGCTCTCTAGTTTATTTGAGTAGTAGAGGCTTGTCATACTAGTTCACCAGTTTGTCAGTTTTATTGAGATTTCAGTGTTGGTTTTGGTCGTACGAAGTATATTCTTTGGACTTTTCTCATAACTCTTATATGATAAGTACCTTTGGTGGTTTTATTTGCTTTAAATGAGTGTAAATTGTGATGACAGACTCAAAGGGTTATCTTGGGGCTACTTGTAGCCTTAAGCACCGTGTGACGTCTCGGGACCCATTTTCGGGGCGTTACAAATTGAGAATGGAAAAGAGATAATCTAAGGAAAACTATTTTATTGAGTTGAGTCTGAGTATGAGGAGAAAAGGTAAGGGTACTTGGTACGCATGTCTTCTTTTGCTTCCCAAGTAGATCCCTCAATAGACTGATTCCACCAAAGAACTTTGACCAAGGGAACATTTTTGTTCCGTAGTATGCAAATCTGGTGATCTAAGATTTCAACTAGGAGTTAATCATAAGAAAGGTTGTCCTTAACATCTGTACTTTCTAAAGGAACAACCATAGCTGGGTCACTAATAAACTTCTTAAACAAGGACACATGGAACACTGGATGCACTGATGCCAAATTCATAGGTAACTCAAGCTCGTAAGCTACTTTTCCAAAATGACTCAAGATCCTGTAAGAGACTACATATTGGGGATTGAGTTTCCCCTTCTTGACAAATCTCTTCACCCCCTTCAAAGGAGAGATCTTCAAATTTACCAAATCTCTAACCTTAAACTCAACATCTCTTCTCCTCATATTTGCATAGGATTTCTGACGGCTTTGGGCTGTCTTAAGCCTTTCCCTGATCAACTGAACCTTTTCCAAAGAATCAAACAATGAATCTGGACCTACCAATGTGGTCTCACCTAGATCAAAACAACTAATAGGAGATCTACATCTTCTTCCATAGAGAGCCTCAAATTGAGCCTTCTGAATACTGGACTGATAGCTGTTATTGTAAGCAAACTCAATTAATGGAAAATGATAATACCAACTGACCTTAAAGTTGTTAACACAAGCTCTTAGAATGTCCCCTAAGGTCTGAATGGTCCTCTCTACCTGACCATCTATTTGAGGGTGAAAGGCTATACTGAGAAGAACTTGGGTACCAAGACCTTTTTGAAAAGCTTTCCAAAAGGGAGAGGTAAACTTAGTACTTATATCTGAAATGATGGACAATGGGACTCCATACAACCTAACCAACTCTCTAATATAGAACTTGGCATAGTCCTCGATTGAATAAGAGGTATAAAAGTGCAAGAAATAGGCTAATTTTGTTATTTTGTCTACAATAACCCAAATTGAATCATTTTGGTAATGTGAAAGAGGCAAACCTGTCACAATATACATATTCACCTCTTCCTATTTCCAAGTGGGTATGCTGAACTCTTACATAGAGCCACTAGGCTTTTGGTGCTCAACCTTAATCTACGGATGATTAGGACACTTGGCTACAAACGCAGCAATATCCCTCTTCATTCTACTCCACCAATAGATTACCTGCAAATCACGGTACATCTTAGTGTCCCCTATATGAATAGAATAGCACACGCCATATGCTTCTATAAGAATCTTCTTCCTTAAATAATTAACACATGACACATACAGCCTACCCTGACATTGCAACACACTATCTCCCCCTTGGGATTAAGCCTTTACTTTATGATCTCTTACTAATTCTTTCAGCTTAACTAAACTGGGATCCCTATCCTACTTCTCCTTTACTTCGACAACCAATCAAGATTCCAAACTACTCTGAACCTAAACACTACCCTTAGTTTAATCAACCAACCAGACACCTAATATAGCAAGATGATAAACCTCTTAAGCTAACTTCTTCTTAGCATTCTCGACATAAGCAACACTACCCATCGACAATCTACTAAGGGCATCTACCACTACATTGTCTTTTCCCAGATGATACAACACACTCACATCATAATCCTTTAATAATTCTAACTACCTTCTTTGATGGAGATTTAACTCTCTGAGAAAACACAGACTATAAACTTTTATGATCCATGAACACATAAATATGCAATCCATACAGATAATGCCTCAAAATTTTCAAGGAAAAACAACAAATGCTAACTCAAAATCATGGGTAGGATAATTCTTTTCATGGGGCTAAAGTTGTCTAGAGGAGAAGGCTATAACCTTACCTCTATGAATCAAAATATAACCTAAACCAACTCTGGAAGAATCATAGTAAATAACTATCTAAATTAATGGGCAACGTCAAAACTAGGGCTGAGGTGAGTCAAGTTTTCAACCCTTGAAAACTCATGTCATAAGAATCTGACCCTTGAAATTTGACTTTATTCTGAGTCAATCTGGACATGGGGGATACAATAGATAAAAACCTTTCAGTAAACTGTCTGTATTAGCCCACCAAACCCAAGAAACTCCTGATATCTTATAGAGAATTAGGTCTGGGACAGAGTCTCACTGCTTCTTTCTTTTGAGGGTCAACACTAATACCATCGCCACAAATAATATGGTCAAGAAAAGCTACTGATCATAGCCAAAATTCACACTTACTAAATTTGGCGAACAACTGATAGGCTTTATAAGTCTGTAATACTATTCTGAGGTGTTCTGCATGATCATTTTCATTACAGAAATAGACAAGAATGTCATATATGAAGACTATAATAAACATGTCCAAGTACTGCTTGAACACTTGGTTCATTAAATCCATAAAAGTTGCTGGGGAATTTTTAAGACCAAAAGACATGACTAGGAATTCAAAGTAACCATACCAAGTTCTGAAAGTAGTTTTCAAAATATCACATTCTCTTACCCTAAGATAATGATAGCTAAATACGAGGTCTATCTTAGAGAAGTAACTGGCACCCTTCAGTTGGTCGAATAAGTCATTAATCTTAGGGAGTAGATACTTATTCTTGATTGTGACTTTGTTCAACTGACGATAATTGATGCACATTCTGATAGAACCATCTTTCTTTCACACGAAAAGAACTAGAGCTCCCTATGGGGAAACACTAGGATTGATGAAATTATTGTCTAAGAGGTCTTTCAACTGATCCTTTAACTCCTAAATCTCAGCGGGATCCATTCTATAGGGCGGAATAGAGATAGACTGGGTATCTGGACAAAGGTCTATTCTGATGTCAATTTACCTTTTGGGAGGGACTTTGGGATGATCTTGAGGAAAATATCTTGGAATTCCCTTACTACTGAAACTTTCTCAAGACCGGGAGTCTTAGAATTGGTGTCTTTAACTCGAACAAGATGGTAGACACACCCTTTGGATATCATTTTTCTTTCTCTAAGGTCTGAAACAACCTGACCCCAAAGTGTTGAATTACTACCCCTCTATTCAAGGACTGGTTCATTTAGAAACTGAAAATGAACAACTCTATTTCTATAATCAACTTAAGCATAGCATGAGTAAAGCCAATCCATCCCAAGAATGACATCAAAATCAGTCATCTCCAACTTCACAAGATCTACTGAAGTGACTTTTTGGGATATTATGACCGGACAGTTCCCGCATACCTACCTGGATACAATAGAGACACCTACTGGAGTGGATACTGAGAAAGGTTCTGCTAAAGCTTAGGACTGACACCAAAATTAACTACTATATAGGGGGTTACAAAAGAAAGAGAAGCTCCGGGATCTAACAAAGCATAAACACGTAAATGAAATACTTGTAACATACCATAACAACATTAGGAGAACTTTCCTGAACAGGATGGGATAGGAGTGCATACAGTCTATTCTAGCACTGACTGGTGGAACTAAAAGTGGTGCGCTACTGAGTCGTGTGACTTGATGGTGTTGCTGAAGAGTAAGTCTGACCTTACTGGAGGTCACTCATACCTTTACACATTCCTGTCAGATATTCCATCAACCTGTGGCCTAGCTTACCACATATAAAACACACATCGTTGCAATCCCGACATACCCCTTGATGATTCCTACCACAGTTTGAGCAAAGAGGATTA